>JAOTAY010000003.1:10799495-10838520 GCA_025629805.1 Erythroxylum baracoense | reverse complement strand
AAAATATTGTGGTTTACAATTAATGTTTTATTATTCAAATTAATGTGATGCCATGTGGAGTGATTTAGTGATCGCACATAGCGCTCCCTTATCATAGGATATGTATCGGAATGACCTACGGGTGCCCCGGTGCGTACCCTACGGTGAGGGGGTGTTACAGTCATCAATTGTATGCAGTCTTAACTTTGCATTTTACAAAAAATTATTTTTGTTACTCGAACTCGTGACTTCTAGTTACAAAGGAGTAACCTTACTAATTGCTTTAAGTCTCGACCTCTTTAAACATAAGAATAACTTGTTTTAAACGTGAAATAATGTATTTTTAATTTAACTCAATTTTCAAACATAATTTAAAAGAGGTTTAAATTCAAAATCAATTCTAAAATTAAATTAATTGTTTGTCTTAATATGATTAAGAATAATAATTACACTGATTTTCTAATTTAAATTATAGAAAAGTTATTTATCCAATTATAATTAATTATATTTCAATTAATATAAACTCTTTTAAAATTAAGAAAATTGTTTTGTTAATTAAGTTTATTCATTTCAATTTGATTGAAATAAATTAAAATTTTATTTAGAAAATTATTTTAATTAATTAATTTTTTGTTTATTTGAATAATAAGTTTCTTGATTTAGTAGAAAATGTATTTTACTCATTAAATTTGAAATGTTGTTTTCATTTACTAATTGAGAAAAATGAGCTTTTTAAATATTATTAGAAATTATTTCCTAATTTATGAAGAATTTTTAATTTTTTAAAAAGTTAGTCTCTAAACAAATAATAGAAAGATTTTTTAATTAAATTAAAAAATGTTTAATTTAATTTTGAAAATGGTTTCATTTTAATTTTAGAAAATATTTTTCTAATTAAGGTTAAATAATTTCTGATTATATTATAAATAAATTTCCTATTGGATTAGAATTTCGTAGTCAATCAAATTTGAGAAAAGAAAAATCACAATCGTAAGAAGTAAGAAACATAATTTATTGAAAATTACTTTCAATTAAATTTTTGTTTAAAGAGCCAAGATAATTGAAAATAGTTCTAAATTGAATTTGAAAATTGTTTTCATATCAAGTTAAATATCTATTTAAAATAGTAATTTTATTCATTCAGGAATCAATGAATTTAATCTAATTTAATTATCTAACAAGTTAAAAATATTATTTTAGATTATAAAGATAAATAACTAAAATTGATTAAGGTTTGATATTTTATGCATATAATTTGTATGTACATAAATTGCATATTTTAATATATGTTTGACAAATTTTATGCATGTTGTGTGTGAGAGAGAGACACTGTGTGTGTGTGTGTGTAATATTTTACGTGCATTTTGTGTTTAATGAGAAGAATAAAATGAAATCCCTCGTTAAAATATTAAATATATGTTTTAAACATATAAGAATAAACAAAAGTTCTATTTATTGTTAGGATTGTTGAGTAAATTCAAAGCTGCTTTAACCTGAATATATTTAGTCTTATAATAATGGCTTAACTAAATTTGTAAAATTTGGATGAGAAAATTCATAATCACATAAATTTAGAGGCAAAGTTATGAAAAACATATAAAATATTTTTTAGAAAGAGTTGTCACCTAATAACGGATATAAAAATCACAAGAGATGTGATTGGTAAAGTTGTTGTCTACCTAATTTTAGTTAATTTGTTGAGTAAACTGAAGGACAACTAAATTTGAATGAGATCCTATTTCACTAGAGATATTAGAGTAATGTTTCATAATAGTAGTAAGGACTATTATTTTAAATAAAATAATAAGAGTAACCAAATTAATGATTAAAGTTCTAATCTCAATTGGTTGTTATGACATATAATCAATTACGTACTTTTCTTACATTTTTATTTTGTTACGAGTACAAATTACCTTTGTTTAATATAGTTGACACTAAGTTGCTAGTAAACCAAATTTCTTAGATATAGCTTAAGTTTGAGAAGAGTTCTCAAAGTTAGATAAAATAAATTATGTCTATTATGCGATTTTGCTAGTAATCCACGTCAAACATTTGATGACAAAGTTTGAAAGATATGTCAATGTCATATAGATGACAAAACATGGTAACAATTTAAGCTGACTAATATCCAATAAACTTTAATGACAACATGTAATATGTATGTTAATACCATAATAGTAAGATGCAAAAGGTTGCATGAAGTATAGCTAAATGCTATAGTATCTTGATAGGGTTATTTCACTTAATTTAGCCTCTTAAAAGCATAAAAATGGACTACAATTGAAGGCATTGACTTAGATATGATAATAGTTGTAATTAGAAGCAAAATTGACTGCATGAATTTTCTTGTCAATATGAGATGTGATAAAGATCGTATATATTTCTAATTCATGCCTTTGAGTATTTGATACTGAATTTGAATTCAAAATTCAAGGCATGATGAGAAATAGGTTGTTAAGTAAACGTCGTTGATAAAAGTTTGTGCAAATAGTTTGTATGTGTTGGATCAGGTGAGACTTATACTTAACATAAGTAACAAGAATACAAAGTTGGATAATTAAGGCTATCCTTTTATGTCATCTTAGTTAAATTAATATGATGAGAATTATAAAGTTATGTACAATGATACATATATTATTTTGATTATTTACTTTGTTCTATATGTATTATAGTATTTATTTTATTGCTTATTTTTATACGTATATTTGTTTGTATTTATTTATTTTACTAACTATTGGTATTATTATCCTCAAGTTATTATTATTAGTCTTTATCTTGTTCTATCTATATTCTATTATCTATTTTATTAGTTTTATATTTTTATTTGTAAGTATCTAATTATTTTAAATTATATCATTATTGTTATAATTACTATTATCCTTTTTATTTTTATTTATTTTATTTTTATGATTACTTCTATTGGTTTAATATGGTTTTATTATTTTTATCTTTATCTCTATTTTTATTTTTATTTTATATTGTATATATTATATGAATTTTTATCTTTTTATTATAGTTTTGATTTTTTTTATTTTCTTCAAGTAGTTATCAAATATCAACAACTTATTTCTTTTTGTCTTTTTGTCTTTTTATCTTTTCTCTATGGACTATCAAAAATAGTCTCTCTATTAGTTAGGGATAAAGCTGCGTACTTCTAGCTCTCACCAGACCCTATGGCTCAGTAGGACTTCTACTGTGATGCTACTATTGTTGTTGTTATTGGATGTATGAGATGTAATAATAATTTATAAAATGATGATACCTATATTTTGTTAAATTTTCTAATGACTTTGTATGATATATTCATGTGTATTACATGAAATATTGAGTTACAATTTTAAAAAGTTCAAATTATTTAAATTTAAGCATGGAGAATGCCAAAGTACTTCAATGATATCAATATGGTGAGATACAAATTTTTTTGTTATCCATGGAGAATCAGCTTCTCCAGTGAATATCTTCTTAACTAAATTTTATAATAATACAAATTTTGTGTAAGGAGAAAAACACAATACGAGATATTGTAAAATGTAATTTTTATTTCTTTTGTACCTATGCCTAATACTACAATTTACTTTTGGTAGTTCTTAATAAATCAATTGGCAAGGTTTCATATTACGCATGAAATGGTAAGACTTTGAAAGAGTCAAAGTTGATGATTTTATGATGTGATGCTTAGTTGAAGCAGATATTATCCATTCAGTTTTGGAGTAAATTAGATGATAAAAGGTTAAGATATCCAAAAAGTTTGATATAATCTTATAACCTATTGAACAAAATATTTGTTTCAATATATGCTTAGAGGATAATAATTCTCAATATAGTAGTGAGAGTTAAATGAAAATTGAAAGTTTCAATTATCATGAAAATACATCAAATTGAAACTAGTGCTTTTATTAATATATTTGACGTATAGTTGAAAGACTATAAGATGATGAAAGATTTACTTTCATAATAAATTCAAAGACTATATATTTGGAGATGATTGTGAATTTATTATATCTGCAAGAAGTTTATTGAGAATATAGTTGTCATCTTCAGTAGGAGAATATAAGGACATATTGCTTATAGAAAATAATAATTTATATTTTCAATTGTTGAATTTATGATTGTCCAATAACAACTCTTATTGGTTATGAAAAGTAACAATTTAATTATAGAAATTAGATCGATTATAAGGAAGTTGTTCGCTTATTCTAGTCTAAATACATGGATAATCTACTAAAGATGTTTAGTATTTGGTATATATGATATTTATGAAGTATTAAAGATAACTATTATTCTGTGCATAAGTTGATATTTAAGTTCAAAGTTATATAGATATTAACCCTAAAAGTAAATTTTTATTATGATATATTTTAATTATAACAATATTATTTTGAGATTGGAAAGGTTCCAATATAATATTAATTGCCAATTAAGACCAAAAAAACCTTTTATTTAGTAAAAATGATTAGGAGTTCTTTAATGAGCTTTGTATAATTATTTACATTAATTAAGATAGTAATGTATGATAGTTGCGATTTGCATTATGTTTTAAGGTTCAATTTGTTAGGTATTTAGTGTTAATTTGAGTGTTTAATGTGTATTTATGTTTTAATTGTGTTAGTTTATGTGTTTAAGTGTTTTTATGGGTTAGGATAAGTCTTTGAGCATAAATGTTATATTTTTTGAGGTACCTTGACATGTTTATTAGTGTTTCGGGGTAAACGATAAAGAACGGAAAAGTTTCGAAGAGTTTCGGGCCAAAAACACTACCCACAATCGTGGCATAATAGGTCATGATCATGACAGAAAGAGGCGAGCAGACAGGACCCAGGCCATGATTGTGACGTTTTGGTCGCGATCATGAAAGAGAGCTCTGAACCAGACCACGATCGTGCACCTTGGGCCACGATCCTAACAGAGAGGGTTAGGCGCTGGCCACAATTACGGCAGGCAGGGCTACTATCATGATTTACGTCTGGTGGACACGAAAATAGCTAAAAATGTCAAATTTTGTTGGACTTTTCAGACCGTTTTGACCTCGAATTAATCCTAAGGCTTCCAATATATAAATAGAACATTAAAAGGTGCTTAGCCTTTGGATTCTTTTTACATCAGTCAATTCTAAAACCTTAGAGGGTATACCGAGAGATTTGAGCAAGGAGACGAAGGAAGAGAGACACGGAGAAGAAGCTTGACACGAAGTACTTCTCGAAACAGGTAGTTTCCTACTGTCACTGCCTCCATTATTCCATTCTGATAGTATTTTCCATCTTTATTTCAATTTTATTGATGTATAGAATTGGGATAATCGTTGACAATAGTTGAATGTTGATTTTTGTCTAAACTCACCTTCGAGAT
The DNA here is from genome assembly GCA_025629805.1 of Erythroxylum baracoense. NCBI lineage: Eukaryota > Viridiplantae > Streptophyta > Magnoliopsida > Malpighiales > Erythroxylaceae > Erythroxylum > Erythroxylum baracoense. Next base: position 10,833,195 of record JAOTAY010000003.1, on the reverse strand, counting down.
TTTGATTTTTGAGATTAATGAAGTTTGATTTATTTTGTTTTCATTGAGTTATTTGTGATTCAATATCTGTGCTTAATAATTTAGTAATAAACTGGGAGGGTAAATTGAGTGAATATCATCAAATTGGGCTAACGAGAGTTAGGTAGTTTGATAGATAAGAATTGAATCAAATTGGTAAAATCATGTAACGAGAGATCGAGCATAGGTTTTTGATAGGTTATTAGACAAATTCAGAACTAATTGAGGTTTTGGGTAAATTAGAAATCGAGAGATTACAATTCCATAATTTAATTTAGGGATTATAAATTAGGGTGAGTTAAAGATTAGAACTAGAGAGAGAGTAATTCACCTTAGGACCATTTAGACCTAGTAATTCGATAATTGCATAATCAATTAGATTTTTATTAAATTTGGATTAAAAGCCCCTTTCTCTCAATTGGTATTGTTTAGGTTGATTCTGGATTGGGTTGTACAAAATTGCTAATTTGTTTATATTTTATGAGTTCAATTCTTGATATTGATTGTTTGATTGGTTAATTTCTGCATTAGTTGTTTATCCTGATTTATTGCAAAATTTAGTCAAGCCTTAGATTTTAGGATTGGATTAACCCTCCTTGTGGAAATGATTCCTTAGGTATTACGCGAACGATCCATATGCTTGCGAAAATATCAAGGTTATAAATATTAAAACTTATCATATAGAAACCTGCGATCAAGTTTTTGGCGTCATTGTCGGGGAGACGATTAGTTTAGTTCTTTAGTCTAAGGCTGTTTCATTATCTTTTGTTTTTAATTTTTTTAAAAAAATTTAGGGCATAAAGTAGAGACACATCAAGACATCTTAAAATGAGAATGAGACATCTGAAGAGTTGAATGTTAAGAAGAGATAAAAAGAACGATCGAGGAGGATGTATATTATAGGGAGCAAGGGACGTTTGTAGAATTCAATGAGCCCCAATTTAGTTAGGGAAATCATCATCTTTTATATGAACCCATACATTTCGGGATGGCAGACCCACCCAGATTTCTATTGGTCTGACAAAGCAAGTACTCACATGGGGTATTAAGACCTATTTGAATTTGAACAAGATGAATCCAGTTATGGGATTCCAAGCTAGACAAAATCATGGATAAGCTCACGGATATGGAAGAGAACCAGAAGAGATTGGAAAAGAAGTTTGAGCAAATAACTGAAGATCATGCCTCTTCTATTCACAATCTAAAGGTTCGAATAGGCCATCTTTCCAGGGAATTTTGTAAGCAAACTGTGGGAAATTGTTTGCGAAGCATGAAAGTAAATTTAAGAGAGCCATGTCAAGCTATCACACTTAAAAATGAGGTAAAGCTAGAAGAACCAGTGAGAAACCAAGATAAACTCGACTTTAGAGAAAACCAAGAAATCGAAGAAGAGGATGAAGAAATTAATGTCAACCATATTACTCACCAGTTCTTGATATACTGTATGTGAACATTAAAAAATCTTAAGGAGATGTTCAGGAAAAGAACCCTATCTTTTGGATTGATGATGATCAAATGACATTCAACATGAATGATGTAATTAAGAATTCGAAGCTTAGTAGTCATTCAGGATAATTGATGTGTTTGAATCTTCTGAAGAACAAGAGGACGAAGAACAGACGACAACATACATAGAGTTTGAAGAAGCGATGAAAGTCTCTGTTTGTGAGGTCGAAGAAGCAGAGGAGATGAAGGTGATTAAAGAAGAAAGAGAACAACTCACCTTCTTATAGGACAAACAGTTGGATTCAATGAAAGATTCAGGGAGCTTCATTATTTCCTATTTTATTGACAGTTTGTTAATGAAAAGGACATTACTGTAATTAATTGGTTTTCATAATTTTATCAATATTGTCCATCTGATCTTTTTGCAATTTGTAGCTTACTCATAGGCTAGAAAATTGATGTTGGACGAGAAGGGTGGAAGCAAGATGGTCATAATTGATCCTGGTTGAGTTTTAAAGGATTAAGGTCAAGCTAATGATCGTAAATTAGCACGTTTAGTAGTTAGGTTTAAATTATTGCATAGTTAGATTTGTGTTAAATTTCAAAATAAGTTCTTATTAATTTGGAATGTTTTGGAGTGCTAACTCTCTTACTCTTTTTTTGAAGCAATTATAAGATAGGGCAATAATCATAGGCATCAAGCACAAGTGATCTTTGCCTCCATCACCATTAACACCTCATTCAACATGACAGTTTCGTGTTCTAACCCTTTTGCTTTTCATTTTTGTTAGTATTTTCTTCTTATTTTTTTCGTATATTGTGTTTATTTCCCCCTGGTATGTTTGTGTGTCCTTCTCACATTGAGGACAATGTGTTGTTCAAGTGTGGGGAGGGTTGTGTGTTTCTACCTTGAGTGTGAATTTTGCATATGGTATGATAGTGTTAGGTTGCATTTTATGAATTGTTTGAATGTGTCAATAGCTTAGATGGATTGAAATTTATTTAATTTTGAACATAATCTATTAGGTTGTAAATAATCATTAGCTCGCAAAATTAGTGAATTAGGAGTCTTTGGATAAATATACAGCTTAATTAGGATGTAGTGTAAATTTAGCACCCTATAGATTGTCACATTCGTTCATAAATTGAGGTCTTTCAACTTAAGTAGCTTAACTAGTATTTTTCATGGAAATGAGTAGCTTAAACAATAAGTTAGGCTATTAAAAAATGTATTTTTTATTAAATAAATCACTATTCCGTTGGTCTTTAGGTTATGAATAGAGCTAGTAGCTAGTTAAAAATATGATATAGCTGAGTAACCGGATTGACAAGCATCACAAATGTGTGCCTTTATGTTAAAAAGCTATAACGACGTTTCAACCAGGTTGTTTAATAAAAACATGACTCGGTTGAGTAACCATATCGACATTCATTACCAATGTTTACCTCCGCATAAAAAGACTAAGTCTATGTTTAAAAATAAAAATAAAAATATAAAAAATGTGTTTCCTTAATAAACCTATCGGACTTGTAATAAGGTTGACTTTTTATGAAAATATACTTAGGAACAGTTACAGAGTCTGCAGGACCAAAGAATTATTAATGTGTGTGTACAATTGAGAAGGGTAAATAAATTAACAATTAGATCTCGATTAATTTGTATATTTAGTTCAAATCCTTTAGACATAGATTTTGCATGTTAATGATTAGATATAACTTGTATGATTATGTTTAAGATTAAATTTATTTCATGAAGTTAAAGTCATTGCCTGATTATTACATTGTGTGTGTGTTTGTTGTTTTGTTTACTTGAGGATAAGCAAATGTTTAAGTGTAGGGATGTTGATAGTTGTGATTTGCATTATGTTTTAGGGTTCAATTTGTTAAGTATTTAATATTAATTTGTGTGTTTAGTGTGTATTTATGTTTTAATTGTGTTAGTTTATGTGTTTAAGTATTTTTACAGGTTAGTATGAGTCTTTGAGCTTAAATGTTATATTTTTGAGGTACCTTGATATATTTGTTAGTGTTTCAGAGTAAACGGCAAAGAATGGAGAAGTTTTGAAGAGTTCCAGGCCAAAAACACGACCCACGATCGTGGCACAATAGGCCACAATCGTGACAAAAAGAGGTGAGCTAACATAACCCAGGCCACGATCATGTACTTTGGGCCACGATCATGATAAAGAGGGTTAGGCGTTTGCCATGATCGTGACAGGCAGGGCCATAATCATTGCCTGCGTTGAACAGATATGAAAACAACTGAAAACGTCAAATTTTGGGGGACTTTTCGGACTGTTTTAACCTCGGATCAACCCTAGGGCTTCCAAAATATAAATAGAACATTAAAGAACAGAAGAGGAGCTTTTGCATCAGTCAATTCTAAAACCCTGGAGAGCATATAGAGAGATTTGAGGAAGGAGACAAAGGAAGAGAGACACAGAGAAGAAGCTTGACACGACGTACTTCCCAGAACAAGTGGTTTCCTACCGTCGCTGCCTCCACGAGTCCATTCCAACATTTTTATTGGGATAATCGTTGAGAATAGTTGTGATTAGTAGTTTCTAGTTGATTCTAGATTGGGTTATGCAAAATTTTTATTTTGTTTATATTTTATGAGTTCAATTTTTGATATTGATTGTTTGATTGGTTAATTTCTACATTAGTTGTTGTTTTGATTTATTGCAAAATTTAGTCAAGCCTTAGATTTTAGGATTAGATTAACCCTCCTCATAGGATCAATACCTTAGGTCCTCCAGGAATGACCCGTGCATTTGCAAAAATATCAAGATTATAAATATTAAAACTTATCATACGTAACCTTGCAATCATTGCAATTGCTTAGTATTAGTATTTCTATGATTGATTCGTAATTTGATTTGATTGATTAAATTGAGTTCTCGTTTTTAGTTTCGTGTAATTTGAATTTTTGCATTTGTTTCTGGCCTTATATTTTAGGATTAGATTATCCCTCGTCATGGGATCAACACCTTAGGTACTACGCTAACAAACCGTGTGCTTACGGATTATCGAGGGTTATTTATTAAAACTTACGCACAACAAACACTCGATCAAATAAGAAGATATTATCCTTCATAATCTGATTTCTTGGAGCCTATATCGTTTCCATTAGATTCTAGCCCATACAGTAGGAAATATTGGTCTTTTCTGTGAAAGAAACCAAAAGGGATAACTTTACACTTCTATACATCATCATGTAGAACTTGAGGTGGAGGGGCAACAATCTTTTATCCTTCTGCATCCATTAGAGGCCAATATTATAAACTAGAGTTAGGGTGATATAAAAGTTAATCATATAAAAGAATTCGGTTAAAATTAGACAGAGAAAACTCAAAAAAGAAAGAAAATAGATGATAAATAAATTATCAATAAATCGTTGAAATCAAACTAAGAATTTTTTTTTTTCATTGGCTTAGGAAAGAGGTTTAAAAAGTTAAGAAATCAAATGAAGTTAAAGGAAATATGTGATAAGTAGAAATTTAAAACAAGTAAATATTCATTCTAAAATAATTGTTAAAGAAAAAGGTTTAAAGACTTCTCATGAAAACCTTATCCTATTAGTTAAAGACAAAAGGTTTTAATTTGATCCTAAAGTTCCCATTAGAATTCAATTTAAACCCTAGTATTTCAACATATATAGAATAAACATAAACATTTCACAAATATTCAAAAAAAACCTTGACTTAACATCTTCATTAACTCTCTCTTAAAAAAATGGTATTATTTATTAAATTTTTATTGACCCCATACAACATATGTAACATATGTGTCAAAGCCTCCAGTAGTCCAAAATGTAGCTAAACCAACATGTGAAAGTTCAGCCTCAGATTCGTTGAACCTATAGGAATTGCTTATGGTCAGATTCCATGATGACTTTAGAAACCAAGCCCCAAGATGAAGGAGTATCAACAATATATTGTATTTTTGAAATATTTAGAGGATCAACACTTGACCTTCACTTATAATAGACACCTACTATTAATTCTTATGTTCCATCTCCCATTCCTCTGTTATAAGATGTAGACAAAGCATTGTATAATATATTTAATGATGTATAAGATTGAACTTAAGACAAAAAACAAACTAAAATATCTTCTATCAATTCTTATCTTTCATCTTTCATGCCTCTATTATTAAATTCAGACAGTGCAAAGTACACTTCATGTTCTATTTCACATTCAACATCATCCTTAGATTCCAATTCTATAGTGTTTAGAGCATACATATAATAGTTTGGTTCACTTTGAACTTTATCATATAGTTCTAGACTAGCTTTTGATTTCATATTTTTTTCATCATGTAGAGCGTTTGTATGATTATGATGAAAAGGGCTAGCCATACTTCTCTCGTATACACATAGGTCCAAATCTATTGTTACAATTCCTGGAGCTTCCTCTTCATCACAATGTTAACCTTTGGGCTTCACTATTTCTACCTTTTCATCCCATGTAATACAAGATGAACTAATAATGGTGTGCTTAATTGACAAATCGTATGGAAAATAATCATCTATAACCTCGGGATGTCTATTAGGAAAGCTTTACTTTATCATTTCATTATGATGCATAAATTATAAAAAGAGATCCTTAGAGCTTCCCCTCTAGGTTACAAAGAAGACTTAAGTGGAAAACACATTTGATACAACCTTAACCAATTCTTTAAGTGCGATCACCCAGATCAAGTAAGAGGAGAGCGGAGAGAGGAGAGACAACAAAGAAAGAGAAAACTTCTAACATTTTTAAATTCTTTTATCCCCACTTGCCATGTAAAACATGCATTTGATTAAGAACCCACAAAAAATGCTATATATATATATATATATATATATATTGTAATGAATGACTGATGGAAAAGTTAAGTTCATATTTAAATTGAATATTTGTGAAATATTAGTTTTCTTTTTGAACGCGTTGTGAAACGTTTGAATTTAAATTATAATGAAAATTTTATGGTCTAATTTAACCTTTTTATCATTAATTAAATTATTTTTTTTCTTTTACACATTCAAATTACAATTTTAATCTTCAATATATATTTTTATGGCCAGTATGGTTCATGTTGAAAATATAGTTTGACCAAGCCCTTTTACCATTTTGTATAAATATACTTTTTATTGGAATCTAATCTTTAGAAGCTATCATATTAGCTGGTGGGAATGTAGCTAGGTACAATCTTTATTCTAATTTTTTTCTTTTAAATGACGATATCTAGAATTGAATTTATAGAGCTCCTCATCTAGAGAAGTCAAGTGATTGGTTTAGTACCGATTTAGTTAGTATTGACACCTTTTTGTAGGACCTCAAAGTGGCTGGCCTTCTCTGTAGACTGTAGTTAAAGACTGGTTAGAAGTTACTTTTTTCTATTTGGCTTTAATTTTTGTTTAGTTTATAACACATATTTTTAACTGAAAAAAATGAAATATAAAAAGGTTTATTAAGAACGTAGATATAAAATTAGTAAATGAAGAAGAATGAAGATTGAAGAGAGATAGTGAAACACCAAATAGTATGTGTTTGTTTCACTCAGAGGAATCATAATAAGAATTATAATGAATATATCTTTACTATATTGAAGATATGGAGTATTGTCACCAAAAAAAATATAAAAAATATTGTTCTACTAATTAGAATATATGGTACAACTATCTTTTTTCATTTTTTACTATTCTTTCTTCCCATACTAATTAACCAAGCAGCGTTGAATATGAGGAGAGAAAACGTTGGCATTGAATATAGTTAAACGTGTGTCATTTAACGTATTTGATCATTTAGCATACATGTCCAATTTTTATTGGGTTGCCCTACCTTGTACTTCTATTCAATAAAAACCTGCTAATTATCTTTACGATGACTGTAATAGAAACAGAAACACTGTGAAAAGCTTCTAACACTTAATATTTTGAATTCAAATTTCATAAATTCCTCGAGGCTTCGTAAATTTATTGCGTAGCAAACTCATTTTTAATTTTATATACATTTAATATTTTATTTTATACACGTCATTATTTTAATTGAAATTTGCTGAGAAAACTTTATTTCGTACACAATTGAGAGAAAATAATTGTATTTGTTTTTTGCATTATTAAATAAAAGCTCGCTAATTTTGGAAACCACAGAATTGGGACAATTCTCACGTAATTAGTTACGTGCGCATCCTTGGCCCTGTTCTTAACAGAGTTACAAGTCACAACTAAATAATGAATATGTTCAGAAACCGAAAGATGGTAAACTAGTACGTTTCCCATACCGTACAATTATGAAAATAATTGTGCAAACAGAAGTAAAGTGGACCTAATACTTGTACAAATAGGGTCCATATTTAGATGTATACAATTTAAAAGTGGACCAGTTATTCAAATATGGGTCACGATTTAAGTTGGACAATATAGAGAGAGTTGTGCAATTTAATATGGTCCATATTTGAATAACTCCAACTCTCTCCCTCACTCTCTATCTGAAGTTCACAATTGAACACTATTGCCACGTGTTTCGTGTTCTTCCGAACTCACAATAAGTTAGTGAAAATGACTTGAATTGGTATCAATTTAGCATTAAAGAAGAAAATTTTGCTTATTATGTTACCATAAGTTTATATATATGGAGTAATTTGACTAATTGTGGGTACCTCCATGAGCTCGAGTCGATCCCTAAGGTGGAATCGGATGATTGATATAGAACACAAAAATGTTCAACCTTCAGTACCTTTTCAACTGTTTATTCAGAAAATCAAATATTAAGCCATAGATTAGTGTCGAGCTTTGGACGATGTCGGCAAGGACTGCGGCAGTGTGAGGGTGTTACTCGAGTGTTGACACTGTTGAGAGAGGCGTAAATTTGAGGGGCGATGAGAGTGAGGAAGGCAGATCTAAGTTTTGAATCTTCTTATTCATCTGAAGCAAGCTGGGGGTAGAGGTAAGGGGGAGAGCTAAAGACGAACTGGAGAGTGGGAGCGAGACAGCGGTATGAGTGGCCCAGGTCTATGACCCAAATCTGTGACAGCGGCGCGAGGGGGATAATGGCATAGCGAGATACAACTCCAACTATAGCGACTCAGATTCAGTCCCAGTTTCGAATCCACAACGAGTTTGGCAAGTGAGAGGAGTGAGAGCAGGAGACGAACTGGCATAGCGTGAGGTACGATAGTGGCGACTCTGTTCTTCCAGATCTGCAGGAGGCGCGACAGCGAGTAACTAACAGAAAAGAGAGTGGCCTCAGCCTCTATGGTAGGCCTCCTACAGGCCTTCCATATGGAGCAAGGTAAACTCTTATTCACCAACGAGGACTTCCCTACCATGGACTCTCTCAAGGTGAAATCATCAAAAATTGCAATGGTACCAACCCTAATCGGAGAGGGTGAGACAAACGCAAGAGTAGGGGCAGACTGGTGGCAACTTTTCCCGAAGATACAACACAAAGGTGTGTTAAAACACTACCAAAACGTGTTTAAAGACAATACCATAACACCTCCGATAGAGCTCCTTCAGGCAGGCTTGAGGGCTTGGTCTTCCGCATTAATGGGTTTTTTCTGGTCTAAATAACTTGCATTTCCAGTCGTTAACGCATAGGCTAAAGGATGTTGGAGCCAAAAAGGACTGGAACGGGTCATGTTAATAGAGGATGGCGTTTTCTTATTCAAAATCTCTGAAGCCTCCAACTTAGACGAATTAGATGAAATGGGACCTTGGCACATCAATTGATGTTTGTACAAAAGTGGAGGTCGAGCATGGAGTTCAATCGAGATACCATTGAAGTGCTTCCAATTTGGGTACAGTTTTGCAAGCTACCGTTGGAGTTTTAGACAATTGAAGGGTTGAGTTTTCTCGCTAGCTCCTTAGGGAAACCTTTATGTATGGATTCCAAAACGGCACAAATGGAGAGGATCAGCTATGCTAAGGTATGTATTGAAATACCTAAAGCTTCACCATTGCCTCATCAATTACCTCTTATGCGTATGACTGATACTGGTGAACTTGAGCAAACAATTGTGCATATCTCCTATTCTCTGGCAACCGAATACATCCTCTAAGTAATGGACTCTCACTGGTCGAACTTTCCAATCAGCTTGGCATGATGAATTAATGACAGGTGCCACTGGAATGGTTCATTGTGAGCAAGTAATTAATGAAGCTACTGTTGTTTGTGGTGAAGAGCGTATAATTCCTGTTAGTATGCATAAATCGCAGAATCTTGTTAGGGTGGCAAACTCTCCACAGTTGATTATTGGAAAGGAAGGAAAGGATGATGAGGCCACTAATATTTCTAACCCCTATGAGAATAAGATAGTGCAAGTAGCAGAGATTATTACCTTCCCTGAGCATAAAACAATGGTGCCCAAAGGTGATAGAGCAATAGTGGCAACCAGTTGTAGCACAGAACAGGTAGATGCAGATATTGGCCAAACGGTGCAGCAGCAATCAAATGATCTTCAACTAGTTGGGTTGAGGACTGAACAAGTTGACACAAGCATTTTCCAAGGAAAGACAACTCTTGACAAATCCAGTGCGGATAATGAGGAGACTCTAGATTATGAAACAAATGATTTTACCTCCTAATATATGGAGAACTGTTAGAGGGATTGGGCCAATATATTGTCCCCACTAGCAACTGTTGGGCTAACTGATAATCAAGGGATAGGGGACATCGAACAAACAGAGGACAATGATACCCCACTAGCAATAGACCATGTCCTATATATCCTTGGTGACTTTTGCATATAATCCAAATCTACAAAAAGAAAATCTGCTAGAAAAAAAGAAAAATTCCAAATAGCAATAATATTAAATGTACTGATAATTTTTCTTGTTATTGATGTCTAGTAAGCAGACAGTCATACTATCTTCCGTAGGTAGTTTAGTTCTCTAGTCATTTTGGCATATGATGGTAGGATTAAAGCCTTGAACTCGTTGTAATGACGTTTTAATTTAATTATAATTTAAATTCTTTTTAAATTTTTTAAAAAAACTGTTTATTCGAATATTTAAAATGACATGCTTTGGTTACGAAGCCATATCTAGTAACTTCTCTTCCCATTACTAATAAAGACCACGTAAGAATATTAGTTATCAACATATATAAGTCTTATTTTCTTAAGCACTCAAAAGAAAATTTAAGAAAGAACATGACTTCATTAATGTGGAGAGAAAGTCAACTGCTTCATTCTATTTTTTATAGAAGAACACGACACTTGTTTTCTGGACGTATAAGAAAGAAAATAACAAGAAGATGTCTCTATACATGCAGGCAGATAAAATGTACTGAATTTTGTTTTTCTTTTTCAGGAATCACTATGCATCTAGTTTTGCAAAGGTGTTCAATTTGATTTTAATTTGTAAAGGCGTGGAGTGTATAGTTTGTCAACTTAATGTCCAATGCTAGAACAAACGTTAGGGGAACCAAACTAGCGACTTCACTGCTTTTTGTTCTTGATGTCGGCAGAAAACTTTCATGTTTCAATCAAGAGATTAGTAGTTGGATCATTTACGCTTAAATCATGGATAGTTTTTGTTTTATTTAACTAGTTGGGAAATTCAGCATTTTGCGCCATTAATGTCAAGGAAGGAAGATGGGAAGTCACATCCTTGGCGTCCTGAAACGGGACAAAATGTTGGTTTTGGTATGAGGGTGATAAAGAGTTAAGAAGTGGAAATGAAAATAGCTTCGCAACTTCTGAGCCAGCTTTTCCAGTTTATCTTAGCATTTGAAAGTAATTAACCTGCAAATTTTGCGCCATCTTTGACAATCTGGGCTCTTTAGAATACTTCCCTGTCAAGAAGTACTCTCGAAGGTTGCTTTCACCGAATAGTTGGATATTTTGACGGAGAAAAAATAAACAGGAAAAAGAGGACACTTCGTAGCTACTCCAAGGATGCTAACAGTCAAAATTCGTGACCTGTCTACATGTTTCTGTTATATTCCACTCATCATCACATCACGTTTGGTCAAATACCGAGTTTCCAAGGAATGTTTGGTATGGTTCCATTTAGCGTTGAAACTTTTTAGAGTTCCTACTCTGCTTCTGTCAAGGATTATAATGAGCATGGTTATTAAGGTCCATGTCCCTACCCTACACAGACAAGCACAAAAATATGTTACAATGCTTAGGTACAAGCACAGAAGAAACATAGACGTTCATGATCTCATAACAGTAATTTATGTGTGTTGAATGATCATCAAGATTCCGATAAAGAGCATAGAAACAAATTTCTTTCTTATCTTGGCCTCGTGTTTTATCACACAAGACAAATGTTATGCACATCAATATAATATGGATACAAGCTCTATTCAGTTTATGAAAAGAAAACCCATCTTGAAATGTCATAACATAGAAGAGTCGAAGACAGAAGTCACGATGTTTTGTTATCCTGAACATGGCCAATTTTCAGTTACGCTACAGTACGTGGTATTGAGTCTGTGGGCTGGGGTTGTCCCTTGTTTTCACCTCTTTCACCTGCAAACACACGCTAAAACATTCTAGAGAAGTAAATATCTGAGTGTAAAATGAAACTACATTAAACATTAAGCTCTATGACTTCGCACGAGAGGTCTAAAATCTCCATTAACAATAGAATTTTATGTAAAACATGTCTATATTCAAGATAGATGAACATTGTCAAGTGTGAATCTTAGAAGTTTCAGGCCCATTGATGTGAGCAAAATCTGACCAATCCCAAAACGTGAAGCACATAAAGTTAAACGTATTACCCAAGTTGCACCTGGGCACTTTCAGGGAATCATCTAGTTTTATCCAAAGAATGATTCTTCCCAAGACCGATGCAGTTTTCTGCAAACGTGAAAAAAAAATTATAGCAATTTTACGAGCATGGGCTGTGCTTTTGGAGGTATGCCCTTCTTCGATTAAGTGACGCAATCACGCAACCCAATTCTCCATTAAACCTACCAATACCATATTGCAAAATTTTCGTATTATCATCAATATAATGATTACTTCTGTTATTTCGTGAAGAACAGTCTCCCCTTACTCCTTAGCTAACTCTCAACTCTCAACTTTTTGTCTTTGTATTGCTAAAATGCGCTATATCCCATTTCTTTTTCTGCTAAGCTACGCCTTGCCTAATTTTTAGTCCTTTTTTCTTTTTTTGAGGAATGATAATCTTTATTCCTTTTATTTTATAAGCGCTATGTTGATGTCAAATTGAACCTGTGTATGATATTTTTAAGTTCTTCAGTATCTTTCAGGCTTTGAGCTTCAGCATAATAATGGGAATTCTTCCATGCCCTTTGCCTTGCCAGAGCAAGAAAGATAAGGAATCTCAATCTCAACCAAGCTCGAAACACCTCTACTCAGACTCATCAACCTCATCTCTCTCTTCTCAGCCTAGTTTACCTTCTGTTCCTTCGCTTTCTTTACCATTTTCAAAGCAGAACGATGAAAACTTTACGATTCACCATCAGTGTATAGCCACTCTCAAAGGCCACTCCTCTTATGTTTCTTCACTTGCTCTAGCTGGTAAGTTCTTGTACACTGGCTCGTCTGATAGCAAAATAAGAGCTTGGAACCGAGAACCCATAATTGGGAATTGGATAAGCAATATCGTAACCACCAGTAACGGGGCAGTGAAGTCGATAGTAGTTTCTGGAGACAAGCTTTTCAGTGCACACCAGGATTTCAAAATCCGTGTATGGAAATTTGACACCAACAACGACCACCAAAAATACAATTTCATAGCTACACTTCCTACGTTAAATGATCGCTTTTTGAGGCTTTTTTCACCGAAGAATTACGTGCAGGTTAGAAGACACAAGAAGTGCACATGGGTACACCATGTTGACGCTGTATCAGCACTAGCAATATCGAGAGATACTTCACTTCTGTTCTCTGCTTCATGGGACAGAACGTTCAAAATTTGGCGAACATCGGATTTCAAGTGCTTGGAGTCAGTAAGAAACGCACATGAAGACGCCATTAACGCCATAGTTTTATCAAATGAAGGGCTTGTTTATACAGGTTCAGCAGACAAGAAAATCAAGGTTTGGAACAAGCAAGCAGGAGAAAAGAAGCATTGTTTGGTAGCTACAATGGAAGGTCACAAGTCTGCTGTCAATGCCTTAGCTCTTAGTATTGATGGGTCAGTGCTATATTCTGGTGCTTGTGACCGATCAATTCTTGTGTGGCAAAAAGAAACGGGTGTAATTGTCGATGGCGTTTGTCGACACATGGTGGTGGCCGGTGCACTGAGAGGGCACACCAAGGCAATTTTGTGCTTAGCAGTTGTGTCAGATTTAGTTTGCAGTGGTTCTGCTGATCATACAGTAAGGATTTGGAGGAGAGGACCAGAGAACTATTATTGTTTAGCGGTCTTACAGGGACACAGAAAACCAGTTAAGTGCTTAACTGCAACCATTGATACCAATGATGGTTCTGATACTAGTATTTCTTATTTATTTTACAGTGGCAGTTTGGATTGTGATATTAAGGTCTGGAATATTCGGGTTTTGATTCTTTAGAGCAATACTTTTTATTAATCTCTTGTACATATATAGATGAGGTTCACATTTTGATTTTCCTTTTAATATTATGTAACAGTATCATTGTTTCTACTTTCTACTGGTATTCTGAATGAAATTAATACGAAATAAAGAAGTTTTAAAATAGAGTTGACATGTTGATGCGCGTCGACAAGCTTTAGACAAGGGAGATATATTATGATAATGAAAGAAGATAATGTTTCAACATTCAACTTTTCTACAGTATTTGGTTACGGTGGGAGGAGATATCATATGAACGATTCTTTTATATTTGAAAGAGAATCAGCGAAATACAGCTTTGGCTAACCCATTTGTTTACTTCAAACAGATCAAATGTTATATCTGTAGCTTATCTTCCAAAGATGGACAAGTGCTATTTCAGTCAGAATCTTAGTTCTGTAATGAAATATTTATTGCTCTTTCAGAAGCCACACTATATTTTTCACCATATATATATAACAGGAGAGCCACCGGAGTTCAGGGAATTTTCAGTTTTTCACACACACCATGTGTTGCAAGCTCTCAAGTTTAGGAGCAATCTCACGTTTCCTGCCTTCTTCTTCAATATCAAGGACATTTAATTCTACTTCGGAAGGACAATTGGCTATAAATCAATGTAAAACATGTTATTTTTAAGATTCTTTCAATATTATTATTGTTATTTTTTAATTTTTTGGTCGGAACTTTTTGAGATTGAGATGACTGATACAACAAATAATAGAAACTTGGTTTACCAAGTCTTTCTTGTCACCGTGTGAAGAATGGCTTTTTCTTTAAATCAAGCTAATGTATGGTTGAGACACTAAACTATGCTACCTGGAATCTAGCCAATATTAGGACAAAATAATTACTGGCTTTACATTGCTGAACTCCCCTGAAATAACCATGGTATAAGTGCAGAGTAAATTACCGTCAGTGCCATTCTTTTGCCAGGCATCTTAATAGTTCGTTGTAAATTTGTGACAGGATGCTTTCTGATGAACCCAAAAAAAAATTGTCAGAGGACACATACATGGGACAAAGAGTGCTTACCAGGAAGTTGATCTCAAAAAACATTTAATCCGTGAGAGTAATGATCTAACTCGACAGAACAGGAGAAGGATAAGCAGTAAGGTAATTAACCACTGTAAGAAGCAAGAACTGGGACTCATGAACCCCCTTCGTTTGTTGAAATTAATGCATCAATGAGTTGCTTCAAAGTATAGTCGCTGCGCACACACTCTTTTGGCATAATTATATAGTCCGTAACACCTTTATATTTTTCGCTTAAACCTTGAAGAGTTACAGAACTGCAGAATCTCATGGCTCTACTCTCAGATAAATTCAATCCTAACAAAATTGTATCTTGAAGAAAAAGGAACAGTGCACTCCAACGTCATACAAAGATTTTAAATTGTTGACCGCAAATCTAAACGTGACTGCAATATTATGGTAATAGTCAGATCTCTTATTATAATTTGTTATAATTACATTCACGTTATTTTTAATTATGTCCCTGTCAAACTGCAATTGGTGTAAGAATTCATAATCAAATATAACCTGTAGTTAAAATTATGATAAGACTTTTGCCTATGAGTAGACATAGTGATAAGTAGAGCCTTGCTAATCCAATACTGCTTTCTTTTCTATTATGTCAATTTATCTCATCAGATACCGTGAACAGCTTTTACTAATTTTGTGAACACTTCAGTCAGGTTCAACATCATATCACAATCTGACTCTACTAATCATAAATTTTAGAGAACCGATACTAATTAAATATCCTGGTCCACTATTATATGAAGACACAAATATGTGGTCCACTTAATTTAATACAAGTTGGAGCAGGTTAGGTAAAAAGCTATCCTTTCAAGCCCTGTACCTTATAAGTCCACCTTTCAACCTGTAACCTCATATTTGTTTATCGTTTATGCATCTCAGAGAAGACACGTTGGAAACAGCAAATAAACCGATCCTATCTTCGTGTTCCAGATGATTACCGAAAAATGATGAACAGTCTCACCTTTTTCTTTTCACTTTCCGGAAAAACCTACTTTCTTCGAACTTGCTTTTTCATGGGTGTGAATGTTTCTGCCACGTGAAAGCGAGAAATAGTAAAATTGTAAAATAATCGTACTTAATTAATAAAAGAAACCTCATGTATAGATAATGCTAATCCAAAGAGTTACAAATGATAAAATGCTGAATTCGCCAGTTTGGACTTGAGCTTTACAATTACTGCAATATGTAGGTAAAAAGTATATGAATTTCAGTATATAAATAAAGGTTTGTCCTTATTTCTAACAGTAATTAAGAGAGACCTAACAAAGATATCGTAAGCAATCCTTAACTAACGAGGCTACTTCAAATGTCCGCATTTGAAATGTCAATGAAAGGCTGAAAGCAACTTATCTGCATTGACAATGCACATTAATTGATTACTTCAAGTGTGTACCACTTTCAATTTTCAAAGCAGGCAAATTCTAGCACAATATCTTGCAATTTAATCATCCAACAAATATTAGTGAGCAAATGATGCTTAATCTGTCCGACTCTCACTTGTATATAGTTTTTTTCTTATGCCCCTACTCCAGATTTAGGGGAGGAAAAACCCTTAATTCTCTTACAAGTTGACTTATTTACGAAAAGTTATGTATGATTTAATTTTTTTAAAAAAGATTTCCATGCTTGTCTTTATGTTCCCTATAACCCTTATGTTAATTTTCTATCAAAAATTTTTATAAAACTTAACACGTGCAAGGGTTAAATCATTTTACGTCTCGATTTTATTAAAAATGTTTGAAAAACAAACGTGGTTATCATTATTGTGTTAAATACGAGATTTTTTAAATATAAAATAAGAAGAATTTTAAGGAATAAATCAAATTGCAGGGAAAGTAACAATCTTCTATCCATGAGATAATTAAGGATTTGTAGGCTATTCTTTCTTTTGGCTAGTTTCTTAGTAAAAGTTTAAAAATAAGCTACTTATCAATTAATAACAGTAGAGAACTAATGTAATTAGACTTAAATAAAATAAACATTAATTTTATTTTTTATGTTTAATCCGATTGTATGATGAAAGGATTAAATTACATAAAAATCATATATAGAAAAATAAGTGAAAACTACTTTAATATTCTTAAATATTTAAGTGGTCACGATGCTTTATTAAACGCAAAATTTTGAGATATGAATATGAATTATTTAATTACAGAATCAGAGATGAATTTGATGAATTTAATTTATCTAACTCCAAATGCAATTTTGGATTATAATTTATATCAATTGTTTAGAAACCTCATAGGTCACGTACAAAAAATGGGTTGAAGAGACAAAATGGATATTTTAATTAAAGTTTGATCTGATTGTAAAGTTTGAGAAATTTTATGATTAAATATGAAATATGTAATAAATAAAGACCCATATGAGATATTAGATGCTATGTGAGCCCAATTGATATTTAATTAAAATTAGTTATAATTATAACTTTATTTCAATTGAATTACTAAATGGTCCAAATCTTACTATAAATAGGTTTAGGCTCGAAAGAAGCTAGCATTTCTTGCCTAGTCCTCTCTACACCACTTGTAGAAATCTCTTAACATATTCCATAGATACCATCAAATGCCGAATAAATATATGACTATAGTGGTTGCAATGACCTAATTTCAAAAACAACTTGAAGAAAATGATAAGAAAATAATTAAGCTACACAATAAGGTATGATTATATGATTCATGTTTTATTCTATTTATGCATTAATCATGTTAAAAAATTTAAGTAATTTTGACTTTTGAAAAATCGAATGAAAAGGTTTCTTCATTATTACCCTATAAAAGTATTAAGTTCTCATGAAATACCTCATTTATCTTTAAGCAATAATAAGGCACCTAAACAAGAATATAAGCTTCTAAGATCATATTCTACAAGATCATATTCTACAAAACTAGAAAAACTAATTAGATTTACTGAGCCTTGTGTAATTTTGCTTCTAAGCATTTTTGTGATAATACTTCTTTTACTATTAAAATAGCACCACCTAAATTATAAGCAACAATATTATCATGTTGTTTTGTTAAGAATAAATCTTCAACTGTTTTATTTATCAAATAAGGTAACTTTTGAATAAATATTTGTTTATACATTTCTTGTTCTACACAAGTTAATTTATAATAATATTTTTAAATTCACAAATGTATTCTTTTTCCTTATAATTTTAGAAATCTTAGAAAATCCCTAAACTTTGAAATTGTAAAAAAATTATCAATTTGAAATTTTTCAGAAAAACCCCCTGAAGTTAACTTCTATTAAAATTTTAACATAAATTTTTACGTGGCAAAGCTAGTCCACATGAACCAATTTTGTTTAAGTGACATGGACCATAATTGTTAACCTAAAATGTAACCTCCTTTTAACCGACCCCTCCCTCATCTCTTAACCCACTAAACTTGACCCAATTAACCTAAATAATTTCCAAATCTATTTAACCTAATTTCCTCCCAAAATACTAGTAAATAAGCATTAGAAGTAAGTGTAACAAAAGTTGAACAAGCTATAGAAGAAACAACTTGACCAAATCTCTTCATCATAATCTTCATCTGCCTATTGTGGAAATGAAAGGTATATGAGATTTAGGTTATGCTAGCTTACTTTCAACTTAATTTCTTTTTTGTAACTTACTTCCTACAATATGTACTTTAAAAAATATATATTGGATGTGCTTCCTATGCATTTTATTGGCACATTAACGCACTAAGGCTTAATTGAGTAATGTCATTTTAATATAGCATGCATCTGCATGCATTAAGATTTACCATCCTTAAGAAAAAACTTTTTTTCCCTTTATCTTCTTAGTTCTTTAGAAAGTGCTTCTATAGCAAGTAAAAATTATGAAGTGCAGGATCATGTAATTTTGACTAGTTGTCGGTAGCAATTTCACTATCATTCACTATAAAGTATTGTGGCCGAAAATTGTATTATATGAAAGCTCAATTTTATATACCGAAGAAGAAATGTATTCATGTCTCTTTTGCAACCTTAAGAGATTTTGTCCCTTTTCCCTCTCCGTTTCAGCCTCCCTTTTACCTTTTTTCTTCTCTAATTCAGCCTATTTCAAATTTTCTTCAATTGCCCAACCATAGTTTGCCAAATCATTTAAGATATTGTTGGTTGCTTCGTATAGGATTGTATTAGACAAACAAGCTCTATATAAAATAATATGCACATAAAGATAAGAAAATTAAGATTTATATTTGAGATATTTTATCAACAACTTATGAATCCAAAAGCAATTGCAGTGCCAATGCTTAATTTCTATTAGAACTATAGTGTAATTTCATAATGCTCTTTTTCTCTTTGTCGACGAACAGAGAGTGTAATAGAAACTTAAGTAATAGTATCAACTCTTGCTCTCTCTCTCTCTCTTACAATGTGCATTTTTATAACATCTAGATTTGGCTTCTTGGATGTTCTTCCTAGTTCCTATATAACTGTATGAAAATAAATAACTGGTAGTGTTCATATTTTTCTTGAAGTAGAAATTAATGTGATTTAATTTTACTACAGTTTTTCCGTTATTTGACTATATCATGTTGAATGTGAAATTTGACAATTGAATGAGGATGAGGCTATGATGTGCTTATCAACAGCTAAGATGAGTGTTCCTGATGTGCTTATATACTTGAATACCTTTAAGTTGATTTACTTAACCCTATATTGTTTTGGTATAGTTATTGATTTCTAATTTTCTTCTTTCCTTTCCCATTTAAAAGTATATGTGTATAGTGGTTCGTTGAGTTTTTATGTTTATATTTTTCTATCCTAAAGTTTTTCAAAGTCAAATTAGAAACTACTTTTATTTCTCTATACAATGAAAGTTGTAAGAAAACTTGATATTCTATAATATTCTTAAATCATCTTCTTTCTATTCATATCTATAGGTAGAGGTTAATATTGTCCTATTTGCATACTTATTATTAATTTCTGATGTTGTATTCACTTTTTAAAAGTTCAAGATGTGAAGACTACAAATTTATCCAGTAGTGCAATTAATAAGATTGAACACCACTTATATTATTGTAATTTTTTGAATTGATGAAACCTATGAGGACTTCTTGGACCGAGCTTAGCCCAAGAAGGTGATTTTAGGGATGTGCACAATTTAAAATGAAATTTAAATAAAAATGTACTTTAGTAAATTAGATTACATCATGGTGGGTTGCTACATTATCTTATACTTTTTATTTGTAAAGCAAACAAAAAAGTGATTACTTGGCATAATGTAAAAGTCCCACAAAGCGTAAATATCATAAATGTTCTTAGAGAGATCTCTGATAAATTAAAGAATCAACAAGATCATTAATTATGTGAAAGATGTTGATTGCAGTTGGGTCATTTTTATTATCACTGTTGGGTGTAGTTTGTTTTTTATTTATCAAAATACATGTACTCTAAAATTGAAACCATGATGTTTGTCTATATTTGACCAACTCTAGACTTCATAACACTTTGTATTCAATTTATAACAATAAATTTTAGATAGTGTTACGTTCAAACATCCACCATATTAATGAATTGGTACCATCTTACTTAGATTTTTTTAGCTTATTCCTTTTGTTTTATAATGCTAAGTTACTTTTGTAAAAAAGTAAAATATCAAGTCTTCTGTAATCAAATAATTCCTATACAACATATATGAAAGCCATATATAAAATTTCAGTCAATATTAGGATGATTTCATGATTGAAAGAGTACAACATATATAAAAATAACTTTTTATACAATCAAAGATGACTATGAAATTTCAATCAAATTAACTACAAACATAATTAATGACCCAAAAGAGATAGTATATAAGAAAACCATAATTTATCATCCAAAATGACACTATATACAAAAATAATTATCCCAAAATATGCAGCATATACAAATAGTATTAGTCTAAAATGTGCACCATATATAAAAAGTAGCTATCTAGAATCTACATTATGTATAAAAAATAGCTACCCATAATGTGCAATATAAACAAACAAAAATATTTAGTTTCTTCTTTTCTTTTGCCTATGTGTTGGTTTTTATGTTAGTTAGCTACTTTGACTTTTCGAGCATTACTATGTATTCTCTTGGAACATGTCCTTGCATTGTGACCATATTGCTTACACTTTATATATGACATTTAACTAGTGCTTTTTTAAATGCATTAACTGAATCAAATAACACATCAATCCTTAAATCAATTAGCCTCATCATGTCATTATCTATTTCAAAATTTGAAAACTTAGGTCTAGTTCTCCCTTCTTTATTAATCCATACTCCTAAGCTCATTAAAATATTTATATTTTGAATTTATTTACGTATCTAGAGTATTATTTATTGGGACATCTTGTGCACCATCATTCAAAAATTGGTCAACTTCTTTTGTAGCCTCTTATGAACCACCTTATTAGATATGTCCCCAAGACTAAATGAACTAGAATTATCAATGTCACTAACTTATTCTTTGTTACCCTGATACATTGGATCACTAAGTTCGCAATGATATGCATCATTAACGGTAGGTTGTTTATGCTCCCTAAAAAATATTATTGTCCCTCTATAACATCACCATCACTTTGTTCACCTTCTTTAACAACACAAACTTCTATAATGCCTACTCCAGAAGCAGCTTGATCATCCTCTACAACCTCATAATCAACTTGTTCACCTACTTCGCAACATCCTTTGTTATGTATCATTATCAGTAAGGGATGTTTGATGTTATAAAAAATACAAAATACCTCCATAATCTTATAGTATTTTTTTAATTAAACTAATCAAATTAATGATTTTAGCTTCACTTATCATGTCTCTAATGCCATCCTTAAAAGAATCTTGAGGAAATTTATAACTAAAAACTTAGACCCCTATATGGCCTAAGTCTCTTACTGTGCATATGAATTGTAGCATCATCAAACGATCCAGTTCTAATATTAAATTATGCATATTCCTTCTTCATAGTGCATAATAGGGGTAAATTTGAAGTTTCTACCATGCCAAAACAAAAAGTAAAATTTAGGGTCTTTCATATGAGAAAGAAAAATGAGAAGACATAAATAAGTTGTGAAAATAAACATTAAAGCTCTAATGGTAAGATTGTAAACAAAAATTTTTTCTTTATTTTGTAAGCTTTCAAACAATACATTCATGTTTCATGCTTCAAAAGCTTAGACCCACCAAGGGACAAACCCACCGTTAGACAAATATTTCCTAAGAAATTGTTGTGACCTAAATGTTCAAAGCTTTCACGTTTCATGCTCTAAAAGACAAACCCACCAAGGGACGTACATACTAGTAGATAAATATGGTATATAAGGAACTGATTATGAGTTGTTTATCCTCTTTATAAAATGAATTTGTGTATGGAACCAGGAGATAAAGAATATTATGAAAAAATGAAAACAAGTAGCATTGAGTTTATCCACATGTATAACAATAACTATTAACATTAGTTTTAAGATAAAAGAACAGTCATCATTCATACATTTATCAAGCTTGTAGGTGAATCCTAAATTTCACTTGGCATATTTCAAAAAGCATTAAAAAAAGGGTCAGTATATCTGGTTTGACATACCTTTAGAAGGAAGCAATTTAAGACATTGAAACATATCAAACTGAAGAGAGAAAAATCTAGAAAAACTTAATAAAATCACATCATGAGAGTATAAGGGAGAGGGTAAAGAAGAAACAACCTAGGCTTGTATTAGAAAATGGAAAAAAGAAAATAAAAGCATTGCATTCATAAGGCTTTTTTAGAGGCAAAGATCAATGATCATTAGAGAGGAATTAAAAATGGATTTATACATATAATCCTAGGATTAAAACATTCAGTAATACTAATGAATGTATATAATTTTGCAAATACAAGCACACATGCTACATGAAAGCAGGCATTATGATTCAATAATAAAATATATGATATTTTCATTTACAGTTATTTAAATATCCGGGTTTGAACGACATGGAACTCTAGTACTAACTGTGGTTACGTTGAATTGCTTCCTAATATTACAGAATCCAATCTACTCTATGAACTAACAATCAGGAAAATATGACATTTCCTGCAACAAGTGCACCGAATTTATTCTGCTCATTGCTCACCTCTCAAAGCAGGTTGTTTCTGGCATTGCTCACCTCTCAAAGCATGATCAGTTTGCATTTAAATGTGCAAGGAGTAAGTAGCTGTCAATCAATCTATTCTCAGACCCAACACCAAATCACTGTGGGATTAGATTCTGTCCACTTGTGCTGCTCGACACCACGGTCGTTAAGGCCTAACTTTTGCCCCCTTTATTTGTCAAGTAAGATCCAAGCATAATAAGATAAAACTTTGTGGTAAGTCCTAACGTTTTAAACTTTTACTGATAAGCTTTTTAATATTGGTTAGGGACGTCAATAGGTTAGGCCGAGCTAAGCTCATGGCGACCTGTGGCCCGATAGGCCGGCATGAGCTGACCTGTCCGGCCCATCATATATTTTTTAAATAAAAAATGTTCAAAATGATGTCGTTTTGAAAAAATCGACGGGTCATGCGCCTGGCTGGGACAGCCCGCGACCTGTCCGGACTGAGCAAGGTCAACCCATGGTCTGATTAACCCGATCCATGGCTCCCTCGTGGCCCGATCAACGAGGGCCAACAGTAGGCCGGGCTGGATCACTTTTGACATGCCTAATATTGATATATTAATCTTATCTTTTATCAAATAATTTTTAATTAGCTCTTTACACATTAAATTTTAATTAAACACTCTTTAAATTTCTATAATAAAAATAACATTGTATTGTCATTAACTCCTTATATCAAAATTACTAACTTTGATACGATAATAAGTTTTATTCAAATAAGAGCGTGAATGATATTAAATTTTAAATGATAATTTGTAAATGTTAAAATATTAAGAAATTACTTAAAGTTTATAAATATTTTTAACGATATTTTCATACATTAAATTAATGAAATAAATCGTCTTTTTTGAAACATCAAGTACTTGTTCAATAATTAAAATGTTTTACTGTCCCACAACGCAATTATATAATATAGTAATTTAATTCCACATCGTTCCAATATACATTTTTGTGAGAAACTGAATTAGTTAGTGTAAGGTAATGACCATTTTGGACTAATTTAAGCTAATTATTATAAACTTACAAATTCAACATCCCAAAACTTGAAAAGGTGAAATGGTAATTTTACAATTAATTAAAGCAAAGGTAGGAATGACAGTGGGACGCCCTCAACTCGACTTTAGGCTATGGTGGCTCGTGATTCGACCTATGATTCAGCTAGCTGATGTGCTGATCGACTAGTAGTGGTCGATCCATTATTTATTTTTTAAGCAAAAAAATTTTAAAATGACATCATTTACAAAAAATGTGAGCGGGTCATAAATTAAGTCAACCATAATCAACTCGTGATCTATCCATAGCCTAGCCAATTTCGGCGAAAAATAGGTTTAATTGAGTAAGAGTATGCTGCTCCAATTTTCCAAAACCCAACAAAGAAGGACAAAGAAAGTCAACTGTCGGTTTTCACTTGGATTAAGGATTCGGGTTTCTCCCCAACCTTCACTCACTGCGCAAAATCCTCCGTATGTCGAAAAGCGGGCCCCACAACCTTGTAGGAGTAGGACTAGGAGGGGAGAGGGCTATAGCTATACACTGCGGTGAAGTTCGACTAACATCATCAATGTCTTGTGCGGTTGCTAGTGCTTTAAATCTCCTGTTTCGAAAATATCTATGCTCTCTGTTTTTATTAACATCTAACTCGTCTTTTTTTTTTTTCTCTCTCTCACAAGTATTGAATGGTTGGATATCATGAGCAACAGCGGGTACAGGAATTTTCGGAACAAGTAAATTGAAGCTGGTTGCTAGATGAAAACTGATGGCATAGAACAACTTACCGTCTCACAGTTGGATGGAGGACATAGTGGGGTTTGATACTTTGATGATCAGATTTTGAGCAGGAAGATGGAATTTAATTAGCAACGGAGCCCAAGGCAGGGAGTTGGGCGGTTGGGTCCATATAAGCAAGCCGATAAATTTGATTTCATAAGGGGCCTACGCCTGCCACAGTTTTGATTGTCTTAAAAAATGATATCATATTCATTATGATTCATTGTGATTACAATAATGAAAAATGAGTTGACATGTATCTTTCAACATTTCTTTTTAAATTTCCTCGCTTAGTTAATATTATGATGCCTCAACGTGATGACATTTGACCTAAAGTTAATAAATTTACATTCTAAAGTTTAGTAGTGACTAGCAACGTTCTCATTTCATAATTTGAAGCCACGTTTCTTAGGGAGTGCCAAATTAGGGCCTTAATGTTTTCTGATCAATCAAATTAGGGCTTGTAGTTTTCGACTTTTAACTAAACTTCAAAATTTTATAGTTCCTTTATTTCAATATTTCTATTCTGGTTTTGGGAGGATCGTCTACGTGAGAAAAATGTCGTCCAAACATACGGTACACATTTTCAAACTTGAATTTGTTCGAGTGGGCACAAGATGAATTAATGGAGGAAAGAGAATTCCAAATTTTATTATAGCACTTCACTAGTAGAGTAGTAATACAATAAAGGAAGATATGCATGGTAATTATTAATTAACCACATGCATTTAATGCATTCCACCTCCACGAAACAAACTTTATCATTTAATTTTATTATGGAAATCAAGCTCACCGCGTAACTTTTTCTGCGCTGCTCCTTTTTTCTCATTCTCCTCTTTCAATCTTAATGGCAGCATTTGGTAGAAGATAACAGTCCTTTAGTACCAACATATATACTTAGTGCTCTAGAGGTTTAAATTTCGATCTATGCAAGGTAAGTAAGCTGTTAAATTCTCTTGTGGGCCAAATAGAATATAACGGCAACTGTGGGAAAGAGTACTTTGTGAGATTTTTTGAAAGTAAGGAACATACTTTTGCAACTTTTTTGTTCTGTCCCATTACTTGAGCTTAATTCCCATTAGTATAACATTACAACCAAAGTTGCCTAGGGGCGATGGTTGAAGGGATGTCCACTGTGAT
Source organism: Erythroxylum baracoense (assembly GCA_025629805.1). Lineage (NCBI taxonomy): Eukaryota > Viridiplantae > Streptophyta > Magnoliopsida > Malpighiales > Erythroxylaceae > Erythroxylum > Erythroxylum baracoense. The sequence goes on along the minus strand of JAOTAY010000003.1, from coordinate 10,807,177 downwards.
ACGAAAAGAAGAAGCATGTTTTTTTAATGCTGATTTTGCATTCAAACCTTTTCCTTGAAACGACACTACCACTTCCGGGTGGCCAACGCTAATGTGCTCTTTTGTTCCTATCTCGTAGATAAACCTTTATCACCAGAAGCAAGGCCCTGAATGAACAGGAAAGCAACGAAACCAGAAGATTATGAGCATGGCAGTACTGGAATTGGTAACTTTTTTATTCTTTATTTGGGTTCGAGAAAAAAGTTGTGGGTGAGGATCAGATCACTCATTTCCTATTTCTTTTCCTCAAAAGTTGCATGCTGACTTCTGCTAACATGCAAGTGATCTTCCTTTTTACTATCCTTGATCACTTTGTATAACTTTTTTATATGATAAATTTTAAAAATGGGTTAACTATATTTTCTTTTTTGGTTTATAAATAGGAAGCTTAACGGACCAGTGTCAAATTATAAGTCCACAAATTACTCAAGGGTTGTCCTTCATTTTCTGGATGCAAAAAGATTGTTAAAGGTTGGGGCTGAATATTTTAGGATAAAAGATATGATTTTACTAATTCCAAAATATTTTTATAATTTTAAAATTATTTAAAAATATCTTATGGGATTATAAACTAAAAAATGATTTTTGAAAATTTTTGTTGATTATTATTAAAATTGATCCAAATTAATTATAAGAATTTTGCTATTTGTAGAATTGACATTAGATCGATCGAATTTATATTGTTTATATTCAAATTTTGTTTTAAACATTTTTTTTTCATTTTGATTTAAGATTTGATCCCAGATTTAAATCCAAATTGAACGAATTTTAAACAATCTAAAATCTGATTGAATTAAATATGTGAATAATGCTTGAAACTCATAAACTAAAAAGTCATAAAAAGAAAAAAAGACATAATCAAATGATGGTTATGAACAACAAACAATTAGGTGAAAAGTTTATTTGCTTTCAATTGAAGGTGAAGCAAGCATGTTCTATTGAGAGAGAGACGCAGATACGATAGCAAGAGACGAGAGAGTTGGGGTTGCAGTGCATAAATGCACAGACCACAGAGATAGGAGACGACTAGTGCCTTGGGAATATTTGTTGAGAGTCAAAATATAATTTCCACGCACAATTAGATGACACCCGCAGAGACAGAGAGATGAGAGAAAAGAGTTAGGGTCGACACAAATGAAACCCAGCTTGACAATGACGTTGCGCTTTGTGTTCATTCATCATTCAATATTCAAAATATCGCTTTATTACTTCGGTAAATTTAGAGCCGCACTATAAAATTTGAGTACAAATTCGGTTTCAAGTTTGCATTAAAATTTTTTTAATTCAACCTAAAATTTGATCAATTCAAATCAAATTTATTGATTTTAATTAATTGAACTATTTTAACACTAAAGATATATTAAATAGTTAGTGATATAATAATTTTTAATAATAAAAGAAATGTTAAAAAGTTCTAATACTATAAATGTTATTATTATTTTTATCATTATTATTATTATTAAAAGTCTGTCTTTTATCCATTTATATAAGCTTTTAAAACTCAGAGAAGTTTGGTGCTAAATGGTAAAGGATACTGAAACGTTGGTGGCTTGATCGATATACGGTATGGAATGATCAATTTAATCCACTTCTTGTACTTCAATAAGGACTTTATTATCATATTTGAGAATTTTCTTCTTTTCCTAACCCAAAGGTGAGGATGATACGGTAGAGTATGATTAATGGCAGACTATAGGCAACAATAATGAGAGCTTACAATTATAATATCACGCTGTTAGCTCAAATTAAAGGTTATAAATAATACATTAGTTCGAATCCTATGTCCCCCATCATGATGGTGCCTCTTGAATATCTTTGCATGAGAGATTGGCTTATATATTTTTATGTAATGGCAATGGTGATCTACTCCTCTTCTTGAGAAAGCCAGAGTAATAAGAGCTGGAATACATATAATTTGGGTGACCTCAGACCTCATCAATTCAGAAATGAAGCAAATCAATTCCCTCGATGGTTTATTGGCTTTTCCTTTGCTGGTGTTGGCTTGGCTACTATCAGCACAATGAAGGCCAAATTGACAAAGTTAAGTCTTCTTATAATTGAATGAAATGAACTAATTAGGCCTTAAGTTCATAATCTAATAATTTCCGCACGCCAACTAGCCGGTTTATATTTATGAATTATTTCCTTCTCGTATACAAATAGCACAGCTTAGAGTCTTACATTACTGTGGATTCTAGACATTGTAACCATCTTCACCTTTAATCACATCATCCTACGAAATCTAATCGTCAAGTTATATTCTTGTTCATTTGTCTTTGTTTTTACACGCAACTATCACTTGTGACAGAATAATCAGGAAGCATGAAAATGACAAAAGTTTCTGTTGGAGTAGGATTGTCTCAAGTTCCTCCTATATATATATAAAATGATGGTTCTTTGTATCCTCACTTAGACTCTGTATCTTGAGTGACAAAGAGTCCTGCCCCAATTGCTACACTGCAAGTGGTGCTTCTTGACAACCCAAAAGCAGTTGAAGGAGACAATTCCGAAGACATTTTTTCAATGCCAAAAGAAAGAAAATTAAAAATTATTTTTGGATACTTCCCTCTCACTTTAGTGGAGTGAATAATGGCAGAAATTTTAAAGATATTTATCGAATGTTTACTTCTTAATTCATTAATTAAAATGTCATGTAGGATAAATTTAAAAATTAATCAGAAGCCAACGGTATAAAATAACCTCGACTCATTTAAGAATAAGAAGCTAAAAATAGAAAGGCCAAGTAAAAAGCATCTTGGAGTTCTATCTGCATTAATTTGATTTCGTGCCGGAGAATTTTATTGTGATATCATCTTGCAATCCTGTACGGTTAGCTTTCAAGTTAAAATATTAAAGTTTTATTAAAACCAAAACTCAAATTAGTGGCATATTTATTCAAACTACTAAAGTTTTGCCAATCAAAGTCAACTCCTTGAAATGTCTTACGCTTATATTTAATCAATATTGTATAAGGTGTGATTTATGTGGTCTATGATGCTCCTGACCTTAAATTTGATGACATGCATCCTTTAACTCGAATATAAGAGAATGCAAGAAACAAATTGAGTTGAATTAACTTAAAGAGCCACGTGCAGTAGAAAATTTTCTTGGCTGGAATGCTAGTCTTAGATTGGAATCGGGTTGGAATGAACTATGATATCTGTAAGTTACTAAGAAATATAGAGGGCACATTACGATATCCTGTAAGAGATGCGTCTTTAAAAGAAATATCTTTATGTAATAAATTAGCAATACGAAAGAAATGTTAAGTGACTTCAAATCTTCGTAATATTTTTATTTTCTGTAAATCACTCACCCATTATTCTCAATTTGTTATAAGATTTATGATAATTTTCTAAACTTTTAGTTAAACTCTTTTGTTTGACTTCCATTAACTTGTTTGATAATCAGATTAAAACAATAGTAGTTTTGCATCTAATATCTAAATATACTATTTCAAAACTCTAATATGTATTTCACTTTTAAATTTTTTATAGATTACCTTTTAACTTGTATTAAAGAGTGTATTTAATTTAACTTCTTTTAAATTATACCTTCAATTATAGCGTATGTTGTAAAAAGATCCTCAATGGCCACTTGGTTCTTGTTCCAAGTCACAAAAAGACATGATTATGAATTTAAGGAAGTACATGAGATCTCCTGTTAAATTGAAGCAAAGGAGAGGTCCCCATAAAAGTCAAAAACTGAAGGAGATTAACCTAAAAAGAAAACTTTCAATGGGTTGGCATGTTATACGAAAAGCTTGCCTTTGTTTTTTTTTTAACTTTAAAGAGCCAGTATGCATGTTCACCACACACGAAATTTAGAAAGTCAAAATACTGAAATTAACAGTCCTAACCTTAACAAAAGACTACAAAACACCAGTTAACAATTAATCAAGGGTGTAATTTATATATATTATCTGCTACTTTTAATGAACAACCACACAAGAACCATTTTAAGGAAGAATGGTTAAATGCAAGAATGCTTTGATTGAGATCTCTCCCTAGACACCATGATCCCTATCTCACGGTCTTGCACAGGTACAGTGCAAGCTCCTAGGTAGAGAGCAAGAGTTGTCTGAGTGGGGTTCATGATAATTATCTCATGTGAAAGGAAAGGAAAACCCATCAAATCCTTTCTGAGAAAATAGCACGCAAACCTTTGGATTATATCACTCTATTCAACGCAAAAATACCCTCAAGCAATCATCATGTCCTCTACCTCCTTCCTCTCATCATTAGTCTCTCACTTTCATCATCATAATCATCTTCGACCCAATTCCATCTTTCAACGTCCGCCAACCCCACCTGAACCACCGTCATCAATCTCCAACATCACAAGAACAAGAAAGAGAAAGAAAAAAAACAGTTCAGGAGTTAGAAGATGAAGATGGGCTCGCTGAAGAAGAAAAAACCCTACTACTCTTATCTTCTGCTGCCCAGTGACCTGGTTTGAGAAAAGGGTTTTTTGTTTCTTGAAAATAATTCACATCTCAGTTCCTTCTCTTCTTTCCTCTGGGGAATCGAAGCATCACGGTCCGATTGTTTGTTAGATCAAGTTTATCTAATTGTGTGTGTAAAGTTTGCAAGTCTTTATCTTTATGGGTTTCGCTAATTTTGCAGCCATATGAAGTCACGAGTGAGGCAGATACTAGCTACTTGGATTTTGCTTGCTTTGACTTAAGATGGCATGAATACATCTTTATTTGTTCGACTTGTGTGTTTGTGTTACAGAACAACATGATGAGCTCTCCATCTCTCGCTCTCTCCGTCTCTCTTCTGAATAATATCATTGTTTTGTCTTGTCGTTTTAAAGGCTTTCAATTGGTGCAAGTTTCTGAAAGCTGCAGGTGATGTAAAGATCGGGGTTTCTGTATGTACCTATAGAAATAAATGTTTTTCACTCCTTCGCAGACATGAACTCTTGTATCACGTATTGGTAAATTTCTATTCTGGTGTTAATTTGTACCCGTTATTGCTGTACATACTATACTTCTGTATGAATATCGCAATCATATATTCTATGGTACTTATCTCAAACTAGGGCTAGATCCCCTTTGCATAACAAGTTTCTGATCTTCCTTTTTCTTTGGTTCTATTGTATGGAACCCCTAACATGATTGCAGAAAAAAAGAGAGTTCCGCAACTTATCACGGTTAAAAAATTTCATATCTATAGATCTATTAATGACAGGAGAATTGCAGGTGTTTGTTTTCATTTCAACCTCCTTTCTTGGCCTTGGCATTGCAGAAAATCTATATAATTGTGTCATTAACATATATGCATATAGAGATGATCTCGTTTTGCTTATGACTCCAGAGATATCTGCATCATGTTCACTGGATCAATCAAATTATGATTGACGTTCACTTTGGCAAGAGCTTTGGTTTTTGAGGTAGAAATTTTGTTTCCTGGAGGAAAAGGAGAAAGAAGTGAAAGTTCGAATTTCTAATGATTTTACCTATTAGCAGGTCAAAGTAAAAAAAATACTGTGCTATGAACCTAATGATTTGCTTCTTTTTTTTTCTCACTTGTTGTTTCTTAGTCCAGAACATTATAAATGAGAAACAGCTAGCTAACAAAATAACAATGATATTGCGCCTGTTCTGTGCACTTGAACAAAATGTTTCTGTGTCATTCTTGTGTATACACAGTGTGTACTGTTCCCGTATCTGTTCTATAGATTCCTAAGCATTTACTTCTTTCTATGTACATCTACTGTCTGCCAAGCAACTCATCTCATGCGAGCATTGGTTTTCCATTCTCATGTAGAATATCAAAATTATGAGTTGCAAACAGGCTTCCCTCCACCAAGGAGCTGCTGCTTTTTTCTTGCATAAATCAAGGGATCGCTGAAAAAGAAGACATCATGAGCTGTTAGGCATCTGGAAATCTTCTAGTAGTTATAAATTGTCAACTTCCTCGGAGACATATTTGTTTAAATCCTGCTGTTCACCAGTTTAAGTCAACATTTTACCTGGCATATTGCGCATGCAATACTCATATAGAATGCCCTAATATACGAATATACATTCCATGAGAAGTCGCATCATACTTTGCCTGTGCTTTGAGGCAAGCACATAAATAGCTGTGTACTATGTGTTGGAAAATCGGATAGGGATCCGATCCCGACAGCAGCAGAATTATTACAAAACTTTTTCTCAATCTTTGATTTTCTGAAAATCAAGATCTCTTTAATTCTATAAAATGATTAACACAAATTATAATAAAGTGGAAACTTAATTCGTATCTTATTTCGAAGTTTGATCTTTATCTTGTTGTATCCTTCGAACCGTTCTTGAAACCAATCCATTTTAACCACCATAGCCGCACAAATGTCCAACCTCTAACGGTATTCAAAGAACGAGTTGAGAGAACTCTGTAATTCTTACAGAGAGAGTTAAGCATGAAGTGCTAGCTCTATAAAGCTTAAGCCTATTTATAATGAGCTTTTGACGTTTTAATAATTTAATTGAAATTAAATTTTAATTTCAATTAAACTTTAATTAGAATTACAAATAATTCTAATTAAATACTAATTATGCCTATATAAGATTCAATATCTCATATTGATCCTTATTTATTAAATATCTCATATTAAATTATAAAGTTTCTCAAACTTTACATTCAAGTCCAACCTGATTAAATTAACTTTGCTTTCTTTAACCCATTTTATATGTGAGACCCATTAGGTTCTCAAATATGTTGGCAATGATTATAAAATCTAATTTTAATTCATAATTAGAGTTAAATAACTTAAAACTCCTGTTAATTTATCTTTAATTCTTCAATTAAACAATTTATAATCATAGATCAAGATTGGTGTATAGCAATGCATCATGACCACCTAAATATTTAGAAATGTCAAAGTGGTTATGACTAACCTTTTTGTGCATGATTTTTCCGTATAATTCAATCTTTTCATCATATAATGTTTCGATTAGACATAGAGCATCAAATTAATGTCTACTCTATTTTAAGCCCAATCATATTAATTCTCTGCCATTAGCTATCGATTCAATTAATGACATTTGTAAACTATTTACAAAATGTCATTCTACCTTGACCAAGGATTTTTCGAATCAACACTAATCTAGAACAACGGAACATTCTCCCTAATTACTTTAGGGGGATGAATCCTATTTTGATCACACAACTATTTTCATATAGTTCATGCTACATCCATTGACTACCGAATAAACGATCCATGATTAAATAGATCATAAGTAGTATCAAAACATAGTAGTTCCTATAAAAGATAACTTTGATGACCTCAAATCAAAGGATCACTTATACAATCATCACAATGAGAATTCTATAGCATACAAGTAATGTTCCAAATGGATTTCTCATATCGGGTCTATTCAGTGAACTTGTTCTCTAACAAGCCCCATACATTTGTTTAAGTATCTCTATATTTTAGCCTATGAGATCGACTACTTCTTTTATAAGGAAAAACATAACGTATGCTAGCCTTTTTACGTTCTATTAATATAATAGAACAATGACTAGGAACATTTAGGAATAATACATAAATGTAATATGAATATCATAATTATAATTTCATTATAATTTCATTTGCAATGTACAATTATTCCATGAACTTTATCATATACATCTAAACATGTACAAGATAAATAA
>JAOTAY010000003.1:10776923-10799395 GCA_025629805.1 Erythroxylum baracoense | reverse complement strand
CGTAGTGTCGCGATCGCGACTTTGGCAGCGTCGCGATCGCGACTTTGGCAGCGTCGCGATCGCGACCTGCATATGGCCTAAGCACCCTCCCTTCCATTTTTTTTCTTTTCCAAACTTCATATCCATTTTACACCTAGAAAATGAGGTTTTTTGGCAAAGTCATCTTCTAAACAATTGTTCATATATGTCTTAAGATTGTAAAGAACCTAAGTTCATACAATTTGGCTTAGTATTCTAAACGTTATACACAATTTACTCCATACTGTTTAGAAATAGAGACAAAAACCTGAAACTCAACTTCAAGCCAATTTTCAACACTCTTAGGGACAAAATTCAAACTCGATTTCTTCATGAAAATTGTATCCATTTGTCTTTAATTTAATAAAAATCAACAATCATCCTAATTAGATATTTGTAGATCAAGATATGTGAAGAAAACCGATACATGTTCAGGGTGCAAAAGCTCTCGGGTGCACATATTATCCATCAAAAATTAACTCACGACCATGCAAAAATCAGTGCATGGCCGTGCATTCCAAATCATCCAAGTCACAGGTGTGCAACCATAATGCACGCCCGTGCACACCAACAAACAAGCCACGACTGTGCAACTTAACGCACGACTGTGCACTCCTAACTCTGGAACCAATTTCCATATTTTTGTCCCCATCATTTCCATCCCAATTTTATCACTCAAATCTCCCAAATGATTTTAGATGGTTAAGAGTTTTGGTGGAGAAGTAGAGCCAAGTGTTTCAAGTCCAATGGTTTAAGTCCCATGTCATTTAGAGGTCGGGAGAAGGAAATATATCCAAAATACTAACGGATGTTTGAAGCTGTATATGTTTCTAAATTTATTTTGATACTGCAATTTCTTCTTCTTCATCCTTTCTTTTCCTCTACTCAAACCAACATCTACAACTTAAATCAACCCCATTTTTGACTTCATTTAACTCATTACAATTTAAAACATGATTTCGTTATTCGTACCTACACCCACGTTAAAACACATAAAGGTTTCATATTCAAACGAAACCTCAACTTACTCATCAAATAAACGCAAATATGACCTAGATCTACTTATTTCATCATTCCTTTATTATCACTCTATAACCAATGTCATGATCAAGGCTATCACTAACTCATCATCATAACATTTCTATTTACCACAATCCATTAAGATAATTTATACACTTACTTGTTTTAGCCATAAAACCTCTTCAGATCATGTGAACCTAGCTCCCACGCATCACACAATCATCATCCTTTAAGGGTGATGTATGTTGGGTCTTCAATAATAAGAAGAAGGCAACGAAAGATGGAAGTAAAAAGGTGCAGATTTTTTTTAGTAAAGATTAACGATGAGAGTGTTAGTGAGAAAGTGTTGTGAAAAAGGAGAGAAGAAAATGAAGAAGAGCATTTACTGAAAAATGAACGAAGAGATGGTCTTGCAGAGAAGAAAGAATCGTGGGTAGTTAAGTTTGGTAGGTTAAGTACCCGGTAAATAAATGCTAGGTTCATAACACTTACTACTGAAATATAAGTACTAATAAGATATTTACTTAAGCTACCACATGATTTTTAATAATCAGTCCATTGAACTCCAATTTTTATTCCAATTATCTCCAAACTTCAATGGCATATGTCATTAAATCCCAAAGTCATAAATAAAAATTTTCACTGACATTGGACAGCAATTTCTACTATCATTTAACAATTGTTTTGTCACTTGGCAAATTTTACTAGTTAAAAAATGCCCAACAATTTCTAGAAATTTCTCTAAAAATTCCAAAAATTCTAAATCAATTTATACACTCCCCAGATCAATTTTCAACATATAAAAACCACTTTCCCCAATATACTCACATTTATAGACAACTATACCCGGAATGACAATGAATGCATGTATAGTCATTTAAATGTGCAACATTTCATTATTCATTTGTATGCGTATGTCATATTATGCATGAGCATGAAAAAAATACATTTCTAAGCTCTCATTAATCACTCATATTTACTATTTTAACCTCCCAAAGGTAATGGGATATTACATGTTCTATATATTCCTAGGCATTTACTTCTTCCTATGTACATTTACTGTGTGCCAAGCAATTCATCTCACATGAGCATTTGTTTTCCATTCTCATCCCTCGTCAATAGAATTTCAAAATTATGAGTTGTAAACAGGCTTCCCTCTACCAAGGAACTGTTGTTTCTTTCTAGCTTGAATCAAGGGATCGCTGAAAAAGAAGACATCATGAGCTATTAGGCAACTGGAGATCTTTTAGTAGTTATAAATTGCCAACTTCCTCAGAGACATATTTGTTTAAATCCTGTTGTTCACTAGCTTAAGTCAACAACATTTTACTGGCATATTGCATATGCAATACTCATATAGAATGCTCTAATATACGAATATACATTCCATTAGAAGTTACATCATACTTTGCCCATGCTTTGAAACATACATATAAATAACTGTAAGCTATGTACTGTTAATTCATCCTTAGGTTTTCTTGACATAAATCTGGCAAAAAGATAGCATTATTTTATATAAATTTGACATAAACATAAAACTTTCCACATATAAGGCAACTTATCTTTAATTAACTAATCAAAAGTAAAAGGGGCCATAAGGGAGACCACCACAAATCTACTGTCACCCACTATACACAAATCAAATTCAACAAACTACAGACAAACAATTTTTTATTGATTTCCCATAAAAGCTATATAATGTATATTTGTAATTAGAGGAATGAAGTCATGTACCTCAAATGGAGAACTTTTCCAACACTAGAGTGACTAGAGAATGACAAAGAATAACCACTAATTGTGTAATTGGAAAATGATGGAACCATATGTGGAATGGCAATAAAGAATGTCCGAACCTCGCATGGATTGACTAGAGAACGAAGGAGAATGCCAGAGAACAACAAAGCATGACTGGAGAACGACGAAGGACCAAATTGGGTTAACAAAGAAATAGGGCTTCAAATAGATTAGGGATTTTCAGGGAATTAAAACTAATTTCATATTCTTAATTATATGAAAATAAAAAGTTTTTTACAAAGTAATATTATAATATAAAACTATTATTTAAATACACGTAAGCTACCATATTGGCAACTGATCTTACGTGGCATGCCTTGGTGGAAAATTTAGACAACAATTTGAGGGGGTTAATAATTTTGACGTAAATTACTCCATTTTGTAAACTTTAAGAGTTATATTAATGCCATAGATAATAATAAGGGGCTATTTTAGAATTATTATCAAACTTTGACCTTTTGTCATCTATATGTCATCTATATTATTATAAGAAGATTTAAGATTCACATACATTAAATGAAAACTTGTCTTCAATAATGTGATACCTTTTATTCCTTTTATAAAAGAAAGAAAATAAAACATTATGTAAAAACAAAGACAACAAAACAAATATAACAAAAGACAAAATCAATAAAATAATATCATAAAATACGCACCTTCTTTAATATGTAATCGCAATTCATGACTCTTCTACATATTGCATGTGCCCTTTTAATAAAAATTTTAATTTATGAAAAAATTTTAATTTTAAAATTTAAATATTTTAGGGAGTTTATTTTAAAAGTAAATTGTTACAATACCTAATCATATGAATGAGAGAAAGCAATGTTTTAAAAATGAGATCGAAAGTTAAAAGGATAAGACAAGAGATTTAAGATTTGAAAGGTTCAATTATTATTAGACAGTTCAAAAATCAATTATAGATTAAATAAAATTGAAGAATTTGAAATATGATTAAAGAAGATTATCCTTGATCGTCAAAAAATTTAAATTTTAATTAAAAAAGGAAACTATTAAATAAAAATTAATTAATTAATTTTAGTTTATAAAACTCAATTAGTTTATGAAAATTAGTTAATTACTTAATAAACTGATTAGCTTTTAACAACAATTATTAAAATAAATCAAGTCAAAAAATTGATTGATTCAAAATTTTCACTATCAAATTGAATGAATTTTAATCATCGGAATAAAGGATAATTAGGTAGACAGATAATAAGGATATTTTTGTTTATTCAAGCCAAAAATGGTTCCATTCCTTTGTAAAAGTTCATGTTTTCTTTACTAAAAGTGAAAATTGAGGGTTTATTTGTTTCTATTTTTTTAGATTTAGTAAAAAAAACATGTTTATTTGAACATTTTGATCTATATTTTTAGTTTTAGTTTTTTATAGTTTTTATAAAAATTATATAAAAATAGTTTTTGTTTTCTCTCTGTATTTTCTTCATAATTGAGTATATTAATTATTAATAAGAATTATAAATAATTTAAGTTGATATTAATTTAATTTAAAATATTTTCAAAATATATAAATTTAAATAAAATTTGATTTAATAATTAAAATATACTTAAAATAAATATCGACATATAAATAAAATGTTAATTTAAATTATTTATTTTAATAAAATAATTTTTATTAATAATTTATTAATAAATATTATTTAAAAATTAACATAAATTTATTCAATTAAAATAATTTATTTTTAGCTTTTTAATTATTATTAATAATGAAAATATAAGATATTAATAATTAAACATAAAGATATTAATAATTAAATATATTTTTATTTTTATTTGAAAGGCAAATAAAAACAGAAAATTAAAATTAAAATCACAGAAGAAGAAAATTCAGTCTTTCTTCTTCAAATAAGGTTTAGGGTTTGAGCCCGTAACGAACTGATCACTTGCTGTAACCATTAACCCCAGCACCTCCTCCCCCCCACAAAGAAAAGAGGAAGAACGTGATTTATTACAGGCTAGAGTTTCGATTATTCTTCGCATGGCAGAAACTTCGAGAGGTCGTGTCACTATTACTCTTGGTCGAAGTGGTCAGGTAGCCATTTTCCTTGGCATTTTGGAGAGTTAACTGTTGCTTCCCTTATCTAATTTTGGATTTTTATGATTTTGATACTATTGTTTTTGGGTTTCAATCGAATAAAAGGAATATAAAAGTAGTGGAAATTGGCGTCTGGGGTTTTTAATCGCGTTTAAGTTTGATTTGACTTGTTCGTGTTATCACACAGGTGGTGAAGAGGGCTGCAACTTTATCAGAGGCTGACTATTCGGATTCTGTGCCAAATGCTGGAAAAAAGCGGTCTGTAAGGGATAGATTAGGGAGCAATTTAGATAGTTCGATGATTCAGGGAAGCCATGGTCACGACAAACGGTTTGTTCACTGAGTATTGTTTATGTGGAATACTAGTTACTATTAGGGAGGACCATATTTGTAGGAAAATGATTTATGGTTGATATAGTGGCAAAATGTGATTTTGAAGATGTTAGTTTGTGCCGTAGATTATCACCATGCCCATTGATTTTGGTACCAACTGGTTTATGTACGTGATGGTTGTATTCTACATTCGTGCAGGCAAAGACGGGATGGTAACATTGAAGATTCTACTTTTTATGATGCACAAGGTAGGGTACTGCATTGAAATATCGTTTGTTTTATAAATACATTGAACCTATTCTTGTATAGCTGACTTGGGTTTCTTTTAATAACTAAAGATGTTCGCCTTGGTAAGGATGACCTTCGACTCAAACTTCTGCGGAAAAATTCTTATAGAAGAGCTCATAATGATGAACAGGAGAGGACTGTCGACCTCCGTGAGAAGCTCTCAAGAACAGTGTGTCCTCTAGACCGTTCTATCCATAGCCATGATGCACGACAGTCTATCAATAGTCGTGATGCACGACAGTCTATCAATAGTCGTGATGCACGACAGCGGATGTCTGAACCTAAGGATGTTAACATCTGGAGGCAAATTTCTCCTAGAAGAGCTGCGTGTGATTCACCGTGTATGGACTTACCTAGAAATTCTTATTCTGTGTGGACCTTGGATCATATAAGACAAAGATCTCCAGAAAGGATGATGAGTACTTCTCAGGATTTATCACCACCCAGAACTGTGGAAAGGATAATGAGTACTCCTCAGGGTTTATCTTCGTCCAGAAATGTCCGGGAACTTGATCAAAGACCTGTCAGTAGGACATATGATGACGTAAAAATACATCCATATATGGGTAGAGATGTTCATGATGCGCCTAGGTCAGTGACTAGTTCTACAAGTTTCATGGCAAAACACGTTTTACCACCTGTATCTGCCAAGCCTGCAACAGTTCCTGGCCAGATTCTGCCACCTAATGGCATCATACAGAAGAGTGCATTTATGGTATGAGGCTTGCATTTTACTTTACCTCACCTGCTTGCAACTGCATTTATGTATTGTTATATTGGCATACTTTATACCATATCTTTATCTCGTAACTTGCTTGTTTGTGTACTTTTATGGAATTATTACTCAGTGTCTTTCTCACCCTTAACTCCAATGGGAAGCAAGGATTGAATTTTATCGTTGAGCTTTCTGAGTAACACTAAAGGGCTATAAAGATTAAGTTAGCAAATGGATTGTAATTATAAGAAGCTGCCAAATTGAAGCCGAAGCTACTGCCGAATTTTCAGTAATAGAACAAGAATGCAAAATTTTTTTATTAAGGGGTTACCTTATTGTTTATATGCTCTAAGCTACAAATATATTAAGGAAAAAGGACTTGCCCTATGCTGGTACTGTTCCATTTAGCAGTTAAATATAGTAGCTTATAAGCTGTTTGTGTATTGAGTGCAAGTCATTTGTTTCTATTAAGTGACATTGAACTTTAATTGGTTCACTAAGAAGATACGTTGTTTTAATGTCCTTACTCTTTAATTTCATTTTTTTCGTGCTGCTTATTTCCTTGAATTTTCTTATGCTTTCCTAGTCAGTTCGCAAAATTCAGATGCGTTTTCTTATGTGGGATAGCTGTTCTTATGATTGCGTCACAAGATAAGCTAATTTGTTTATTGACCTCTATTATTTACTTAATATTGTTGTTTTCTGATAATATTTTTGCTTCATTTTGCTATTATGATTCTGGTTTTTGGCATATTATTGGCTGATTTATGTATTACTGTTGTCACATAGGGTGAAGAACAACAAACAGTAGAAGGCTTGTTGCATTCACTGGGACTGGGAAAATATGCAATTCTTTTCAAGGCTGAGGAAGTATGTGTTCTTGCTCTCTGAGATGCCATTCAGAATGTGGGCAATATTTTCTTTGGTTTGAGCTTTTTACTTTTTTGGTATATGCCATGAGGCACAAAATTTGACAATACTGGGACCTACCATTCCCATGGAATTCTAAAACATAGATCTAGAATAGACGTCCAACATATGCTTTTATTGCTGATTATAGTACCTTCAACCTTGTTCTTTAAAATTCAATTGCTAATTTGTATTTAAAAACATAATTTCAATCCTTTGAATTTAGATTATTTTTTTTTTGAAGGTTTGCTAACCTCATGCTATTGCAGTGACAATTTTCATTGGCAGCCTCTGTTCATCTCTTTCACCTAATTTCATCTGTTTCCTCAATTATGACATATTATGAACAGGTGGACATGCATGCACTGAGGCAGATGGGCGAAAATGACCTTAAAGAGCTGGGAATACCAATGGTGATTCTCCTTTTCATTCCTCTGTCTTTTGACTTTTAGTTTGCAAATATACCTTTTTTCACAGTCTTAGTATCTGTATCTGATCTGAACTCAATCAATGCCTAATCATTCAAGAGTCCAACTGATTGGTGGCTTGGATAGAAATTGTAATTGGGTCTTTTATTTACATTGTTTGCTTTAATTTTTGAAAATTCCGGTAGGTTTTTATTTTGAGAACGATCCACAAATGTTCCTTCATAGAGTAGCTTGAAGAAAGGAGAACAATGTAGCCATGATCTTAGGGACCGTCTGCGTCTGTTTGAGTTTCAATCCATTTGTAGAACCTTTAGTCTTGTAATGGGTTCTGTCCAAAGAATCTGCTTCATGAGAATCAATTAAAAATGAAATTCCCAACTAATTAAGATTTGGCGTTGGACCCTTCTTGTTTCACTCAGTTTTAGTTAAACATCTTGTAGATTTGTTGTCTTTATATTCAGCGAGTTTGTGCAACTAATATGATAGAGTAAGGATAGGAATTCCAGAAAATAGATGATTGTATTGATATTACGTAGAGCAATAGCTCCCCAGCTCAAGGCCGTACAATGTTCTGATGTAAAAATATCCAGATAATTCCCTACATCATTCCTAACTAACTTATATATCCCACCTAGAGTACCCGTACACCCTACACAATCATTCCCTTATTCTCCCTAACGGTTAAGCATGCATGCCTCACTTTCCAGCTCATCATTCACTCTCTCTCCATCTCAGCGTTCTGTTTCATCCTCCTATGATAAACCAGTAATGGTTTCGGGCCAACCATTGGACCGGAACCTCCATGACTAACATAATATGTGTTTTATTTTTGGCTAATTGAAGAGAAGGTTGCTCTTAATTTTTATAGAGGGACACTTTTTAACGTTCCCTGAATTACTTGGTAGATTTGTATCTTAAACTTCTTTGTGTTTGAAACAGCTAGAAATTTATTCAGAAGTTTAAGCACTTCCGACTTTAGTTAAGGTTTATCTGAATTGCCCTAAGCACTTCCGACTTTAAATAAGGTTATTCTGAATTGCAGGGTCCAAGAAAAAAGATTCTTCTTGCTGTCTTGGCGCGCACTAGAAGGCAACCTTGAGTAAACGTGATTTGAGAGCTGAGATACATGTATGATTGATATTGAATTTTGTCGGGGGTTCATTTCATACACGAATCCGTTCATTAGGTGCTGCTAGACATTACTTGCCAGATTAATCTGCAAATGGCTATACATCACTCTGCCTATTCTTTTGCAATTTCAGGTTGACATTGGACTCTGATATTACGACGGCGTAAAATTTTGAGATGTAGAATTGATTTCCATCCAATTGAGTTATCATATTGGTGCATGCAATGTAGAGTTAAATTGCTTTTTCTTTTTCCTTTGAAACGGTAGATATGTTGAAAATGTGGAGTCCACGGGGATGCCCTTTAAGCAGACGAAATGATGTCGCTGTGAAATGGATGGCCCTTTTTTCGATAAACTTGTTAAGCTAGATAAGAAGAAAGAAATTATCAGTACTTCTCGGCGATGCCCTTTAAGCAGACGAAATGATGTCGCTGTCAAATGGATGGCCCTATTTTTGGATAAACTTGTTAAGCTAGGTAAGAAGAAAGAAATTATCAGTACTTCTCGCCCTAGTACATCTGTCTGATAACAGAGTTCCATGGATAAATGTCACGTCCAACTGAATACTACCAAAACTTGTTAAGCTAGGTAAGAAGAAAGACTGCTTATGAATTGTGATTGGAAATGGGCAGCTTTAGTTGCAGATTATCTGGTTCTAGCTTGGAAGGAAGCTCGAAGAGAAAAACCTTGGTCGTAGATCTATTGAGTAGGAGCTTCGCTTAATGAAAAGTGCATGACTGAAGCTTATATGTAGAAGGATCAGTAGTCTAATCCTACTCATAGACTTCCATCTTTGATATATTGAAAATTTCGAAAATTTCAGAAGATCTTATCTGATAAAGTTGCAACTATAACATGAAGAAATCCCTCAGTAACATCGCACGGTACATACAAAAATGCAGTGCCTGCTTTCTTATAGACTATTGTTGAATACAGTAATATTAGGTGAGGCTGCCAATCGACAGTCGCCCACCGATCCCCTCTCTCCAATCTTCGACTCGTATAGTTCCTAGGCAGTTTCTCATTACGGTGGGTGTTCCTCTCTTTCTGTTTCAGGGTGTTCCTCTCTTTCTGTTTCAATCTTGTGTCCCTTTGAACATAGTTGTTAATTGATTGCTTGTATCATTATTTGCCATTAAACGTGGACTATTAGTAAACAGATAAGAGGTGCTTTTGATTGATCTCTGCAACTATAATTAAGGGTGTAGCATCCCTTGAATAAATAATATCTTGAATCACTTAATTGTATAGAATTATAGACCTTTTAAATATAATTTATTACATTGAAATCAATAATATATTTTATCCTCAATTTGGGTTTTTTATTTTACTTTTTCTTCTTTTTCCTCTATTTTTTTCCCATCTCTTTTATCTCTCCCCTCTATCTTTTTTTGTCTTGTTTATATGCTACTAGCTGAAGTACCTTACTTCAGTAGAGCAACTTCTTTACTTCGAAATTATAATTATTTCACTTAATTATATAAGTTAAATCGAATTTTGGTGCCATAAATAAGTTGTCATTCATCACATCACTTTTGAGTAAAGGCAGCTACTTCACCTAAATGTCACAATTGTTTTGTCTTGAATGGATAATTGTCTCGTTTATTTAGACCAATTTCATTACTTTCGGACAATCTTATCAAGTGAGTTTCATTATTCTACAATCGTCTGACATCAAATACACAACTGCCTTACTTTAGAAGGACAGTTCTCTCATTTTAAAATTCACTTAATTAAATCAATTGCATCTTTTTGAATATATGTGTATAAGATGAGTTGCTTACTCCGCTAAGATACTTGTCTCATTTTTGTAAACATATTTATGTAACTATATTCGTTGTATCATTATTTGGCATATGAGTTTTAGGAGAATTGTCACACTAAAATATAGATGTCTTACTTTGAAAATAAAAATATTTCATATAACTATACTAGTTGCATAGCTTTTGGATATTCAATAATAAATAAAGTGAAGAGAGAGGGGAGTGGGTGAGTGAAAGACAAATGGAAAAGGAAAGAGAACGAGATTAAAAAGAATGAGAAAATGAGAGAAGGAAAGAAAGATGAAAAGATAAAAATAAAGGCTAAAAGGGCATTTTGAACTTCAACTTTTGCATCGTAATACAATTTGAACATAAAACGATGTCATTTTGTATCTTCTCGTCAAGCCAAGCAATCTTAGCTCGTGACCCGGTCAACCCAAGCCAAAGGCAAGCTAGGCCAGGTCACATTTTCCATCCCTATAGAAGAAAATTTTGATAGGATCAATAATTCGTTAGTTAAATGTCACATCAATACTGATGGAGTACTATTTATTATTTTTAATTAAAAAGTAGGTCCTCCTGTTATGTCACAAAATGGGACCCATTATCTAAAACCTCTCTCAACTTTGCATCCTTTAAAGCCTCTCTCTCCCTCTTTAACTTGCTCTCGACTAGTTCTGATTTGCTCTATGGCTATCAAGGTGCCCGTTGGTTTACTAAACAAATTGGCTTAATCAACTTCCTCTATCTATTACTCTCTTTAGCATCGTCTTCTCCAGTACAAGTATAACGGCATCATCCGTTGCAATTTCATCATCCTTAATACTTACTCCCAATTTCAATGTCTTATGAATTCTAGTAGCAAATGTGTTAAGATCATCTAGATGTCAAAAGAGTTATCTAAAAGAGCAATAGTACTAAGTCGGTCATTCTTGTCCATCTCCATTCTCTCCTTCAATTCCTTCATTATACCATTTTCGGGGTTCATCTCCAATGTCTTCTTCTAAGACATATAAGAACTCATGCTACTATCCCTTAGTGCCTGAGCCTTCATGATCCTCTCTTTGTTCGTCGACATCCGTATTCTCCGGTGACCGAACAGTAAAGAGAGTCGATAATCCTATCATATACAACCACCTTCTCAACTTCTTCTCCTATAATGCCCTTAATGCAAATGGACGTTCAATCTTGTGGTCCCTTATTTATATTGGGAGACAAGAAAAACACAACTCACCAAAGATCGACCAAAGAGCAACCACAATATACTTTTTTCAAGTTTAATAAACAAATATCAGTATAAGAATAAGAAATGTAATAAAGAAAGTCAACACTAAGATTTACATAAAAATCCTCCAATTTAGAGGAAAAAATCACTAGCCAAGTTAACAAGCAAAGCCATTAAGAGCAAATAAAGATTTACAAAGTTTAATATTTCACACCAAAACTACAATTTATCTCACAAAGTTTCAGGATTGAAACTCAAAGTTGATATATCAATTAACAAACTCTCAAATAAATCCCAAAAATAACCTAAAATATGATAATACTACACTGCTTACTCTCTCCTTGTTTTTCTTCCCTTTTTAGTGTTTTGTTTGCCACTCAATGATTGAACATATGTCTTTTTCTTTTTTATATCCCGAAATAAGTTTTTTGCATCATACATGGTCACTTATACGACTGTGTAAGTAACCATGTCTCTTCCAGCGTCACTTAAGTAATGGATGTAGACAATTATAGATAGTTACACAGTCATCACACACGGCTGTGTATCTCTTCTCCTTCATGTCTTTCTTCACACTATTTTAGAGACTTACACAGTTGATCTACATGACTGTGTAAGTGAAAGACACTGGTATGTAGCACCCTACACCATCGTGTTTCCCCTAGAAGAGTTTCATCCAACTATCATTTGTTTTGTCTTCACTCATTCGTCATTCCTACGAACCATAAAGAGCATTAGCGATCAACGAAAGTTTTAAGCTAGAACTAGACACTCAACAATCTCCCCCTAGCCCAATTGTAGGAAAGACATGTTATGCTTCAACAACTACTTGAGAGACACAAGTTTACTACAAAGCTCATAATTGCTTCCAAGAACCACTTTAGTCAACTTATCGAGACCAATGAAGTTTGTATGAATCTTTTTCAACATCAATTGTTGCTCTATAATCATAAACCTTAACTGATAATATTTGACATTTATATAGGAATGATACATGGTATTTTTGTTCAAGTTAATAACACTTTGGCTATCTTAAAATACTACATAATCTTCTTGCTTTACGTACAACTTTGGGGGGAATCTTTTCAACTATAACATCTCCTTACTAACTTCCACTACAACATCATATTCTGCTTCAATCATAGATAAAGCTACACACTTTTGTAGCATAGATTGCCATGAAATGGTTCCCTCCGTAAACTTCAATAGAAAACCTGAAGAAGATGTTCTTCAATCAAGATCTCCAACCATATCTGAATCAATATAACCTTCTAGAATTGACTCACCATCACTGATAGATGTGTAATTAATCATAATTTTACCTTATTTGATATTTTTTGCTTGATATTTTATACTTTTATTATGTGTTTGGTACTTAATATGCTTCAAGTATGTTTATAGGTTATATTTGATTTTACGAACTTAAAAGAGAAGAATTTGGACTAAAAGATAGCATAAAGTGAAGAATTGAAGCATAGAAGTGATGCACAATCATGCACTTGTCCAAGTCATGCAGAATTGCAGTTTCAGGTGTTTTTGGACATATACGGTATGATACATGACTATGTACCAGACTGTGTAAGTCTCAAAAATCGTAGATTATAATATAAAAGACCTTTTTGGCAGTTAATGGGGGGAGCAGACTCTTGAAGGAGATTCCAATCATAGAGTTCATCCAGAAAGGGCAATTCTAGTATAGAGAAGTGGAAAACACGAAGGAATCATCGATAGATCCATCAGAATGCAAGATCATACCTTTACATTGCAAAAATACTCAATAAAAGACAATCATGGTGATTTAGAATTATGAACCGGTGTTTTCTACTTATTTTTCTTTCAATTTATGTTTGACTTCATGTTTAATTATGTGTAACTAAATGTCCAGTTAGTATTTAGGTTAGATGAACCCTATTTCAATACCTTAAAATGTGTTGATTTTTCTATTAACGCAGTTGATTGATTGATTTGTTACGATCTAATTACTTATTTTATTAATGTTTGAGTGTTTTAAAATATTAGACCATAATCTGATTTCATACGTATCGATTAAGAAATCCTAGGTTTGAATAGATCTATGGTAATTGGAAAGAGTTGATTACTATTCTAAAGATAGGATGACATAAATCTTCTGAGTTAAGGTTAAACCTAATAGAGGGATTCATACAATAGTAATGCAATCCTATAAGATTTAACCTGAGTAATTAGGTTAGAAACTTTAGGACTAGTTGTTAGTAGACTCGAGGTCAGCTACAAGCATACCATAAGAGTCTCCACTGTCCAATAAATCATCAAAACAATTACATATAAAAGGTTCATTTGTTAAGGGTTTAGGGGGATTTGAAACCTAAATACTAATTACTCCATATCAATAATTTCCTAATGTTTCCTAAATTCTCTATTCAATTTTGCTTCCTATTTTATTTTGCTTTTTTTAAAATGAATAATGAATTAATATAGCAGGAACTAATACAACATTACAATTAGTTTTAGGCTTACAAGCCTATAGGAACTTACAAAAGATTAGAAGAAATATACAGGTGATAAGATCAAAGTGCAATTAAAAGAAGTACTTAGAGTTGCCATATGTCCTTCATGTCAGCAGAAAGAGAGAGATGTGCTTTTTTAGCATATATATATGGGTTCTTATCATGTTTATAGCTCTGTCAGCAATAAGGTATTTATCTTCCTTCTTATCTGTGAATTTTAATTGTTTCTTTCTTTCCAAATACAAAAGACAGTAATGATAAAAACAGCTTTAAAGAGAGTGGAGTGTGGTTGCCCTTTCCTTGAGTTACAAATAACCCATCTCTGGACATACTCCCAATTATAATTGGAATGAGGGATAGGAAATAAATGCAAGCTTCTACTCCAAATAGTTTTAGTGTAACTACATAGAAAAAATAAGTGGTCTTTGTCCTCTATAGCCCTGCTACATAGTAAGTATAAAGCACCACCCTATCCCTCTATTGACTCTTAGTTTGAAGCTTAATCTTAATAGCTAGCCATGTTATGAAGGAAGCCTTAGGAAAAATATTGTGTTTCCAAAGTATGTTATGCCAGGGAACAACAGAGAAATTAGCAAAAAATAGTTTATAACAAAACTGGTTAGTAATAGCACCATTCTGGTTCAGATCCCAAAAGACAAAATCCTTAGTAATAGTGTTTTGGAGACTGGGGAAGTGGTCCATAAGAGAATGAAAACCTCTAAAGTTTGCTTACCATTCACCATTTACAATTAAGGAAGAAACCTTTAAGTCTAAAGGTATTCTATTTCTGGGATATAGGAAGTCAAGAAGATGAACAAGGGTGCTACTAACCAACCTATTGTCAAACCAAAACCAAGTCTTCTCTCCTTTACTAATTTTGTGTTTAATAAAAGTATAAATGATATCTCTTAGTTTCATCATCTACTTGAGTATCAAAGAACCATCCCTAGTTTTAGCTTCTTTTCATTAAAAATCTAAAATTAATCCCTAGGCTAGATAATAGGGGAAGGGTAAGTATTAGTATTTATAGTCTTCGTGGGATTGAACTATACTTCCTGGTACTAGCTATTGTTATGTTGTGCACTTGCAGTTATTACATAATTGGCAAACTCACAAAATAGGTCAATCAATCGCTAAAACACAAACTATACTTTGAAGTACCTCTCAAATAAATCATTGCGTCCTAGTGAACCTATCCTGGATTAGACAAGAATCTACTCACTAACCCAACAACCTGTGCAACATCTAGTCTTGTAGACATCATAGCATACATCAGAGACCTTACTGTAGATGAGTATGGAACAAAAACATACCATCTTTCTCCTTTTTTGTTGAGGGATATGCATACTTAATCAGTTTGAAGTGAGGTGCCAGTGACGTGCTAACTAGCTTGGCATGCTTCATATTGAATCTTTCTACCACTCGTTCAATATACCTTTCCTATGAAAACCATAACTTTCTACTCTTCCTATCACAAGTTATCTCTGTGCCTATAATCTACTTTGCAGGTCCTAAATCTTTCATACCAAAAGATTTAGACAAATCCTCCTTCATTTTTTGGATTCTTCCAACATCTCGACCTACATTCAGATAATCATTAACATATAGAACAAGAATGACAAAGTTCTCACCCGTGAACTTCTTGAAATACACACAAACATCAACATAAGTTCGTTTGCATCTATGATCTATCATTTAAGAATCAAACTTTTGATACCATTACCTTGGAGTTTGTTTCAACCCATATAAGCTTTTCTTTAACTTGCAGACCAAAATTTCCTTGCCTTTAGCTTTGAAGCCTTATGGCTACTCCATATTTATCTCCTGCTTCAAATCTCTAAGCAAAAACACTATTTTAACATCCAATTGTTTAAGTTAAAGATCTAAGTGAGTAGTCAAACTCAAAACTATTCAAAATGAGTTTATCTTGGCCACTAGCGAAAAGATTTCATCAAAATTTATACTCTTCTTTTGATTAAACCCTTTCACCATTAGCCTTGCCTTGTGCTTCACCAGCGTATCATCATCTTTCTTTATTTTTAAGAACTCATTTGTTCTTTAGTACCCTTTTTCCTTTTGAAAGCTTCACAAGCTCATATGTATTGTTTTTCTTTAGAGAGTTCATATCTTCCTTTATACTCGTGATCTAGAAATCTTTGTCATCATAAGATGTAACTTTTTACATATTCTCAGGCTCCACCACAGCAGTCAACATATATTCTGGATTTAGATATCTTGTAGAAGGCTTTTCTCCTTTATTAACCTTCAAATCTGTATTTCATTAACTGTTGTATCCAATTGGCCCCCTACTCATCATCCTTAATGATTTCATCTTCAGTACTGTCGGGATGTGATTCATATAGCTCATTAATATCAAGTTGTACCTGATCATCATCAATGTGTTATTGGTCACATACTTTTTCTCCTTCACCTATAGATTGCTCAGCAATGGGAGAAATTGGAGAAGAGTGAACTACATCAGAAGATGAGCTACTTGGAGTAATATTATCTCCTCTTACAAGATCAACACCTTTCTTATGTTCCTAGAATACCACATCCCTGCTCCTGACCACTTTTTGCTCCTCCGTGTCATAGAGTCTAAAGTTAAATTGTTTAGTACCATAACCAACAAAGATGTAACGTATTTCCTTTAAGTCAAGCTTCTTTCTTTGATCCTTGGGTATATGCTTAAATACCTTATAGCTAAAAACTCTCAGATGATGATATATAAGGTCTCTTTTAATCCATACTCTCTCAATAATCTCAAAATTCAATAGAACTGAGGGATCTTGGTTGATCAAATAGATTACAATTTAGGCTACTTCACCTTAAAATGTTTTCGACAACTTGGACATTTTGAGCATATAATGAACCTTCTCCATAAGTATTCTATTCATCCTCTTAACAACAACATTATATTGTGGAGTACCAGGTTCAATCTTCCTTATACAGTATTCTTCGATCACCTTGGAAGTGTACTCTCATCTATTATCCATTCATAAGCACTTTAACTTCATCTCAGCTTCCCTTTCCACTATAACAAGAAACTTCTGGAAAGTTTCAAATGCTTCACTCTTGGCTGTCATCATATATACCCAAGCCTTCCTTAAAGTATTATCAATGAATATAAAAAAATATTTGCTACCTCTTAATGACTTCTCCTTAATAAGGTCATATACATCTGAATGTCTAATGACTTTATATTCCTTGTCAATCGTCTCATAAAAGAGACTTTATACTATTTCATGCTGAATAATGATCACAAGGATTAAGCTGTAGAGAGTTTTTGACTGGGATAAAGAATTTACCAGCTAGTAGCTTTATTCCCTTCTAGATCATATGCCCAAATCGTTGATGTCATAGATTTGAAGCTGTTTCTTTTTTTACTATGTATGCTTCTCTACCACCATATACCTTAAACTGTGCCTTTACTATGTATAACACAACTCTCCCCGAGCAATAATCGTTGCTTCCTTAAACAGTTTCCACTTCTTATCCTTGAAAGTCTTCTTAAATCTTTCTTTGATCTAACATGCTTGTCGATAACATATTTAACCTTAAACAGGAAATGTGTCATACATCTGTCAAGGTTAGCAAACATTTAATGTTTGTTTGAACTTGGATATCAGTTATATTGACAATTTTAGAAACATTTTGATCACAAATCTTTACACTCCCAAAGTCTTCACTTTTATAATTTAAGAAGTACTCAACTTTTGGAACACAATGATACGATGCTATTATGTTAATTAACAAATTAGAACTTGAATCACTGACATGGAAGCAATCACTTTTCACACAAACTAAGGACATCTCATCATTCATGCTTGAAGCAGTTACAACTGTACTCTTATCATCTCCATCATTATGATGATCTTGATTTTGCTAATCCCTCTTTATTTATCATAGAGCCTCTTTATATTTGCTGACTTATTGCAATAGTGGCATGTCTTTACGTTTTTGTCACCTTTGGATTTTAATTGGTTCTTAGACTTGAATGCCCATTGGGACCCTTGCACTTGCTCCTTCTCCTGCTTTCCTCCAAGAAAGCTTTGACGTTGTCAACTCCCATCTCTTTTCTTCTAATTTCTTCGTTGACATACTCTCTTAGATTACATCCAAAGAATGCACACTTTTAGGAGCTGAATTGCTAATTGTCAACATTAGTGTCTCCGAGCTATCTGGCAATGAACTCAACAAGAACAAGGATTAAGCTCGTCATAAAAAATGATCTTCATTATTATAAGTTTGTTGATTATATTATAGAAATCACTCAAATGTTTCGACACAAATTTTCTAACTTTCAACTTCAAGTTTACATGCTTTTAATCATAGAGACCTTATTATAGACAGTCTTCCTTTTATAAAGTCCTTCTATCTTTTTCATGGCTCAAAAGGATATATTAGGGACACATAGTTAAATATCAATCCATAGTTAAATATGTTGATATCAATCTATTCTCAACGTAACTAGAGTTTTTCACTTCATCTTCTTTTATTCTCTGACATCTTTTCATGTTTTGAAGTACCATCATCGTTTACACCTTTGTCCATATCAATAAGATCAAAGAGATCCCTGTATTATAAAAGGTCCTCCGTTATGGGCCTCTAAATAGAGTAGTTTGTTGATATTAACTTGACCATAAAGTTGTTGCCACCTTCCATTATGATGTTGGAAGGCAAGAAAAATACAACTCTCTAAAAGATCAACTAAAGAGAAACAATAACAAACTCTTATCAAGTTTAATTAGCAAATATCACTATAAGAATAAAAAATATAATAGAGAAGTCTGAGATTTACATGGAAAACCCTCCAATGTAGCCTACCAAACTGACAAGCAAACATGTTAAGCTCAAATAAGGATTTACAAAGTTTAATATCTCAACTCACAACTACAGGTTGCCTCATAAAGCTTTAAGATTGAAACACAAAGTTGATATGTCAATAAACAAACTCTCAAATCAAGCTCAAAAATAATCAAAATTATGATAAGACTATACTACTTGCTCTTGCTCTATTTTTCTTCCCTTTTTGGTGTTTTGGTCGTCACTTAATGATTGAACCTATATCTTTTCCTCATTTATATCCTCAAATAGGTTTTCTACATCATATATGGCCACTTACATGGTTATGTAAGTGAATATGTCTTTTCTAGCGTCACTTAAGTCATGGATGTAAACGGTTACAGAGAGCTACACAGTCAGCACACACAATTGATCCACATGGCCGTGTAAATGAAGGACACAGGTGTGTAGCACCCTACATTGTCATTTCTTCCCCATAAGAGTTTCATCCAATCGTCATTCAACTTTTCTTCACTTGTTTGTCATTCCTATGATCCATAAGAGCGTCAATATCACCAAAAGTCCTAAAGTAGGGTTAGACACTTAACACTCTATGCGCCTACAAGGTTTATTTAAAAACTCTTTAAACTAAGTCCCATCTAACCTATTCAAAAGTCACTCCCTTTCTCATTATCTATAGATTCCAACCAACATTCACCTACTCTTTCCACATAAAAAACGTAAAAAATAAAGCTTTTCCCAAAACCTAGACCTCCATTTGTTACTTTAGTTAAGTTTGTTAAAAGATAATATACCCCTGTTATGACGTATGCTAAAATTCACAACAGTAACAATAATGGCAGGTTTCTTAACTTGTTTAAGAGTTCTTGGTCCACTTAGCACAAGAATTTTATGATAAAACAAAAGAATTCATTATACAAAAATAAACTAAAACCTACAGTCTAGTGAAATTGTAATTATTAAATATTATAACTAGCTTTAGGAATTAGGATATGGATGTTCCATATTACCTATAATAGTATTATTTCTTCTGCTTTTTCTCTAGTAGAATATAGTAATTCATTCTTCACACAACCAAGAAGGAACAAGATAATATTCTCGATGCAGGAAAATTTTACCCCACATTACATGTTCACAAGCTCCCTAAAAAACATTTATTGATATTTGCACACATACTTCTTTGATTATTGACAAAACATACATAAGAAAATTGGGATTTTTGCTCACATTGAATGTGAAATGTTTTTGAAGTATTAGCTCCATTGAACCTGACAAACAAATTCTTCATCTGTCAATATTTTTCCTTATCGTAAAAACTTTCATTTTTTATACTAATCGAGATGAAAACAACAATGTTTTTTTTTCTTAACTATAGGTTATTATAACCATTACAGATAATATAGACATAATTACAATTAAGACCTTGATTTAATACCTCATTCCTATAACTTTTTATTTAATACCTCATTCCTATATAATAGTGTCTATTAATTCAAAACAGTAATCTTGTAACACTAAGATGGTTGTCAAGTTCTAATTCTACATCATATAACCTAGAGGAGTCTTTACTAAAAATGAACATAGTAACCTTATTGGTGATTTTTTAATTATGCAATTATTAATTATAAGTTTCAATAAAATTAAAGTTAAGAAAATCAAATTTTATCCAAATTAAAGATAATAAAGAAGCCAATTACAAGGTCTGGTTAAATAAGTTGAAGTTTAGTGAGGAAAATGGGCCCTAATTAGTATGGGCCAGTTATTTATTAGGCTTGTGATGGCGAGCCCTAATAAGGTACAATAAATAGCTACTGAGGTCTCCTATTACTTGCTTAAGCAAGTTCGTGAACATTCAATTTCTCTCACCTGTTTAGAGGCCTAAGCATTAAGAAAGATGTAGATAGACATTACCATTATAAGGATATACATCTTTTATAAAGGTTGATTTAAAGTTTTGGGAGCTTTTCCAATCATTGAGGAGCTTGTTCAAACAGTTCAGCAACTTGTTCATCATGCAATGGATAGTAAAACATGTATTTTTTCATTTTCTCTATTAATACAAGTTCATGATTGACCATGGGTCAAAAATTAAAGTTTATATTATGAATAACATGTAAGGGAGTCATGGATTAATGCATCATATACATGGCAAGGTAGCAGAAGTGTCGAAATCAAAATTCCAACCCTACGACATCCCCAAAAAATCTAGAATCTATGTGCATGTATAAACAGATTATAAGAACATGAAATTACAACATATGTACCTTGAAAAATACTCCTCCTTTCTTGAATCTTCTCCTTATTTAGGTTATAGCAAACACTAAAAACCTTCCTTAGCCTCTAGAAAGCATGCATAGATGAAGAAAAATTAGTGTGTAAGGGTGGTTAGAGCACCAAACAAGATGAGTTCAAGTAGATGCTCTAGTGAGAGTTAGATTAAGGCAAATATCCATGCAATTAATCTTATGCAACAATTACCTAAGATTGCATAAATAAATCTCAAGATCACTCCTCTCAAGTTCTAGAACTCTTCTAGACCCTTAGTCTCTTAATTGACTGTGTTTTATGACTAAACATTCGTGTGTACATAAGTGACTCACTTATGTAAACCTATCATTAAGTTAGTCACGATCGTGGCCTATAAGCCATGATTGTGGCTTGCTTAATTAATAGTCATGCAAACTTTTTTTCGTCCAATCTTTTATACAAGTGACCCTTAGATTCCCAGTTATTTTGGTCATTTGAATTAACTCTTAATCCGAGCAAATCATGAAGGTTTCATGATTCCAATTTACTAGAATGTAAGTTGATTAACACTCGAAGTATTTAATAGTTAACTATCCGACTTACGAACCTTTTCATAGTCAATTACCATGCAATTCATCCCTTCACCTTCTATACCCTACTTGGTTCGGAGTATAGGCTATATGTCAACTCCCACTAGACTGACTATGTCAGATCTAGTCCAAGTGATGTTAATTCTTGTCCTGGGATCTCATTACTCTATGCGTCACTGAAGAGTCTCTTTATGAAACATAATTGCTCTGGCCAAAGACTTCTGTAGGTATCATCTCCTTCTATGAGAAGCGGTGAATCTTTATTGGCTACCCAATTACTTTTGAATACTGATAGTTATACCCAATCACCACCCTATGAGTGACCTTGTTTTGAGGCAACAAGGAAAGGTGTGAAAGCATAGGATCAGTATCTAAGATATCCTTGAGTATCTCAAGTCTAAAGATATTTGCTCCATTCCTATAATGAGATTAATCACTGACATTTGATAGATCATCTATATGATAATCTCATAGCGGGTCATCTGACGTACTCACTACTCTTAGTAAGCATCCATATGTTAACTGTTGGCGTCGAATTTTTTTTATTTAAGCATGATTTGAATGAAATATGAGGTTTTCGTAAATTAGGTTTTTGGAGTTAATTATTATGTTAATGTTAGTAGGATTTTTATTATATGGTTTAGTTGTATTAAAGTAATAAGAAG
>JAOTAY010000003.1:10756441-10776823 GCA_025629805.1 Erythroxylum baracoense | reverse complement strand
ATTGAGAGATTGCTTAATCAACTTCATTTAATTTGATTAGGGACAATTAATTACACCTTGAGAGAGGGTAGTTAATGCATTTGGACATCTTAGGTGAGATACAATTCAATTAATAAAATAAGAGGGAGACAAGATAGGAAAAAAGTTATCTTTAGTTGTTGAAATCTTAAATTCCAATTTTCTGCATTTTGGTGTTACAAATTGTTCATTGTTAGTCATTTAATTTTCTAGTTTATTTTCCATAAAACAATTTCAAGTCTTAAACAAAGATTGATCTAAATTAAGTGGTGCCTAAGCACAATATTTGTGGGATTAAAATCCATTTTTTAACTACAAGTTATAACCCGTATAATTGTGGTTTTTGAGCCTAAAACTAGTATACTATTTTGCAATCAACAAGCCCTCACTACGAATTCGAGAAAACTTATAATTTTCTTAATGGGTCGATATCCTATATCACCAAGAATGACCTTGGGTTTGTCTAACAAGCCACCTTAGGTTAATCGATAGGTATCATTCATACCAACTGCATTCAGTTATGCAATTATCGACTTATGCCATCAACTGTTGATTTAGCACACTCATTGAGTTATCAACTCTTGATTTGTATACATCCCATGTATATAACCCAACTTCGCCTCTATTCATGTTGACCTTAAGTTTGCCCAAAAAATGAACGCTTCCAATTAGGACCAATCCATTAATCTGGAAATCTAATTTCCATAGTTTTAATATATTCAGATAGAGCGAGTTTGGGTTTGCCCAACAATCCAACTCTAAAAGAATTCTAGTTCTTGCCATATCAATGGAAGGCGTAAGTCCTAATATTTTGATTAAGGGATTTTTTCTTTGGTCTTATCAATACTTGGATGATATTGTATATATATAACATATATATATTCAGATTATGGATATCTTAATTAAATTGAGTCTATGTCCATAACCACCCTTAAAATACATCTAATGTATGTATCACACAAAGGAGGTTTAACAGGGGTTGTGACTTGACTATGCATCAAAATTTTGTGATGAATCGGGTACTAGTACTAGTCTCGGCTAATTCAAATTATGATTGTGATTCGATTAGAAACCTTAAAATTCAATTATTTTGATGTCCAAATTAAACACTTTAATTATAGTATATATGCTTTTTTCTAGTCACACTAGAAATGCTATGCTCTACTTGGATTAATT
This sequence comes from Erythroxylum baracoense, assembly GCA_025629805.1. Lineage (NCBI taxonomy): Eukaryota > Viridiplantae > Streptophyta > Magnoliopsida > Malpighiales > Erythroxylaceae > Erythroxylum > Erythroxylum baracoense. The sequence goes on along the minus strand of JAOTAY010000003.1, from coordinate 10,775,629 downwards.
CTAAAGTAATCCCTAAGGTTTCCAAAATTCTCGTACATCAACTAGTCATCTATAATATCCCTAGGTCATCTCAAATTTATCTAAACAATTTCGGCACAAGCCAAAAATATCTTGACGGCCAAAATCATCAAGATAAATAAGTTAACCTACTAGACAATAAAAGGAACGATTCGATATTCGAAAAATTTTCAGAACCCTAATGTCAAGCACATGCACTAAGCATGCTACTAATATCAAAATAATACATTTCTTATCTTAAAAAAAACTTTATTAAGGTCTTATAACCGAAACACATACACCATAAGTCATTATTAAGTCAACTCCATCAGCTTTCAAAAAGCTAACCAATGTTGACTTTGACTTGATTTATTAATTGAATCAAATTCAGTTAATTCTGGAAAAATTCTAGAGTCTTATACACATTATAAATGTGCCTAATAAAAAATTCTAGAAACTAATTTCTAGGAATTATTTATTAACTAAGTGAAATTATCCAGTACACACATGTCTATGACACTTGTTATATTACTTCTAACACTAGTCATACTCTACATCATGCATTCATAAGATCAGTTTAACAACAAGTGTCATGCATCTCATACATGTGGAAACATCCTATCTTGCATATGCATGCATAAAATTCATAAAAACAATTTTTATAAAAATTAATATGGAATTTACAAGCATTCATGTTCATCATATTTCCAGAATTTCCCAGAACTTCATACATGCATCAGGCTAAAACTAAAATTTTAATAAAATAATAAATGACATTCAATTACATCTTCCTTTGAAAAAAACATAACATAACACCTTATAAGTATTTCTGTGAAAGAAAATCCAAAAATATTTCTAGAATTATTACAAAATTTTCAAAATCAGTACATGCATTTAGTTTTTCAAAAATTCCCATAAACCAACATATGAACAAAGTAGATATTAATTCAAAATAAAATAGCAAATGACATTCAATTGCAATTTACTTTGACAGAAACATGATATAACACCTTATAAACATTTTTGTGAAAGACAATTAGGAAAAATTCAACAATTTATATGAATTATTCCAAATCAACATATATGTCAGTCACAATCCAGCAAACACTTTGCACATGTTCAATATAACATCTAATATATGCTTAAACTTGCTCTGATACCACTGTTGGGTTTTCATGGATTCATGCATCACATATATGACAATGTGGTGGAAGTTTCGGATTCTAAATTTTGACCATATGATAACTCCAAAAGTCTAGAAACACACATGCATGCATAGACAGATCATAAGAACATAAAATTTAAACACTTGTACTTTTTGTTCACCTCCTTTTCTGATTCTTCTCCTTATTTGGGTTGTAGCAAACATCAAACTCTTCCTTGATCATCCAAGAACATGCAAAGAGGAAGAAGAAGCAGTATGTAAGAGCGTTTAAAATACTAAACTTGATGAGTTCAAGTAGATGTTCAAATGGAGAGATAGAACAAGAATATCTTGCTTGCAATTAGATTTATACAATAATTTCATAAATTACATGAAAAAGACTCAAGACCACTTCTCTCTCTCTCTCTCTCTCTCTCTCTCTCTCTCTCTGGAACTCTTATAGACCCCTTATCCTCTCACTTAAGCGTTTTAGAACATGTTATACCTCTCTTAAGTACATAAGTGAAGAATTCACTTATGTACATCTGTCGTGCCTTAAGCCACGATCGTGCCTATAAACTTTAAGCCATGATCGTGGCCTTCTTAAAATAGCCATACACACTTTGTTATTCATCCAATCTTTTATGCGCATGACCCTTAGGTTCCTAGTTATTTTAGGCACTTGAATCAACTCTTAATCGAGCAATTCATGGATGGTTTCATGCCACTTGAATTAACTCATAATTCAAGAAAATCATGAAGGGTTTCATGATGCCAATTTATCGAAATTTAAATGGATTAACACACGAACTCTTTGATAGTTAATTATCCATCTTACAAACCTTTACATAGACAATTACTGTGCAATTCATCCTTTCACCATTCTATACCCTTCTTGGTTCAGAGTATGGGCTATATGTCAATTCCCACTAGACTGACTATGTCACATCTAGTCCAAGTGATGTTAGTTTTGTCCTAAGATCTCCTTACTACATGTGTCATTGAAGACTCTCCCTATAGCACATAACTGCTCTGGCTAGAGACTCCTAAGTAATGACCCTGATAAAAGGTCGTAGATATCATCTCCTTATATCAGGAGTGGTGAATCTTTTATTAGCTACCCAATTACCTTCTAATACCAATAGTTGTACCTAATCACCACCCTAAGAGTGATCTCATCTTGAGGTAACAAGGAATGATATCAAAGCATAGGATTAGTATCTAAGATATCCTTGAGTACCTTAAATCTAAGGATATTTGCACCATTGTTATGATGAGATTAATCATTGACATTTGATAGATCATCCATATGATAATCTCATAGCGGGTCAATCGATGTACTTACTACTCTTAATAAGCATCCACATGTTAACTCTAAACATCTCATGCTTACATTTTGTGAGATTCACTGCTTGACCAAATCAAGGAGTATAACATGTGCTAGTCTATCTGGATTAATAATGTCTTGTCTTATTAATCATATAACTAGGGATTATTTAGATAGCAACATAATTACACATGATAGGAATCTCATTATCATGATCTCATCACAATTTCCTTCATGCTATGTTTTGTATCATGGACTTTATTAATTTGACTTAAGATCAACATCAATTCATATATAAACGAACATCAAACTAATGAAAACTGCCTTTTGCTTTATTAATCAAAATAAAGTTTGTACAAAAATGATAAAAGTGATTGCCTTTAGAGCACTACTCTAACATAATAAGCATCTAAATTTTAATTATATAAAATTAAGAGACTATTGTATAACTTAAAAATTTGTCCAAAACATTATTCAGTATTAATTGGTAATAGTACAATATCATACCAGTGCCAAATTTGGTACCAACTCTGGTATAGTACTCATAACATTACTTGTGAGGGGAATTTACCAAAATCTTGTTGTAATTATTGGAGAAGATCATGAATGTCTTTCACAGAAAGCTTAGGAGAAGTAAAATCAAAAGACTCACTAATTACGACAACAATAGAGGTATAAGAAGAATGAGATGAATTGCCTCCCAAAATTTTATTAAGTAGCAATTATCGACAATTAGAAATAATATGATCATAATTTTTGCAAAAATTACAATAATTCTTTTGAGATGATCAGGATGAATTTTAAGCATAATTGTATAATATTTAATCTTTAAGAGTAGTTTTAGAAGATATAAGTAACAAGAATTATATCAATAAAAAATGATGCTTGTTTAAATCAAGTAGCATCTAAATGAGTCTCCTAATAAAGCAATTTATTAATTATAGTGTCAAATTCAGGTAGGAAACTTTGATGAAGTAAAGAACTTTAAATAGACTCAAACTCATATGTAAAGGTTATAAGAAAATGTCAAACAAATTGTCAATCTTAAGGATCAACATTGTTGGTCCCTAATGACACCTAAAAAGGGGGAGAACTGAATGGGGTGTTAAAAAAATTAGTGATCTTTTCTAATTAATGTATTCAATTGAAAATTATTAATATAATAATGATAAATAAATCGCTTACTATTGATCAGTCAATAATTGAATAATAATTTAAAAAGGATAAGAAAAAGAGAATCAAACCTATTTATAGCGATTCACCAAACAATCCTTGCTTAGGTCCTCTCTCAAAAATCATTTTAGAATTCTACAATTCTTCTTTCAAGGAGAAGAATAAACTTTGTACAATCTTTTGTTAATAAAGAGGAACCTTTTTACAATCTTCTTTCAAGGTGAAAAAGTAGGGATGGTAATTCTGGCCCAGCCCGGCCCGTTTTTGGTCCAGGTTTGGCGGGCCACATGCCGACCATGGTCCGCTCGGGCCGGGCAACGAGCCGACCATGGTCTGCCCACAAGGGCCACGGGCCAACCAGCCCGACCCGTGGCTCGACAAAACGGTGTCGTTTTATCCAAAATGACGTCGTTTTGTATTTTTTTAATTAAGAAAATATAAACGGGCCAGGCTTGGCCCCGGCAGCCCGTGGCCCGAGCCATCCGGCCCAGCCTATTGACATCCAAAAAGAACCTCAATACTAATTAGAGCACTCCCAAATATAGTACCCAACACCCCAATAAAGGATTCCTACTCAAAATTATCTCACTTCTTCACTTTGATAACTCAAAATGGCTTACTCCACAAATATGAGATAATAATACTCAAATGCTTGAAAAACACTTATAAATGTGTGTATAAGACAATCAAAAGCTTTTTTATGCAAAACCTAATGAGAAAATGCCTATTTATAAGACTTTGGGAATCTATTGTTCATTGGGACAAAAAACTATCCATTACAACAACTATTTACAAAGTACTAAATTGACCAATATGACTTATTAATCGCCCAGTATGTATTGAACACACAAATTCACTAGCTATTAAGGTACTGGTCAATCAGTAGATATATTAATCAACCAATACATTAATCAATGTCACAACAAACTTTTGATACATCAAATTTAACAACTCTAACCTATATTAGCCGACCATTAATCTATAAATCAACCTTCCTATGTATTTAGAATGAATTAACTAAATATTAAGAATGAATTTCCCTCAAACATAGCTAATTCTCTTCTAATTGTGCAAAAATTTATCCTTATTTAATGGTTTAGAGAAATTATTGCCCAACTGATATAAATTCTCACTTAATAACTTCATTTTAAATATAGTCCCTAATTTTAAGGTTCATACTATAAAAAAGGTTTAAAACCTTATGCATTCAAAGTACTAAGGTTCACACTATAATTTTTTTAAAAAAAATCTTATTCATAATATAAACCCAAACAATCAACAGTAAAGATGTATACGCAAATTGATAAATAAGAGCAATATGTGACAAATATCTAAGTGAACTAATAGTTAACTCTTACTGAACATCACTTAAGAATGATTTGAATGAAGATTCTTCTTAAGTTTACAATCCTTGTTTAAAGAGTCTTTAATCATTTTTTTATCTTTAAGGGCTAATTTTTCCATATTTTATTTCAAGAATTTCTTATACATAAAAATATTAGATTCATTAATATAAAAAAATAAAATCTTTAAAAATATTACTTAATTCAATAACTAGCATCTCTACTACATACCATTTGCTCTTTCTTTTATAAGATCCTTACAAGATAACACAATTAATGTATTTTAAAATGAGCTTTAGTCCTTGGTTGTTAGGGTTAGATATTACCTCATTATTGTCCATAACGATAAAGCATATATAAGCCATCTCTTTTTTTGAATGCTCATTTTCAAATTCATTTGTGCCATCCAAAGCAAATGCTTTAAGTGATTTCTTCTTTTTGTTCTTCTCTTTCTTCTCCTTCTTATAGTTTGTCTCATATTGATAGTTATCTTTGAGTAAAGGATATTGTGAATTTATGTGGTTGAATTTTCTACACTCAAAGAAAATAATATTAGAAAATTTATGTTTCAAATCATTGTTACCTTCTTTGAAGTCATTTCTTTTTGAGAATTTTTTTAAGAATTTCTTGAATTTTCCAATATTTAAGACAATTCCTTCTTCATTTCTTTCACTAGTTGATGTCTCTTCCTCGTCATTCGATTATTGTTTTTATGCTTTGAACACTAAATTATTTTTATTTAAGATCGTCATTTCTTTTTGAGTCTCTTGGAGCCTCATTTGATATGTGATGAGAGGTCCAATAAGCTCCTTCAATAGTAATATTGTAGGTCTTTTGCTTCTTGTATGGCCATCATTTTAGCTTCTAATGTCTTTCAGAAGTGACCTTAGCAACTTTCTTACAAATTTAACATTAGTATAGGTCTTTTCAAGACCTTTGAGAGCATTAATAATATCAACAAATCTAGTATACATGCTAAATATGCTTTCATTATGTTTCGTTTGAAATAATTTATATCAATGTGTTAGCATGCTTACTTTACTCTCCTTAACTTGATTTGTGCCCTTTTGCTTAATTTCTAATGTATGCCAAATTTCATAAGTCATTTCACATATAGATACCCTATTAAATGTTGATTCTTAATACATAAATAAGATGTGTACAACCCTACTATTTGAGGAAATTAATCTCTTATCTTAAGGTTCTCATTCTTCCTTTAGTTTAGGGACCTTTTTTGTTATCTACAATTTTAATAGGGATAAATGGACCATTTGAAACTATTTCTGTAGGTCTACACTTCTGATTTTTAAAAAGAATCTCATCATATTTTTCAATAAAACTAATCATTGCCATCAAAGAGAGGTACACTACTCTTTATCCATCTTGGTTGAACAATGATGATGATGCTCCTAAATGTGCCATTATGATCTTCGTTATAGGATTTTATTAAAAATGTCAACCTAATAGACTCGCTTTGATATTACTTGTTCATCTCTACTAGCATCTAAGAGAGGGAAGAATTGGGTGATAAAAAAATTAACAAACTTTTTTTATTAATATGTTTAATTGCCAACAATTAATATAATAAGGATGAAGAATTGTTTAATATTAATCAATAAAACAATTGAATAATAATTTAAAGAGGATAAGTGATCGCAAGGTTACGTATGCTAAGTTTTAATATTATTAACCTTGATATTTCCGCAAGTGCATGGGTCATTCGCATAGTACCTAAGATATTGATCCCACGAGGAGGGTTAATCTAATCCTAAAATCTAATGCTTGACTAAATTGTCCACTAAATCAAAATAAACAACTAATGTAGAAATTAACCAATCAAACAATCAATATCAAAAATTAAACTCATAAAATATAAACAAAATAGCAATAATGCACAACCCAATCCAAAATCAACCTAGAAATTACCAATTGAGAGAAAGGGGGTTTTAATCTAAAATTAATGAAATATAATCAATTAATGCAATTATCGAATTACTAGGTCTAGATGATCTTAGGGTGGATTACTCTCTCTAGAGTTATAATATTTACCCCTAAATTGTAATCCCTAATTTAAATTATGGAATTGTAAGCTCTCAATTTCTAATTTACCCAAAACCTAAATTAGTTCTGAATTTGTCTAATAACTTATCGGAAACCTATGCTCAATCTCTCGTTACACGATTTTATCAGTTTGATTCAATTCTTATCTATCAAACTACCTAACTCTCGTTAGCCCAATTTGATGATATTCACTCGGTTCACCTCTCATTTTATTACCGAATTATTAAGCACAAATATTGAATCATAGATAACTCAATGAAAACACAATAAATCAAACTTCATTAATCTCGAGAATCAAAATCTCGAAGGTGAGTTTAGACAAAATCGACATTCAACAATAACTATTCTCAACGATTATCCCAATTCTATACATCAATAAAATTGAGATAAAAAGGAAAATACTATCGAAATGGACTCGTGGAGGCAACGACGGTGGGAAACCACCTATTCTGGGAAGTACTTCGCGTCACGCTTCTTCTCCGTGTCTCTCTTCCTTCGTCTCTTTCCTTAAATCTCTCGATATGCTCTCTAGGGTTTCAGAATTGACTAATGCAAAAAAGGTTGCTCTTTTATTCTTTAATGTTTTATTTATTTCTGGGAAGCCTTAGGGTCGCTTCGAGGTCGAAACGGTTCAAAAAGTCCCGCAAAACTTGACGTTTTTAGCTGTTTTCGTGTTTGCTCGACGCAGACCATGATCAGGCCTCTGCCTACCATGATTGTGGCGAACGCCTAACCCTCTCTGTCACAATTATGGCCTAAAGTGCACGATCGTGACCATAATGACACAATCGTGGCCTAGGTCCTATTGGCTCACCTCTTTCTGTCACAATCGTGGCCCATAGTTTCGGCCTAAAACTCTTTGAAACTTCTTCGTTCTTCGCTGTTTACCCTAAAACACTAACAAACACATCAAGGTACCTCAAAAACATAACATTTTAGCTCAAAGGATTGTTCTAACCTATAAAACACTTAAAACACAAATAAATCACAAACTAACACAATTCTACCCTAAACATATACTAAACAATCAGATAATCGGCTAAACATAGATCAAACTATACCCTAAAATATGATGCATTTCATACCTATCAACATCCTCACATTTAAATGTTTGCTTGTCCTCAAGCAAACAAAACAACAAACATCATAAAGCACCAAACATTATAAAGCACAAAACATAAAACATAAAACACATAATGCAACAAATGAGGCAATGGCTTCAACTTCACGAAATAATTTAACTCTAAAAACAATCATTCAAGTTATAATAAATAATTAACATGAAAAATCTGTGTCTAGGGGCTTTGAACTAAATACACAAATTAATCGAGATCTAAGTGTTAATTATTTACCCTTTTCAATTACACACACACATTAATAATTTTGTAGTCATTTAGACTCTCTAATTGTTCCTAAGTACATTTTCATGAAAACTTAAGCTATTACAAGTTCGGTAGGTTTTCTTATTGGAAAACACTTTTTTTAATTATTTATTCAACATGGACTTAGTCTTTTTATGCGAAGGCAAACATTGGTAATGAATGTCGATCCGGTTACTCGACTAAGTCATGTTTTTATTAAGCTGCTTGGTTGGAACATCATTACAGCTTTTTGATGCGGAGGCACACATTTGTGATGCATGTCGATCCGGTTACTCAGTTATATCACGTTCTCAACTGGCCACTAGCTCTATTCATAACTCGAAGGCCAGCGGAATAGTTATATATTTAACAAACACTTTTTTATTTTTATTTATTTATTTTTATTTTATTACCTACCTTGTTGTTTTAGCTACTCGTTTCTATGAAAAATACTAGTAAAGTTACTTAAGTTAAAAGACCTTAAATTATGAATGAATGTGACAATTTAGAGGGTGAAAAACTTACACCAAATCCTAATTAAGCTGTATATTTGTCCAAGACCCCAATTCACTAATTTTACGTGCCAATGATTCTTCATAACCTAATAAACTATGTTTAAAATTAAATTAATTTCAATCCATCTAAGCCATTGAAACATTCAAACAACTTACATCATGCAACCTAAACAAACTATCATACAATATGCAAAATTCAGACTCAAGGTAAAAACACACAACCCTCCCCACACTTAAATAACACATTGTCCTCGATGTGAGCAGGGTACACAAACACACCAGGGGAAATAAAACACAATATACGAAAAGAATAAGAATAAAATATTAACAAAAATGAAAAGAAAAGGGTTAGAACACGAAACTATTTATGGTGATAGAGGTAGTGATGAAGATAGTGTTGAGACCAAATCCGCTTGACATCAAGAGTATTTCCCTCTCTTATAAATGATTCAAGAGAGCAAAAGAATTAGCAATCCAAACCGTTCCAAATCATTCAAATCTTATTTAAGAATTTAAAACAAACCTAACTATACAACAATTTAAATCTAACTAGTAAACATGCTAATTTATGGTCATTAGCTTGACCTTCTTCCTTTAAAACTTAGCTAGGATCAATTATGAGTGGCTTGCTTCTACCCTTTTTTTTACATCAATTTTGTAGACTATGAGTAAGCTACAAATTGCAAAATGATCAGAAGGACAATATTGATAAAATTATGAAAACCAATTAATTTCAGTAATGTGTCAATAAAATAGGGAATAACGAAACTCCCTGAATCTTCCATTGAATCCAACAGTTTGTCCTGTAAGAAGTGAGTTATTCTCTTTCTTCCTTAATCACTTTCGTCTCCTCTGCTTCTTCTGCCTCACGAACAGAGGTTTTCATCGCTTCTTTAAACTTTATGTCCGTTGTCGTCTGGTCTTCATCCTCTTGTTCTTCAGAAGATTTGAACACATCAATTATCTTGAATGAGCTACTAACCTTCAGATTCTTAATTTCATCATTCATGTTAAATGTCATTTGATCATTATCAACCTAAAAGATAAAGTTCTTTTCCTGAACATCTCCCCAAGATTTTTCGATGTTCACATATGGTATATCAAGAATTGATGAAAAATAGGGATGGTTGACATTATTTTCTTCATCCTCTTCTTTAATTTATTGTTCTTCTCTAAGGTCGAGTTTAGCTTAATTTCTCGCTGGTTCTTCTAACTCTACCCCATTCCTAAGTATGAAAGCCTGACATGGCTCTATCAAATTTACATTCATGCTGCGTAGATAGTTTTCCACACTTTACTTTCAAAATTTCCTAGAAAGCTGCCCTATTCGAACCTCTAGATTATGAATAAAAGAGGCATTATCTTTTGCTACTCACTTAAACTTCTCTTCCAATCTCCTCTGGTTCTCTTCCATATCCGTGAGCTTATCCATGATTTTATCCAGCTTGGAATCCCATAAACTGGATTCATCTTGTTGAAATTCAAATAGGTCTTGATGCCCCATATGAGTACTTACATTGTCAGACCAATAGAAATATGGATGGTTCTGCCACCCTAAAGTGTACGAGTTCATATAAGGATGATGATTTCCCTAACCAAATTAGGGTTCCTTAAACTCTGCAAGCGTCCCTTGCTCCCTATAATATACAAGCTCCATTATCGTTCTTTTTATCTCTTCTTAACATTCAACTCTTCAGATGTCTCGTTCTCATTCTAAGATGTCTTAATGTGTCTTTACTTTACACCCCAAAATTTTTTTATACTAAAGAACTAAGCTAATTGCCTCCCCAGCAACGGCGCCAAAAACTTGATCGCAAGGTTACGTATGCTAAGTTTGAATATTATTAACCTTGATATTTTCACAAGCACACGGGTCGTTCATATAGTACCTAAGGTATCGATCCCACGAGGAGGGTTAATCTAATCCTAAAATCTAAGGCTTGACTAAATTGTGCATTAAATCAAAATAAACAACTAATGCAGAAATTAACCAATCAAACAATCAACATCAAAAATTAAACTCATAAAAGATAAACAAAATAGCAATTTTGCACAACCCAATACAAAATCCACCTAGAAATTATCAATTGAGAGAAAGGTGGTTTTAACCTGAAATTAATGAAAATCTAATCAATTATGCAATTATCGAATTATTGGGTCCTACGGTCTTAGGGTGGATTACTCTCTTTCGAGTTATAATCTTTAACCTTAATTTGTAATCCTTAATTTAAATTATGAAATTCTAATCTCTCGATTTCCAATTTACCCAAAACCTAATTTAGTTCTGAATTTGTCTAATAACCTATAGGAAACCTATGCTCAATCTCTTGTTACATGATTTTACCAGTTTGATTTAATTCTTATCTATCAAACTACCTAACTCTCGTTAACCCAATTTGATGATATTCACTTGGTTCATCTCTCAGTTTATTATCGAATTATTAAGCAAAAATATTTAATCACAAATAACTTAATGAAAACACAATAAATCAAACTTCATTAATCTTAAGAATTAAAATCATAAAGGTTAGCTTAAACAAAATAGACATTCAACAACAACTATTCTCAACAATTATCCCAATTCTATTCATCAATAAATTTAAGATAAAACAGAAAATACTGTTGGAATGGACTCGTGGACGTAATGACAGCAGGAAACTACCTGTTCTAGGAAGTACTTCACGTCAAACTTCTTCTCCGTGTCTCTCTTCCTTCATCTCCTTCCTCAAATCTCTCAATATGCTCTCTAAGGTTTCGAAATTGACTAATGCAAAAAGACTGCTCTTCTATTCTTTAATGTTCTATTTATATCGAGGAAGCCCTAATATTGATTTAGGGTCGAAACGGTTAAAAAAGTCCCAGGAAACTTGACATTTTCAACTATTTTCGTGTCTGCCCAACGCAGGCTATGATCGTGGCCCTGCTTGCCACTATTGTGGCCAGTGTTTAACCCACTCTGTCACGATCGTGAGCTACGATGCATAATTGTGGCATGGTTCAGAGCTCTCTGTCACCATCGTGGCCTGGGTCCTGTTGGCTCGCCTCTTTCTGTCATGATCGTGGCCTATTATGCCACAATTGTGGGCCATGGTTTTAGCCCGAAACTCTTCAAAACTTCTTCGTTCTTTGCTGTTTGCCCTGAAACACTAACAAACACATCAAGGTACCACAAAAACATAACATTTAAGCATAAATCATTGTTCATAAAACACTTAAAACATAAATAAATCACAAACTAACACATTTCTACCCTAAACACATACTATACAATCGAATAATCGGCTAAACACATATCAAACTATACCCTAAAATATGATGCATTTCACACCTATCAATAGGGAAAGGAGAATACAAACTAATTTATGGTGATTCGACAGACAAATTATGCCTACATCCACTCCTAAGACCCTTCTTACAATCTAACTATAATTCTTCTCTCAAGGAGAAGAATAAGCTTTATATAATATTTTTTGGACAAAGAGAAACCCTTTTTATAATCTTCTTCCAAAGTGAAAAGAAACGTCAATACCACTTAGAACACTATCAAATACAATACCCAACATCCTAACAAAGGATCATAACTCAAAATTATCTCACTTCTTCACTTTTGATAACTTAAAATGGTCCATTCACACAAATATAAGATAATGAAGCTTAAATGATTGATAAATACTTAGAAATATGTGTATAAGACATTCAAACACTTCTTGATATTGAAAAAATGAGAAAACACCTATTTATAAGGATTTGGGATCCCTAATAGTAGTTGGATCCAAAAAATAACATTTACAATGGTTATTTGTAGAGTACTATAGTTAACCAGTAAGTAATGAATGCATATATTCACTAATTATTGAGACATTGGTTAATTGGTAGACATATTCGTATAAGCTAAAGTTATTAAATTTGATGTACGGAGAGTTTGTTGTAATATTAGTTGATGTATTGGTCTGGTACATCAAATTTAATAACTTTAACTTATATTAGTCAACCATTAACCCACATAAGTTGACACCTATCCTCAAAAAAACATGATTTTAACAACTTTAAATGCCCAAACTCAATTTGTTTAATACAATTATGATTTAAACACTTCTCAAAATATTCCCTGAAGTTTGTTTAAAAGATCAAGAGGCTTTTATATTAAAACCAAAAGCTTTAATATTTTTTGATGAATAAAAAGACTCATGTAATTAAGATGAAATGTTTATGCATGGTGAGTCTTTTAGAACATCAAATTAACAAACTGAGATTATAATTAATAAATCAAAGACCTTAATGAGCCTTAATCTTCTTTTGTTCTTAGTTTGATCTTCATTTCATCAGTTGCAAGCTTCAACTTCTCTTTATCAACTTCACAAATTATTTTCTTGTGTTTATGATTTCATTTTATTCTTATATTATTTTTTATCAAAATAATAAAGCCATTAATAATTATTATATTTTGTTACCCTCCTTTGATTCAACAAACATACACTACAAGAAAGTTAACCTTTGGTTATGAAAAAATAGTAACTAAAGGTACTAAAACTCGTTGCCAAAAGTCATTGGTGATGATTTAGTTTCGTCACACAAAATGTCGCAAAATTCTCGTAGTTTAAAACTATAAGTGACGTTTTGTGCTAATCGTGGCTAAAAGTTTTTACCAACGCTTTACTTTTATAGCGAAAAACTTTTAGGGATGATTAGAGGAATCATCACTAATAAGTTTGGCTACACTTGTTTTTCTTAACTAGAAACTATTAGCTACATTTTATGGAAGTGTAGCCAAAGTTTTTAGCTGTATTTCTGGAATCGTAGCCTAAAGTTTTCAGCTACATTCCCATAAATGTAACCAAATGCTTTTAGAAATGTAGTCAAATGTTTTTAGCTATGTTTCTGGAAATATTTTTAGCTATGTTTCTAAAAACGTAGTCAAATATTTTTAGCTACGTTCTGTAAAATGTAGTCAAATTTTTTATCGACCTTTAAACGAAATGTTATAATATGTTGGAATAAATTATTTGTTACATTTTTAATCCATATTATTGTATATAATGTTTTGATATATTTTTATAGCTAATTTTATTATAACAAAACTATACAAAAATAATTGATAATTTGAAGCATTGTATATAAATAAAAAATCATTAAATATCTTCGTACACAAGATTTTAATTACAACTTCAATAATTCTTATATACAAAATAATAAATGCAGAGAAAGATTTACAAATTATAATACAAATCACTCAACTGTTACGTCGTCTTCAAATTTGTAATCTGAGAAAAATATTAAATTTAAATTATAATACAGATAGGAATTAAAAGAAAAAAAGTATAACAGATGTAATTAATACCATTCACTTTCATCTTCACTGCTTTGATAATTTGAACCAAGTATTTTTTGAGGTACTTATCATGCTTGTCTACCTTTTTTCGAGTATGTTGCAATTTAACCTTAAGCGTCTAGTTTCCTCTTGAAGACGTTGAACTATGTGGATCTTGATAAAGTTGAAACATTTAACTTAGGGCCAAAACCAAGACTTTTGATATAACCATAATGTGTACTAATCACGGTATTGCAAATGTCTTCTATATTGATCTTATTACCCTCAAACATTGATTTCTGTAACAACTCCTACATCTTAATCTAAAATTAAAAAAACAAAACTAATATTCAATGCAAATATTATTAGTTAGTACTACATAAATAAATAAACTTAAAATGTAATATTAATTAATTTTGAGTTTATAGTTTTATAAATTTTTTAAATGAAATTTTTGTTAGCTAAATTTATTTTTATACTTACAATCATTGTCAATAATATTAAATTTGATTTTTATGAATTTGATATTAATATTTAACATTGATTTGCATTTTTACTATATTGCAATTATTTTATAGATATATTGTAATTAATATAGTTATATACAGTAATTCATATAATGATATATGATTGCATAGATAATAATTGTAATTAATATTACAGTCGCATAAGTGTTTCCTGTTTTGCCAACAAATTGCATGAAAATCATCGTGAAAGTTTGATCTTTTTGCGACGGTTGTTGTATTCGTCGCCAACACATCGTTTTATCAAATTCAAAACCTAATTTTCATCCTGTCTTCCTCTTCCTGATCAAGTTTTTACCAGCTACATTGCCCGAATTCCTAACTTGGTCTTTCTCTTTGGTGTCCATCTTCATCTCTAATGTGCATCTTCGTCTTTGTCACTGATTCTTCGTCTTTGTCTCCACATGAGGGTTTCTAGGTAATTCATTTCCATAATACTTATACATCATGTAAACCTTGGCTGTCTTTACATGTGTGTCTATTTTACATTTAATTTTCATCAAGATGTCTCAGCTAATAGACAAAATTAAGAATATATAAATTCCTGTCACAACTTCAGTAAATGCAAATATAAAGAGACCATTCTCAACCCACGATTTTATATGAATGCTTTAAGATTATCTTGACCACTATCATATTCCAAAATGTAAAAAAGACAAAAATTTGTCTTACTTTGTTTTTCCACCAATTGTTTATAGTATGGTTGCGCTTGTTTATACTAGTATTTCTAAGCTTGTACACATTAATGGCAACATAGGTAATGTTTTCTGATGAATCTATTTATGTGATTTCTTTGCCTCAATCAGTTAATCCCTTCCTTTTAATAGTTATATTTTTCTATTTTCATGAGTATAAAAAAATGACAACTTTTTTGAATTGAAAGATGATTACTAGGCTGAATAGCTTGTAATCATTTAACTTTGTGATGACTGAAAATGGTTATTATGTGTTGTTCTTTAAGTGATGTTCATAGCATTAAGCAAAATATTGATTATTGGATATAAAAGCAACCTAATCCATCTACTTCACTTTTATTATTTGATTCTTTCATATTAGTAAGGAGTTTACTACTACTTTTATTGATTGCAACCTTAGAATGTGTTATAGTTTTATTAATATTTAAGGGTAAGTGGAAAACCTAGAATGTGCTTGTGCAGGGGATCTTTGCTTCTTATGTAAATATTTTTTTAATTGCATATAAATTTTTATTTCCTTATTTAATTGTACACTTTGCTTCTATATTGATTATATCCACATCTAGTTTTTGTTTTTATTAACTTTTCAAACTAAAATTTTTAACAAATTCATTGTGAAATGTCGATATGGCAGATAGTTTTCGAAAGCGATAATGAGCTCCAATGGAAGGTATATGGTAGAATTCTCCCTGCTGAAAAATAAATCGATGCATAACAAATCTGCTCACCAGAGTCTAATCACCATTTGCCTTTAATGGCTGATCTTTTTCTTAAAGGTTTTTAGTATCATTCAAATTAGTTCTTTTTCTTTATTATTTATATCTCGTTTTCTGTTAAAAAGCTATTAGATAAATGTATGATTTTATATACTATGTGTTATGTAAAGCTTCCTCAAATCTTTAATAGAACGAAGATGAAAATAGAGACAGTGGTGATGTCCCGATGGTCCACACAGGATTAGGCAAATCTGTTGTTTTGGAACAGTCATCGATTGCAAAAACTATGCCTATTTGTTGTGACGATGACGAAGTCATTCAATTAGGTATGCATGTGTTCAAATTTGAGTTCCTTATACCATTTGATTTATCTTTTTTAGTTTTAGGATTTAATTTTCCAAAAGATTTTCATGAAATTAAGGTGGTTGTTCTATATTGTTTGTTCCTTAATTGAAATGGATGGTACGTGCGATTCATTTAATTTACTGTTGCATACTGCACATGGGAAATCGTTCAATGTATCTTCTGCTAATTTAGTTAAAGCCAAGTTATTGTTGGAAGAGAGTGTCAATAAACCAACTGTTGGAGGAAGATCTTTGTCTGTTTCAATTGATGCCTTTGAACGTGCAAAAAGCCTTTTTGGGAATCCAAACATAGGGAACTTCTTTACCTTATCTACCTAGTCTTGTGTTACTTGGAATCAAAAAACCAATTATATCTTTTTCTCTTCAATGGAATAGGCATGAACTTCACTATCTTTTTCTCTTTAATTAATATTTTTTCAGTAAGAATTGTTAAAGTTCTAATTAAAATCTTGTATTACTTACCATATATCACTATATTATATTACTTACCACATATCATTATTTATTTTTTTGGTAAGAATCATATATCATTATATTACAAAATTTATGTTAAAACTATTTGAAAATTTTATGAAACCATATAAAATTGTCAAATCATAAAATTTAAAAGAGAAAAATAAAAAATATGAATCTATGTAATATTAATTAATTTTGAGTTTATAATTTCATAAATCATTAAAATGATTTGATATTGTTTTTAACTACTTTTTTTTAGACTTAGAATCATTTTCAATAATATTAAATTTGATTTTTATCAAATTGATGTTCAGTAACAAAATGATCAAGTCAAAGTTAGTGAATTTATAATTTTAAATGAGAGTTTTATTTGGTTACTTAAGCATTTTGCAATAATTTAAAAAATCGTCGCCAAAAGTCATACATTTAATAATGATTTATAAAATCGTCGTTAAAGAATAAGCCTTTTGTCGATAATATTACTAAATCGTCGCGAAAAGATAAGCCTTTTGCGATGATTTTGGAAACACGTCACCAAAGACTAACCATTTAACGACGATGTTACTTAATCGTCACCAAAAGTGTGCCATTTAGCAACACTACAACAAAATATGGAGTTTAATAACACAAAAGGTAGAGTTTTTATATGCTTTTTTGCGTCTTAAAAATAATTTTAGACACTTTATAAAGCGTAAAAAAAACAAGTGTCACAAAAACTATTTTCGATTGTTTTCTTAGACGGATAGATGCAGCAAAAAAAACATAAAAGAAATTCTCATAGTGAACCCCCCCTCCCCAATTAAAAGAACAAAAAATGTAAGAAATTAGAATAAAACCTGACCTCTGCTTTACTTATCCCCGAACTTATCTATAAACGAGCAAAAACGATCGAGTTTAGCTAGATACTGGTCATTCTTTGTATTTACATCCTCATTTTGTTTCTCAAGCATATCATTTTGTTTTTTAAGCTCTTCACTCATTTTTCAAAGTTCTTCTCCATTTTTCTCTAGTGCCTCAGTTTTTTTCTCAAGTGCTTCATTCCTACACTGGAGTTGGGAAATAATCTCATCATTTTGTTTTACAATAGCATCTAATTGTGTTTTAACATGTCCCACTTCACCGAAGCTATTACCAAAGCTATCATAATAACTTACCTTCAATTGACCTTCAGGTCCAAACACCTTACTTCTAGTAACCTTAAAACCATAATCAACTACACGCAAACTTGAATTACTAGTAGAGTACATATACTCATTAAAGACTTGATTCTTAATCTCCACACGATCTTCTTACGACTGGGGAGCAAGTTCTGTAACCTTAGTGTTAATAGCCTCTTATACATATCACAAACATAAATAAACTTTAGATTGTAAAAACCAAAAAAGTTCATAAATTATATGGCTTATGGTCTAACTATGCATACTAGCAGTAACTTTGTGCCTTCTTCCACATACCCTCCATCTTTTCTGAAATGTGTTGTTGAGACCCATCTCCGAACCCCAACTATCCAGAATATCATAAAACGTGAGCTTATTTCCAATAGAGAACACCTTAACCATTATCGGTTCATCTTCTTGCTCTGATACTACAAGATGTCGGACCTCGCTTCCGAAGCCAGACAATCACATTCGGATAACACATATTTAT
Organism: Erythroxylum baracoense; assembly: GCA_025629805.1. Classification (NCBI taxonomy): domain Eukaryota; kingdom Viridiplantae; phylum Streptophyta; class Magnoliopsida; order Malpighiales; family Erythroxylaceae; genus Erythroxylum; species Erythroxylum baracoense. Next base: position 10,756,997 of record JAOTAY010000003.1, on the reverse strand, counting down.
CAACTATACTTACATTCAAAACTCCCCTTTCTAAGCTTAGCTCCGCTCTTCGAATAGTCGACTAACAGGGTGATGGTCGACTAGTCCATTGATCCTTTTCAACCTGAATACCTCCAGGAATGGCGTTAGTGAGTCCACACTTTACATATGTATATGCTTCGGGCCTAATAGCATAACTTTTTCTATAGGCATCCAATTTAGGGTTTCTTTGGATAGCTTAATAGAGGACTTCAAGAGCTACAACTTTTATGAAGGCCAATTTTAACTTCTGTATGGTCAAAAATAGGACAGAAGATAACCATAAATAGTAACCCAGACGATATTCGTGAACAGGAACACAGAGGAAGTCTGTGAACAGTAACACTGACGAAGTCTGTGAACAGTAACACAGACGAAATTCTTTAACCAACATAACTTCTTAACTCCTTCTTATTATCCTTGGCCTATAATCTGTGTTCTATCCTCTGTGTTCTATCCTTTGTAGTTGACTTTTATCTTCTGTGTTGACCACTTATCGTCTGTGGTCTATCCTCTGTGTTCTATCCTCTGTAGTTGA
>JAOTAY010000003.1:10737325-10748688 GCA_025629805.1 Erythroxylum baracoense | reverse complement strand
ATTAAAGAATGAAGTGATGCATTTGATGCTTTTTACTTTCTTTCTTTTCATGCATAACCGAAATTGACAAGGTGTAATAGAGGTGTTCTTGCATTTTTTAGACTCTGTCTCCTTTCTTACATATGTTGGCCAAAATTTGCATGAGAGGTGTCTCATCTTTGGCTTCTTTCTTCCAAGAAAAATCTCTTCTAAATATTTTTTCTCCTTTCCCACCAAAGGATCTTGTTAACCAAGTTATCCAAGAAGAATAAGTGGTAGATCGGATTGGTTGAGGATACAACAACAAGGAGAGGATACACTGACAAAAGAAAAGATTCAAAAGCAAGGTTAAAGCTAGGAGAGGATACAAGAAGAAGGAGAGGATAGCATAATGAGGAGTTAAAGCTGTAGTAAAGGAGTCGGTAATATATTCTCCATCTTGTTCTTATGATAATTATTTTCCATATACCGTATCATGTATGTCTTGGCATGTTGATTTGGTTATCATGCTTCCGCTGTGTTTTGATTTCTAAAAAAGTTTTGAAATCTATAGTTTTATCTAAATCTTGCATGTTTTTTTTTTCTGATCCAACAAATCTAAGGGTAGACGTTTAAAAGTTGTGTCTAAAAGTAAGATCAATCTATAGGTACACTCAAACACCTTTTACAATTAAGATGTTTCGAAACTTTGCATATCTTTTCAGTTTCCCACCATTAAATATTCATGAGCATAATCATGAATCAAAAGGAATTTTCATGGTTTTAATGAGGTCAAAGGTCAAGGTGAGAAATATTTAGGTCCTATAGTTCAATAGCTATCAAAACTAGTGAAGTAAGAAAAGAACTTAATGGAATATCGAGTGCAAAAATTAACATTAAATCAAATTTGGGTACCATTAGCAATGATGAATGGAAAAACTTTCGTAGCTTAGATTCAAGCCTTCACACCACAAACCATATGAAACATAAAGAACTAGATGAAATCACCTATAAGAATAATGATGAATAATCCAATATAATTATAAGTAGTGATCCTTCATAAAACCTTATCCCTTATTTATGTCATAATCAAGTCGTCCATTTTATTTAACTTTAAGTGGAAAGATTTATATGAATTACTTTACAAAACAAAATTTCCTCCTTGTTAACTTCTTTTCTTTTCTTTTATTTTTCTTCTTTTTTTATAAATATAAGAACAAAGATAAAAATTGAAATGAACTACATCAAGAATGGAACTTATTGATTGTAAATAAAAATCACATCACATCAACTATACCCAACCTTATAGATATACACACCCCTACACTTATTCTCTTGTGTATCAACAAACATAAACAATCACAAATGCTCCACTAGCTTTAAGGATTAGGTAAGACATTTTTTAGGTTAAAGGCTTATGATATAATTAACATAAAAGAAAAGATTAATAAAGCTCAAGGAGCTTAATAACAAGATAAACACATCATTAGGTAAGGTATTTGGCTAATATAGCTCTCAAGAAAAAAATGCCTATATCATTGACATGATAATATATGTCATAAAAACGTGGTCTCGAATAAAAAATCAAGGTAAATCAAGATGTACATGTTATGAAGGTCATACGTGAAAGAAAGAAAATGAGACAAATATAGGTGTGTCAATCTAAAAGGCTCAAAATATCACTAGCTTTTATTTACCCACTACTACTATTCTAAATGAAACATATATTGACCAAACATAAGAGAAAAAATATATGCATAAGTTGCCATGAATTTTGCAATTAAATCTACTCTCTAATTATACTATATAATCCTAAAAGCAATAGAAAAAGGGAATGTCTTTTTTTACATGCAAAAATAACGTAAACACATATAATAAACAATTTCTCCATCCCCACACTTAAAATTACACTGTTCTCATTGTAACATTAAATGTAAGAGATGGAGTATTCAATAAAAACAACAATTACAAAAATGTAAAGGAAAAGGACCAAATTCCATTTGAATTACCTCCCAAGTAGTGCCTTTGTTTATTATCGTCTCCTCGACTCTATATTTTCTTCCTCACTTGAGAAATTTTAAACTTCATGAGTCACCACATCTACTTTCTCCACTTGAAATTATTTATGAATTAGTTTTAGGAGATTATCATTCAACTTAAATATTTATCCTGTTTTCAATTTATGAATTTCTACTATACCACGGGGAGAAATAATAGAAACCATAAAAACTAACCTAACGAGAATGCAACTTATATGGAAACAATTTAGGTCTAGAATAATAAAGAAACACTTTTTGGCCAACAATAGAGCTTTTCTTCAAAATTATCGTGTTATAAGCAACTTTAGTCTTCTCCTTAGTTATAAATGTTTATAATTTATCTCTGCAGTTCCACTAAGAAAATTCATATGGTAAAGTGCCATTCATATTAATAAAAAAAATATAATGATCATCTTAGGGGTATTTTATGGAATAAAAAATATTAAAATGAATAACTTCTCTATCAAAATCCATTATAAGGGTATCTTATTTTGGGTTAAGTTAAGGAGCGGTCTCCCTAGTAAGATAGGTATGGGATTATATGAAGTTTCATTATTTATATCTACTACATAAAAATCGATAGGAAATATTAGTTCAACCACTGCACAAATGCATCCTCAATTACCTCTTTTGAATAAGCATTAGTGAAATCAACCAATTGCTTGATAACAATAGCTTTTTTCAACAGGCCTAAATTTAAGGAAGCATACATGAAATTAGCCATAACATTAATCGATGCTTTTAAATCTATTATGACATGTTTAGTCATAATGTTACCAATTTAGCAAAGAATGATAAATATGCCTAAGTCCTTACACTTAGGAGCTATTTTCTTTTTGAATACCACATAAACATTTTCCCCCATCCTGATCATTTCATTTCCTCTCAACTTCCCCCTATTGGTACACAATTCCTTAAGGATTTTTACATACATTGGCACATGCTTAATCGCATCCATCAATGGTATATTTACCTCAACCTTTTAAAAATTTTCCTAGGTCTCCTTATCTTTGTTCTCCTTGTTTGACTTTCCTAATCTGCTAGGAAAAGTTGGAGAGCTAGTCTTAGCTATATTTGGGGATTCACCATTTACCTTTAAGCTAGATAAGGTATCCCTTTCTTCTTCAAGCTCCTTCTCAATTTCCTCTTCACTAGGCATCCTTTGTATGGTCCTCTTAAGATCCTTAAGCTTCCTACCACTCTTTAAGGTGATTGCACTAACATTTTTCAAATTTATCTCAAGTTATAGTGTCGATTTTCATCCATTTTGATCTTCTAACAGTTGATCTAATTTTCTAAATTTTGCATGTCAGACCTTGTCTCCTAAAATTGAGATCTAATCTCCTACTGACACTATTTTACATCATGTTGGAACTGCAAAGTGTTAGTAGAAACATACTTAACTATATCTTTCAATGACATACTTGAGTTAAAGGAGGAGGCTTATGGTCTAGGATGAAATTGTTGTACACACTACGACCTATGTGGTAAGTAGTTCTATTGCATATTCCCTCTATAATTTAGGTTTAACTTATCACTCCAACCTGGGTTATAAGTTTAGTGATGTGACTTGTACTGTTAAGAAAGATTTCCTCCTGCAACATTAACATACTCCATATTTTCCTCTTATATAGCTGGGCATTCATTTGTCAAATGGTTCACATTTGCACATATCCTGCAAGCTTTCATCTGTACATACGCTACAACAATTTGTTTAATAAAGGATGTTAGTTTATCTAAGCTATATTCTATAGATTAATTGTTTGCCTCATTTACCTCATAAACATCATTACGAATGCAAAATTATTGAGTTTTTACTGTTATATGCTCGATTAACATTCTTAGCTCTTTGGTAGTCCTTTCACTCAGTGCTCCACTTGTTGTTGCATCTTTTAAACTCCTATCCATCGATAATAATCCTTTATAAAATTATTGGATAAGGATTTGCTTTGTGATATTGTGATAGTTGTAGCTAGCACATAACTTCGTAAAGTGCTCCCAATACTCATAAAGGGATTCTCTCTGATGTTGCTTGGTTTCATAAATTTCTTTCCTTATGCTTGTTATGTTTGACACTAGAAAGTACTTCTCTAAAAACAACCTGTTCATTTCAGTCCATATCCTAGCACTCCCTATAGGCAAATCAAAAAGCCAATCTTTTGCCACAACTTTCAGTAAAAATGGAAAAAACTCTCAACATAATTTACTTTTCTGTTTACCCTAGAGGTTTTATACTAAGACAAGTTACATCAAGCTCTTAGAGATGCTTATAAGCATCCTCATCCTTAAGACCATAAAAATTAGGCAAAAGATGTATCAGACTAAACTTTAGCTCAAAACTAATATGTTTAGTAAAATTTAGGAAAGTAATATATAAAGGTTTTTGAGTCAATTCTAGGGTATCTAACTCCTTTAGAGTTCTCGGATTAGCCACAACTTCCAGTAAATCAATTCCTTGCTCTACTCCTGGAGTTGTTCTACTTTCCTTACATAATCTTTATAGTGTCCTTTCAATCTCAGGTTCAAATTGTATAGTTATTTAATGAGGAGATCTATTCATTGTCATAAATAATTACAAAAAATAATCATTTCCATTCCTCAACAACAGTGCCAAAATTCTTTATATGTGTTGAACACACTGGAAAATAAAACCTATCTTTGTATAACTAAATTTGTAGTAGTGGTGATATATGATCATATCCATAAAGATTGTGTGGTTAGCTTTTGTAATGAATGAATCAATGCATAGGATTCAGAGTTTGTTGAATTCACTTGATGTAATAAAATAAAGCTAAACTATGGAAGATAGATTAAATCAAACAATACAAAACTACAAGGGTTAATCAATAGATTTTAAATCCAGTTCGCGGTTCAATCTTAGCCTTCATATTAATGTGCATAATAAATTGTCATATTGTTCTTGTATGTCTCTTTGAAGTTGTTAACTTTAAATTAATAAAAAGCTCTATTAATCTCAGTTTTTACTTAGGTTGCATTTAATTAAAATAAGCTCTTCAATTGGGTCTGGCTATCAAATAACCCAGAATAAGCTCTCCAGATTTAGTGTAATAGTCATATTACATAATAAGAAAATAGGTAAATCTAAGCAAAATCCACATAAGCTCAGGTCATTTAACCTATGCTATGTTATCCTTAATAATATGGAACCATTAGTTTACCACATGTGAATCAGATTTACAAAATTTATAGATTACAAACTTTATTTTGGTAATAAATCCATACATGAATAATCTAGGAATAAATCCCAAACTTTAGACATAGAATAACATAGTAAATTATAAAAGATAGATAAGAAGGACATCACCAAGATTGATTAATGTCTAAATATGTTCGTCAGCCTCGATATCCCCTTTAAACTGGAAATAAAAAGATTAGTTGCTCATAACTTTGAAAAGGGAAAAGAATCTACCTACTCTTGAGTCTCTAATCTACATATACCCTTTTTGGCCTCTTAATTACCCTTTTATTCTACAAAACTAGAGTTGTGTGGTTATATAAGGTTAGTTACATGAGTATATAAGTAATTGTGTATAATAATTTGATAGAAATAATAGAGTTACATGGTCTCAACAGGCTATATGGGTGAGATACATGACCTTGTAAGCCACCTATGTGGCCCATGTAAGTCTCCATATGTATTTGTAGGTCATAATGATGCTTTAAATTTCATCTTCAAGTTCGAAGACATTTCCACTTAGTTACACATTCCCATACAAAATCGTTTAAGTCATAATGACTATAATTCTTCCATTCTTTATCCCATCTTCACCCTAACTCATCTCCATCTTGCCCCATGAAGGCAAATAAGATCAAACATCAATAAAATGACATCAAGGATATGGATTTAGCTTATTTTGGTTCTGGCTCCTCTAATTGTACTAAAAAAATGTAAACCAAAATAAGTATGTTAAGCACAACATAACATTAATCTTTAAGCATTAGGGAATAAATATATAATCAATCAAGCACTTATCAGAAGTGGTGGACTTAATAGTTTAACTACTAACCTCTATGGGGTTAATCACCTTATGAGAAATTTGGGGATGTTAGGATCAATATATTTTAAGTAAATTTAATCTTTATTAACATCCAATTTTATTTAACACTAAATTTTTATGATACCTAAATGTCCTCTACTCATATTGAACTTGGGACACTTGATTGTCATTCATGATGTGCTTTTCCACAATTGTAATTTTTTTTAAAAAAAATTTAACTAGACCTTCAACTTGCTAAGCCATACATTCAGACATAATTTTCTAACATTATGATACAACTCCGTCTAGTACATCATATTTTTTGAACAATATGGTCCATAGATTCATAATGATGTTTTTATATTAATGATTCATTGAAAATGTCACTAACAATTGTATATAATATATAACTAATATTAACATTTAAATTATAATAATTCAATAGTTTATATTTTAGTATTTATCAAAAACTATTGATATTTAACAAAGAAATATTCATATATTACATATTCAATCAAATACAAATTCTTATGATCATTAATGATTAGGTCTATTATGATATACAATTGTAACAAGATTGTATGGGACCTTTTTTATTTGAAGTGAGAATCGAGTTCATAGTTACTGCGTTTTAACCATCTTTCATTTATATGTTGATGTAGTTATAGGTATGAGTGCCCCCTTTCTTAGGCCCAATCATAGTCACAAACATGTATTTTTGATCGAGATGTTTGATGTGTGTAAGTTTTAATAAATACCCTTGATAATATACAAGCACATGGTTTCTTCGCGTAGTACCTAAGGTGTCGATCCCATGAGGAGGGATAATCTAATCTTAAAATCTAAGGCCAAAATAAATTGCAGAAATTCAAATATAACGAACTAAAATGGGAATTCAATTCACTAACTCAAAACAATTCAAGAATCAATCAACAAAATATTAATAACTCAACAATTGCAACATACACCCAAAAAAAACTTAAGAGAATTGACAATTAAGAGAAAGGGAATTTTACCTATCCTTTACTCTAACCTAATTGATTATGAATTACCACATTGTTGGTTTTAGATGATCTTAGGGTTGATTACTCTGTCTCAAGTTATAACCATTAACCCTAAATTATAAACCCTAACTAGATTATGGAAATTGTAATCTCTCTATTAACAACCTATACAGAACTCTAACTAGATCTGAAGTTGTTCAATAAACTATCGGGAAGCTATACAAGATCTCTCTTCACACAATTACCGATTTAATTTAATTCTTGTTCTATTAAATTACCTAACTCTCGTTAGCCGATTTAATTTTTTTTCATTCAATTCACCCTCTCAGTTTATTACCAAATTATGCAATCATAGAATTTAATCACAATAAATCTAATAAACATAAAAACAATTAGATTTTATTAAATCAAGAATAAAACTCCAAAGGTGAGTTTAGAACATCCTCAACATTTAGATCCTATCATCAACTATTCAATCCATTTATATACAATGATAAAACTAAAAATAAATAGGAAATACAATCGAATGGAGGATGGGAGGTAGCGATGTCGAGAAATCTCTTGATCTAGGAAGTATGTCGAATCGGCTTCTTCTCCTCTTCACTCTTCCTTCTTCTCTTCTTCAATCTCTTAATGAATTCTCTCTAGGGTTTCTCAAAAGTGATTGATGCAAAAGCCTCCTTTACCTCTTTTTCTTGTTCTTTAAATATCATTTGTATTATAACCGGCCCTAAGATTTTTTGGGGTTCGAAAGGTCTAAAAAATCTCTCGAAACTTGACATTTTAGAGTGTTTATGCATCTGTTCGATGTAGGCCACGACCGTGGCCCTGCAGACCAAGATTGTGGGCCACATCTGAGCCTTCTGTCACGATTGTGGCTTGTAGGCCACAATCGTGGGCCATGTCCTAGGCATCTGTCACGATTGCGGCATGTGGGCCACGATCGTGGGCCAACTCTAGTGTTTCTGCCACGATCATGGTCTATTGTTTCGGCCTTAATGTCTCTGAAACTTCTCTGTTATTCAATGTTGACCTTGAAACACTATCAAACACATCAAGTTACCTTAGAAACATAATATTTAAGCTCAAAGACTTGTACTAACCCATAAAAACACTTAAACACAAATAATTAACAAAATAACACAATTCTAACCTAAACACATACTAAACGATTGAATTAACAATTAAATACATATTAAACTAAGCCCTAAAATATGATGCAATTTACACTTGTCAACATCTCCATACTTAAATGTTTGCTTGTCCTCAAGCAAAAAAAACAACAAACATACAAAAATTATAAAGCACATAATGGAATAATGAGACAATGGCTTGAACTTCATGAGATAAATTTAACTTTGAACACAATCCTTCAAGTTATTTCAAATCATTAATATGCAAAATCCGCATTTAGGGGCTCTGTACTAAACTTACATATTAATTAAAACTCAAATGTCAAGTTACTCTTCCTTTTCAATTGTACACTCACATTAATAATTCTTTAGTCATTCAAACTTTGTAACTACTCCTAAGTACGTGTTCATGAAAAGTCAAGCTTTACAAGTTTGGTAGGTTTTATTAGAAAACACATTTTTTATTTTTATTTTTATTGAACATGGACCTAGTCTTTTACTCGGAGGCAAACATTAGTTATGAATGTTGATCCGGTTACTCGACTAAGTCATTTTTTTATTAAGTTTCTTGGTTGAAACGTCATTATAGCATTTTGACACAAAGGCACATATTTGTGATGTGTGTTGATCTAATTATTCAACTACATCACGTTCTCGACTAGTTACTAGCTCCATTTATAACCCGAAGGCCAGCGGAATAGTTATTTATTTAAAATTAACTAATACATTTTTATTGCCCACCTTGTTGTTTAAGCTACTTATTTTCATAAAAAATACTAGCAGAGCTACTTTAATCAAAAGACCTAAAATTATGAATGAATGTGACAATTTAAAGGTTGACAAACTCACACTAAATCCTAATTAACTTGTATATTTAACCAAAGAAGCCAATTTACTAATTTTGCGAGCTAATGACTCTTTATAACCTAATAGACTATATTCTAAATTAAATCAATTTCAATCCATTGAAGCCATTGACACATTGACACAATTCACAAAAAACAACCTAACAAACTATCATACAATATGCAAAATTCACATTCAAAGCAAAACACATAACCCTCCCCACACTTGAACAATAAATTGTCCTCAATGTGAGAAGGAGGCAAACAATCACGTATGGAAAGAAGAAAAATAAATTAAAATAAAACAAAAAGTAAAATAAAGCCTGAATTTAAAAAGAATAGAACAAGGCCTCACGATGATGGAGGCGGGGATGGTGTTGTAGGTGGCAGTTAAACACCTTGAGCCTCAAAGTAACGATGGACACGACGTATATCCTAACTCTGACGTTGTTGTATTAGTGCCATCTCCTTCATTCTTCTAGAGTTCTCTGCAAGTGTATCTATAATTACCTTGGTGCTCCTATAGATTATATCAAGCACTTTCTTCCAGCCCGGTTCTTCTATTTCTTCTTACTCCTCAAACTCCTCATTGGTCGAAACCTCTTCTTGTTGTTGCTGATCACTTGAACTAGCTTAACTGGTCCTGATCTTGACGTTTGTCTTGGCACTAATATCTCGAAGTTCCATATTATGGGACTTTAAGATTTTAGCTTGCCACAGATGATGATGGTTTATGAATTCAGGACGGTAAACCGTGAGTCCGTTGCACTCAACTCCATAGTAGTCAGCTATGGCCGAAACTAAGTAACCTATTCCTAAGTTATTGCTCCTCTTACATCGAGTAGCAATAATTGCATTAAATATTTGAGTGGTTATGCAAACTGGGATGCTATGGTCCATGCACCATAACATGAAAAGTTCTTTTTTCGAGCATTTGTTGGTTCCAGTTTTGTCAAAAATAATTTGACATATGAATTTGTGCAGCAACAAGTGTTTGTGGCTCCTGATGATGTTGTTTTTTGCATTCTTATTGTCGAAACATTTTAACTCAGTTAGTTTAGTCGAGTAGGGGGTGACATAGAAATCATCGTGTTGATCCACTATAGATGATTAAGAGAAACCACAATTTCATATAAAGTCTCATAATTAAGTTCATAAGGTTCTCCCCGTAACCTAAACCACAATTCCCTAGATTTATTGGATTTAAACTGAAGGGATGTAAAGAATTCTAAGGTAAGTTCTTTGTAAATAGGGTATTGAAATTGAATAAACTGTCCCATTGAATTCTCTCTGCTATATTTTTGACCTTGTCTCTCAATTCTAATCTATCTAAAGTCTCAAAATGAAAATACTTTGGAACCATAATTTGCTTATTGCGAAGAGAATGAAAGTAGGTACCTTCCTTATATGAGAAAATCAGGAAAGGTGTTCCATAATCAGTTGCCATGTTCCTTCTCCCTTGTCCTGAGACTTAGTTTCGTCCCAATGATTGATCGCGCTTTGCTGATTGCTTAATGCACGACATGCTAGCTTTCAATTAGGTAGAAGTTGGAAGAGATTGGAGGTTTGAAATTTGGTTAGAGAGAAATGAGAGTGTTTGGAGGTTCTAGACTTAGAGAGATAAAGTTAAAATGAAAGTGAGTGAACAAATTAAGTAAGAAATTAATATATAGGTGAATGTAGGGTAAAATAGTAAAAAATGAAACTAAAAATGCGTGTCTTGTTTTACCCTAGGATCGTGACCTGCAATTTTTCCACCAATATCTATTTTATTTATTTATTTTTTTACACTTTCCCGAGATCACTTCTTAACTCTTTATAACTCTTTCACCTCTCTTTTGCTTACTTCCTCGATCATCTAATTCATATTGAAATCCTATGCCCTCCTGATTTTATTTGGAAATGAAATAACCTAACTACGAAATTCAAACTATCTAAAAAATCAAAGGAAATAACATGAAATTAACAATCCATGGGTTGCCTCCTATACAACGCTTCTTTTAATGTCAGTAGTTTAACAAACTTCTTTCATTGGAAACTCAATCGGGATCAATTATGAGTGGCTTGCTTCCACCCTTTTTGTTCAACATCAGTTTTGTAGCTTGTAAGTAAGCTACAAATTGCAAAATGATCGTAAGGATAATATTGATAAAGTTGAGAAAACCAATTACTTTGAGTAATGTCCTTTTCACTAAAAATTGTTAATAAAATAGAGAATAAAAAAACTCCCTGAATCTTCCATCGAATTCAACAATTTGTCATGTAAGAAGGTAAGTTGTTCTCCTTCTTCCTTAATCATTTCTGTCTCCTGATAAGTCATTTTAAATACATATGTTTTGGACTTAATTTTGATTGAGTTGTGAAATTGGTACTCAAATATTGATGG
>JAOTAY010000003.1:10724225-10737225 GCA_025629805.1 Erythroxylum baracoense | reverse complement strand
AGAGGGAAGCTAATTGTCACTTCGCAAAAGGTCGTTATGTAGCACACACAATATGACATGTGTGTCATGGTATAGCTTCCACTATTTAGGATACGTCACTATTATATACCATGAAAATTATTAGTCTAGATCTTACAAAAAATCTAACCTGAGCCACTTGATCAACACACTCAATGCTTAACTCGACACTCGTGAATCGGCTAAAGGCTTTAATGTGAAATAGTGCACTTCACATTTGACTCATTAGAGTTTCCTCTTAGACTTACTAAGGCGATTGTACAGTTCAATCACTAACCATCCATATAACACAAATATGGAGATAACCCAACATTATATGCACTCAATGTTAATATATATGGTTAAGTCTCATCTCACGTGCTACTCAAGCATCAAGGCGATTACTCGTATGACAAGGTCAATCATAAGCCTGGTGACGGTGTAATGTGCCTAACCAAGCAATTGTATACCAATGAACATTTAAAGGAGGAAAAACATTAAAATATATTCCATAAATGTTCAATACAAAAGGGAAAAATATGTCCATTACAAGAACAAGATTGATCTGAATAACTAAACTATATGTAAACCTAGACTCATCACATGAGCTTTGAAAGAATATGTAGGTATAGGTTTAGTCATGGGATTAGCAATCATCTTGTTAGTAGATATATACTTATAATGGCAACCTCTTTCTTTTTAATAGTATCTCGAGCAAAGTGATAACGCCTTTTGATATGCTTGGTCTTCATGTGGAATTTTGGATCCTTAGCATATTAGTTAGCAGCAGTGTTGTCATAGAGCATTTCAATAGGCTCATCAACTCTCGAGGTGAGATCGAGAGCCTCAAGAAAGCTTCTCAACCATATTACCTCTTGCATAGCGAGACAACTAGCAACGTACTCTGCTTCCATAGTCGACAAAGCAATGCAGTCGTGCTTCTTATTGCACCACAATATGGCCCCTCCACCAAGGATAAAGGCATATCCTAAAATTGACTTTGACTCATCCTGGTCACCTCCCCAATCAGCATCTGAATATCCTCTTAACCTTAAGTCTCCACCCTGGTAGCAGAGGACTAGGTTACTTGTACCACGAAGGTTGCGTAAGATTCTCTTGTCAACTAGCCAATAAGCAAGTCAATGGTTACTCTGGTAACGACTTACTAGGCTAACCACAAAGCATATGTCTGGCCTTGTATATAAAGTGGCATACATCAAGCTTCATATGGCACTTGCATAAGGGACCATGCTCATTTTCTTCCTATCTTTATCTATTTTTGGGCATTGATCAAGGCTTAAGGTTAGACCCTTCTCAACCGGAGTGTCAATAGGTTTTGGATAGTGCATCCTAAAATGTTCCAAGACTTTGTTGATGTATGCTTCTTGACATAAACAAAGAAGCTTCTTGAGATTGTTTCTCACTATTTCCACGCGTAGGACATACCTGGCTTCACCCATATCCTTCATCTCAAAGACGGAGGATAGCCACTGCTTAGTGACATTAATCATCTCCAAGTTGTTTCCAGCCAATAATATGTCATCAACGTATAAGGAGAGAAACATAATTCCTTATGTAGTTTTCTTGACATACACACAATGGTCTTCATCCACCATGGACAAGCCAAACAAAGTAATGGCTTTATGGAATCTGAAGTATCATGCTCTGGAAGATTGCTTAAGACCATATATCGATCTCTTAAGACGACAAACTTTGTCCTCTTGACCTTTTGAGACAAACCCAATAGGTTGATCCATATATATCTCTTTCTTAAGACTACTATTGAAGAAAGCAGTCTTTATGTCCATTTGAAATAACTCTAAGTCCAAATGGGCAACTAGGGCTAGAAGCAGGCGAATTGAGGAAAATCTTACCACAGGGGAAAAAGTTTCCTCATAGTCTATTCCCACAATTTAGGTAAAACCTTTTGCCACCAATCGGGCGTTGAACTTTTCAATTGACCCATCCACCCTATGTTTAATCTTGAAAACCTACTTGTTTCCAATTGATTTACGTTTAGGTGGAAGATCAACAAGTTACCAAACCTCATTTCTTGCCATTGAGTCCATCTTATCCCTCATGGTTTCCATCCATTCTTGATAATTTGGTAAATCAACAACCTCTTGAAAAGAGGTAGGTTCCTCTATTTCCAAAGGGGTGCATATGAAAATTTCCTCTTCGATTTAGAAAAGACGTCGAAGAATTCTTCCACGCTTACTCCTTCTAATACAAGGACCCTCATTGTTTGCTTGTTCAGATGGAGAATCTCTCCCACTTTCCCTTTGAGGCATCGGATTCTGAACATTTGGGCCAACCTCACGTTCAGGGACTAATGGTTGAGGACTAACCTCATCCTCAGTTTAATTCTCATCAACAAGTAGGTTTCTATCTTCTAAGATGGTAGGACTACTCCAACCATCTACTTCATTTGGAGGAGTTGTGGTATGATCTTTGGTGATATTGTGAATGCTTGAATCCCCCAACTCACCAATAGATAATTGCACATCTTGTTGCAACTTATATAGAACAAGGTCCTTTTTTATTCATTGATACTTGGGAACTCATCGTTAAGAAATTCGATATTACGGGAGTCAATTTCAGTCATGCCACCATTTGGGTGTTAGCCAAACATCACATACCCTTTGGAGTGTTCAAGGTACCTAATTAACACCATTTTAGTAGCTCTTGGACCAAGTTTTCCACATTTATGGGTTGGGTTGTGCACATAGCTAGCCGAACCCTATGGGTGCAAATGGTCCAAAGATGGCTTTCTTCCATTCCATAACTCTTATAGAGTGGTGGATATACTCTTACTCAGTACACGGTTAAGGATATAAGCTGCCGTAAGCAGTGCATCTGCCCAAAAACTAATCGAGAGACTAGCCTGGAACATCATCAACCTAACCATATCAAGTAAAGTTCGATTACTCCACTCAACACCATTTTGTTTTGGAGTACAAGGAATCGTGAGTTGTCTACGTATACCCTTTTCCTCACAAACTCTTTGAACAAATCAGAGAGATATTCACGTCCACGATCGGTTCGAAGAGTCTTAACTCTTTACTCCGTTTGGATTTCAACTTCCGCCACAAAGCGTTTAAACACATCAAGTGCTTCATAGTGGTGAGATAGTAGGTACACATACCCATATCGTGAATGATCATCAATTAAGGAGAGGAAATACATAGCACCATGCCGAGCGTTTGGGTTTCAACTTCCACCATAAAGCATTTAAACACATCGAGTGCTTCATGGCGGTGAGATAGTAGGTACAAATACCTATATCGTGAATGATCATCAATTAAGGTGAGGAAATAGATAGCACCATGACGAGCTTTGTCACTCAAAGGCCCGCATATGTCCGAATGGACTATTTCTAAGGGACTTAATGTACTTAAAGCCTTACCAAAAGGCTTCATACTCACTTTGCAAGCCAAACATTGCTCACATTTAGGTAACTTAACCTTAGTGAGCTGGTCTAAATGACCTTCTTTAGCTAGTTTGTTCATTCTATCTTAGTCAATATGACCAAGTCTAGCATGCCATTTAACAGATTCAGGATTAAAATCACAATTAACAACTAAGACAAGCAATGAATTATTATAAATATCATCCAAATCAAGAGTAAAGAAACCATCTCTTAAAGATCCATGGCTGAAAACATGACCATTATACAAAATCTCTAAGCAACTAGACTAAAAATTGAAATAGAATCCAAGTTTTAATAAAGAAACTACTGAAACTAAACAGCTTCGCACCCCGGGTGCATAGAGAGTGTCATGAAGAAGTAAAGTATTCCCTCCATGCAATTTGAGCTGATAGGTCCTAATCCCAAGGACGTCTTCCTCTTTACCATTCCCTAAGGCGACATTTTGTGAACCCACCGGATATCGATGAAAATCCACATAACCAACTTAATCTCGAACTACGTGCTTGGTTGCTTCTGAATCTACAATCCAATTAAGAAAGGAGTTAGCAACTAATGCATGGGAACAAACGTATAGTTCAATTATATCAGTGAAAGTCGGAACCTTCTTCGGTTCAGGACAATCCCGAGTATAGTGACCTTTGTTTCCACAGTTGTAATACTTCGACCGTGCTACTTTATTCTCTCCATGGCCCATGGCCTTTTGATGCTTGACCACACTACCTATCGGTCCAGAAGTTTGAGAAGGGCGTTTTCCTTTACTGTTCTTATTGCCTTTGGGCTTTCCCATTTTGGCAATAAGAGCAATATTGGAGTGACCAAGAATCTTCAAACGTTCTTTCTCCATTTCAAGGTGCCTTGAAATTTATGAGAAGGTTTTGATGTTCTCACTATGAGTCATTAAGAGCTTAAAATTAGCCCAATGATCAGGTTTCCTTGGAATGGAACGAATCACATTAAGAACCTATTCTTCTTCAGAAATATCACGCCCACCAGCTTTTAGACGCCGAGCCATCGCACTCAAAGTGTGGAGATGCTTGGCTATAGTACGGCTTGAGTATTGCATCCACTTTAAGTGTAAGGTACGAAGCTTTGTAGCAGATGTTTGACCGTACGTGATCCCAAGCTTTTCCCACGCTTCTTTAGCATTTTTGTAGGACTCAAATTCTCTAATGATGTCGTCTTGTATGCAATACAACATAGTATAGTGTGCCTTACGATCCTATTTGAACCATTCCTTGTATGTAGTCAGATTTTTTTCATATTGATTACTATTATTAGTATGTTTAGTCTCTTTAGGCTCAGTCATGCCATTGGTCAAGGTTTCCAAAACCTCGCGCTCATTAAGAAGATACTGAATCTTCCTATGCCAGATGTCATAATTAGTGCCAATCAGCTTCTCGGTGGTAGACAAGTCACTAACCATACTTTTCATTGCCATATCTTAAAGTATATTAAGAAAAGGACATTAGGGCACATATTCAAATAATTAAATTATTCAAAAAGATCATCATCCATACCATAAGATCGAAAATTTCACTAAGCTCACAATCATCACTTATGAAATAAATTAGAAATTTTTACAATTTAATTATCATACACATGAAACATATTCCATAAAAAATATCATATGTTAAACAAATTAACATAATAGATTCTTATAAAAAATATTAACATGATATTTATTTTACATAAAACAAATTTACATAATTCATAATAATTCATTCTATGTAAAACACATTCACATATCATTAATGAATTAAATAAATGTCAAACTAATTTTAAAAAATAAAATAATAAATGGACATACCATTTAAAAATATTTCACATCAAATTGATTTAGCAAAAACAAATTTACTAAACTCATCATAATTCATTTTTATGTAAAACCCATTCACGTAACATTAATGAATTTGAAACACGACCCCATTTTTCTAATAAGATACTTGATGTACATGGTAAATCAAATTGTTAAAACAAATTGTTTTCTATTTCCAAGAGAAAACAGAAGAGAGACTATTGATCAGTAGAAGATTTTGTTCAATTAATGAAGAGATAGAGCAGCGGGACATTCAAGAATCATTGGAGGGCGCAACTTTAGCCAAAAAAATTACTAAACGCAAAATTTAACATTTTATGCCCACCGTCATAACCCTACCCTTTCTTTTCCTTAAAAATGTTGTTTTTCTTCTCTACGCACCTCTCTCTAAAAGAATGCTTTGGGTTCTCTCATAAACCAGACTCTGCGTAGCTCACTCTAGAAGAATGCTTTGGGTTCACTCATAAACCAGATCTCTCTAACAATAGCTTTCTTTAAAAAAAACAACACCCCCTCCCCCCACCTATCTACACCGCCGCTTAGCGTTAAGGAAGAAGGCGGGCCGATGCCCAGCCACCATCCTTGACTCCAAAAGCAACAACTCCACACAGGAGTCATCACAAGCCTTCCCATTTCACACCATCATGGTATAGATTGGCCGAAAAAGAGACGAATGACATCCACCACGCCATCTACGCCACTCATAAAGTGGCCCGTGACTCACACGCACAGCGTAAATGGTTGTTTCCATAGAACATTGCGTAAATCGGCTAAAGAGATGATTGACGGTGTCCTCCATACAGCCAACGCTTCCACAATCGATGGAGATGTGCTTCTGATGGGTATGTAAAATTTTTTTTGATTGAGGTAGGATTGAACAGATCTAGGTTTAGGAGGCTAGGTTCAAGCACTTAGTCACACAAAGTGAGCTTGATTAACGTACAAAGCATGTAATCAAAAAATTAATCATATATTGAATGTAATTAATCTGACTGCATAAACTAATCATGCAATTATATCAGAAACCGATCGTGTGGTTTTTATAATCTAAACATTTAGCATGTTTGCGAAAAAAATCACATGTTTAATAACAAGCTGGTTGTTAATCTAAAACGAGGCAGAAGCTAAATGAGTCTGATACCACTGTAGGTTTAAATCTGGTTGGACCACTAACCTTGATGCAGAAGCGAATTAATCTTTATGTCACTTTCTGCCTACGTAATAACCCCTAATCAAATTATAGAAATTTCAATCTCTCGATTAACAACCTATACAAAACCCTAATTAGATCTGAAGTTGTCTAATAAACTATCGAAAACCTATGCAAGATCTCTCTTCGCACAATTGCCGATTTGATTTAATTCTGATTCTATTAAATCACCTAACTCTCGTTTGCCTAACTTAATTATTTTTCATTCGATTCACCCTCTCAGTTTATTACCAAATTATGCAATCACATAATTTAATCACAATAAATCCAATAAACATAAAAACAATCAAATTTCATTAATTCAAGAATAAAACTCTGAAGGTAAGTTTAGAATATCCTCAACATTTAGATCCTATCATCAACTATTCAATCAAATTCTATACAATGATAAAAATGAAATAAATAGGAAATACAATTAAATAAAGGATGGGAGGCAGCGACGTCGAGAAACCTCCTTTTTTAAGAAGTATGTCAAATCGACTTCTTCTCCTCTTCTCTGTTCCTTCTTCTCTTCCTCAATCTCTCAATAAATTATCTCTAGTGCTTCTAAAAAATGGCTGATGTAAAATCTTTTTCTACCTCTTTGTCGTGATCTTTAAATATCCTATATTCTGAGCAACCTTAGGACTTTTTTAGGGTTCGAAAGATCTAAAAAATCCCTCGAAACTTGAGATTTTTTAGTGTCTACACGTTTGCCCAATGCAAGCCATGATCGTGGGCTACATCCGAGCCTTCTGTCACTGTCATGGCATGCAAGCCATGATCGTGGGCCATGTCCTAGGCTTATGTCTGGATCGTGGCATATGGGCCACGATTGTTGGCTGACTCCAACGCTTCTTTCACGATCGTGACTGTTGTGTCATGATCGTAGGCTGTTGTTTCAACCTGAATGTCTCCAAAACTTCTTCTTTCTTCGATGTTGACCCTGAAACACTAACAAACACATCAAGATACTTAAAAACATAATATTTAAGCTCAAAGACTTGTACTAACCAACAAAAACATTTAAACAAAAATAATTAAGAAACTAACAAAATTCTAACCTAAACACATGTTAAACGATTGAATTAACAATTAAATACAAATCAAACTAGACCCTAAAACATAATGCAATTTACACTTATTAACATCCTCACACTTAAACGTTTGCTTGTCCTTAAGTAAACAAAACAGAAAACACACAAAATCACAAAGCACACAATGCAATAATGAGACAATGGCTTCAAATTCATGAAATAAATTTAACTTTAAACACAGTCATTCAAGTTATTTGAAATCATTAATATGCAAAATCCGCATCTGGGTCTCTGAACTAAACATGCATATTAATCAAAACTCAAATGTCAAGTTACTCAACTGTTTCAATTGTACACACTAATTAATAATTCGTTAGTCATTCAAACTCTATAACTACTTCTAAGTACGTGTTCATGAAAAGTCGAGCTATTTACAAGTTTGGTAGGTTTTATGAGAAAACATATTTTTATTTTTTATTTTTATTGAACATGGACCTAGTCTTTTACTCGAAGGAAAACATTGATGATGAATGTCGATCCGGTTACTTGACTAAGTCATGTTTTTTTCTATTAAATTGCTTGGTTGAAATGTCATTATAGCCTTTTAATGCAAAGGCACAAATTTGTGATGCGTGTTGATCCAGTTACTCAGCTTCATTGCATTCTCAACTGGCTACTAGCTCTATTCATAACCCAAAGGCTAGCGGAATAGTTATTTATTTAAAAATTAACCAACATTTTTTTATTACCTACCTTGTTACTTAAGCTACTCGTTTTCATGAAAAGTATAAATAGAGTTACTTTAATTGAAAGGCCTAAAATTATGAATGAATGTGACAATTTAGAGGGTGACAACTCACAATAAATCCTAATTAACTAGCATATAGCCAAAGAACCCAATTCACTAATTTTGTGAGCTAATGACTCTTTACAACCTAATAGACTATGTTCACAATTAAATCAATTTCAATTCATCTAAACCATTAACACATTCGCACAATTCAGAAAATGCAACTTAACAAATTTTCATACAATATGCAAAATTCACATTCAAAGCAAAACACATAACCCTCCCCACACTTAAACAACATATTTTCCTCAATGTGAGAAGGGGGCAAACAAACAAACACGGTAAGAAGAAACATAAATTAAAATAAAACAAAAAGTAAATAAAAACTAAAGTTAAAAAAGAAAAGGGTTAGAACAAAGCCTCATGGTGATGGAGGCAGGGATGGTGTTGGAGGTGGCAGTTGGATGCCTTGAGCCTCAAAGTAATGATGGATACGACGTATATTTCGGCTCTAACATCGTTGTGTTTGAGCCATCTCCTTCATTCTTCTAGAGCTCTCCATAAGTGTATATGTAATTATCTTGGTGTTCACAAAGATTGTATTAAGCACTTTCTTCCAGCCCAGTTCTTCTGTTTCTTCTTCCTCCTCGGACTCTTTGTTGGTTGAATCCTCTTCTTGTTGCTACTGAGCACTTAAACTCGCTTAACTAGTCCTACTATTGACATGTGTCTTGGCACCAATATCCCAAAGTTCTATTTTATGGGATTTTAGGATTTCAGCTCGCCACAGATGATGATGGTTCATCAATTCAGGAGAATAGACTGTGAGTCCGTTACACTCAACTCCATAGTAATCAGTTATGACAGAAACCAAGTAACTCATTCATAAGTTATTGCTTCTCTTACGTCAAGTAGCAATAATTGCGTGAAAGATGTGGGTGGTTGTGCAAACTAGGATGCTGTGGTCCATGCACCACAACATAAAAAGTTCCTTCGTGGAACACTTGTTGGTTTCTGTTTTGTCAAAAACAGTTTGACACATGAATTTTGTGCATCAACAGGTGTTCGTGGCTCCTAATGATATTATTGTGTGAATTCTTAACGTCGAAATGCTCTAACTCAGTTATTTCAATCTAGTAAGGGGTAACACAGAAATCATCGTGCTAATCCATTACGAATGATTCGGGGAAACCTCAAATTTCAAACAAAGTCTCATGATTAAGCTCATAAGGTCATCCCCGCAACCTAAACCATAATTTCTTAGGTTTATTGGATTCGAACTAAAGGGATGTAAAGAATTCTAAGGTAAGTTCTTCATAAACTGGGTATTGAAATTGAATAAATTGTCTCCATTGAATTCTCTCTGCTAAATTTTTGACCTTGTCTCTCAATTCTAGTCTACTTGTCTCTCAATTCTAGTCTATCTAAAGTCTCAAAATAAAAATACTTTGGAACCATAATTTTCTTATTACGAAAAGCATGAAAGAGGGTACCTTCCTCATCTGAGAAGATCGGGAAAGTTGCTCTGTAGTTAGCTGCCCTGTCCCTTTTATCTCATCCCGAGACTTAGTTTCGTCCCGATGATTGATCATGCTTTACTGACTACATAAGGCACGGCATACTAGCTTTCAAGTAGGTAGAATTCGGAAGAGACTGGAGGTTTGAAATTTGGTTAGAGAGAAGTGAGAGTGTTTAGAGGTTCTAAACTTAGAGAGATAAAGTTAAAATGAAAGTGAGTGAAAAAGTTACGTAAGAAATAAATATATGGGTGAATGAAGGGTAAAATGCTAAAAACTTAAACTCAATTTTGCATGTTCCAGTTTTACCCTACTGCAAGCCACGATCGTGGCTTGCAATTTTTCCACCAATTTCTGATTTTTTTTCTTTTTTTCTTCTACAATTTCCCAACATCACTTCTTAACTATTTATAGCTCCTTCACCTCTCTTTTGCTGACTTTCTCGATCATCTAATTCATGTCGAAGTCTTATGCCTTCTCGATTTTGTTTGGAACGAAATAACCTAACTATGAAATTTAAACTATCTAAAAAAATCAAAGGAAATAACATAAAATTAACAATCTATGGGTTGTCTCTCATGTAGTGCTTCTTTTAACGTCAGTAGCTCGACGCTTTATCCTTGGAAACTTAGCCAAGATTAATTATGAGTGGCTTGTTTCGACCTTTTTTGTTCAACATCAGTTTTGTAGCTTGTAAGTAAGCTACAGATAGCAAAATGATCAGAAGGAAAATATTGATAAAGTTGAGAAAAACCAATTAATTTCAGTAATGTCCTTCTCACTAACAAACTATCAACAAAATAGGGAATGACAAAACTCCCTGAATCTTCCATTGAATTAAACAGTTTGTCCTATAAGAAGGTGGGTTGCTCTCTTTTTCCTTAATCACCTTCGTCTCCTCTGCTTCTTCCGCTCCACGAATAGAGACTTTCATAGCTTCTTTAAACTCAATGTATGTTGTCATATGTTATTCATCCTTTTATTCTTTAAAAGATTCAAACACATCAATTATCCTGAATGAGCTACTTTCCTTTGGATTCTTTAATACCTTATTCATATTGAATGTTATTTGGTCATCACTGAACTGAAGGATAAGGTTCTTTTCATAGACATCTACCCAAGATTTTTCAATGTTCAACCATGGTATAACAAGAGTTGGCAGATAATATAAGGGGTTTTTATCCTTTTCTTCATCCTCTCTCTTGATTTCTTGGTCTTCTATAAGGTAGGGTCCAACATGGTCTTCCACTGGTTCTTCTTATTCTTCCCCATTTCTAAGTGTGATAGCCTCATATTGCTCTCGTTGATATAATTCCATATTGCTCAAAGAGTCTTACACACTTCTCTTACAAAATTCATAAGAAAGTTGTCTTGAATCTCCAAGTTGTGAATAAAAGCGACATGATTTTCTGTTACTTGACCAAACTGCTCTTCCAGTCTCTTTTGGTTCTCTTCCATGTCTGTTAGCTTATCCATGAATTGGACTCATCTTGCTAAAATTCAGATAGGTCTTGATGTCCTATATGAGTACTTGCATTGTTGGCCCAATAAAAATCTGGGTGGTTCTATCACCTCGAAGTGTACATGTTCCAATAAGGATCGTTACTTCCTCAATCATATTGTGGCTCATTGTAATTCGCAAAAGTTCCTTGCTCCCTATAATATCTATCTTCCATATTGTTCTTTCCATTTCTTCTTGGCATCTAGCTCTTCAGATGTCTCCTTCTCATTCTAAGATGTCTTGTTATTTCTTTACTATACACCTCAAACTTCTTTCTCTATTTTTTTATTATTATTGTTATTCAAAACAAAAGATAGTGAAAAAGCCTTAGACTAAAGAACTAAACAAATCACCTTCCTGGCAACGGTGCCAAAACCTTAATCGAGATATTGATGTGTGTAAGTTTTAATAAATACCCTCGATAATTCGCAAGCACAAGGTTCATTCGCGTAATACCTTAGGTGTCGATTCCACGAGGAGGGATAATTTAATCCTAAAATCTAAAATGAGAATTCAATTTAATCAATCAAAACAATTCAAGAATCAATCATGAAAATATTAATATCTCAGCAATTGCAACACACACCCAAAAATCAACCTAAGAGAATTACCAATTGAGAGAAAGGAAATTTTACCTATCCTTAACTCTAACCTGATTGATTATGAATTACTGGATTATTGATTCTAGACAATCCTATAGTTGATTACTCTCTCGCGAGTTATAACCGTTAACCCTAAATTATAAATCCTAATCAGATAAATTGCAATCTCTTAATTAACAACCTATCTAAAACCCTAGTTATATCTAAAGTTGTCCAATAAACTATCGGGAACCTATACAAGATCTCTCTTTACACAATTACCAATTTGATTTAATTCTTATTCTATTAAATCACCAACTCTTGTTAGCCCAATTTAATTATTTTCATTTGATTCACCCTCTCATTTTATTACCTAATTACACAATCATAGAATTTAATCACAATAAATCCAATAAACATAAAAACAATTAGCTTTCATTAATTCAAGAATAAGACTCTGAAGGTGAGTTTAGAACATCCTCAACATTTAGATCATATCATCAACTATTCAATCCAATTTTATACAATGATAAAACTGAAATAAATAGGAAATACAATCAAATGGAGGACAGGAGGCAGTGACGTCGGGAAACCTCCTGATTTAAGAAGTACATCAAATCAGCTTCTTCTCCTCTTCTCTCTTCCTTCTTCTCTTCCTCAATCGCTCGATGAATTCTCTTTAGGGTTTCTCAAAAGTGACTGATGCAAAAGATTTGTCTGCCTCTTTGTCTTGTTCTTTAAATATCCTTTGTGTTTTGAGTAGCCTTAGGGTTTTTCGGGGTACAAACGGTCCAAACAATCCCTTCAAACTTGACGTTTTTTAGTGTCTGCGAGTTTGCCCGACGCAAGCCATGATCATGGGCCATATTTAAGCCTTTTGTCACGATCGTGGCATGCAGGTCACAATCGTGGGTCATATCCTGGGCTTCTATCATGATCGTGGGCTAACTCTAGTGTTTCTGTCACGATCGTGGCCTGTTGTGCCATAATCGTGGATCGTTGTTTCAGCTTGAATGTCTCCAAAACTTCTCCGTTCTTTGATGTTGACTTTAAAACACTAACAAACACATCAAGGTACCTTAAAAATATAATATTTAAGCTCAAAGACTTGTACTAACCCATAAAAACACTTAAACACAAAT
>JAOTAY010000003.1:10706959-10724125 GCA_025629805.1 Erythroxylum baracoense | reverse complement strand
TGCCCTTCCTTTTATGCTTTATGACTCTTAAACATAGTAACATGCCAAAATTGCCCTCATACACTCTTAAAACATTAGTTTCACTAACTAGTGAAATAAAACATTGAAATAAATAATAAAAATGAAATAAATAATTCTATTATGACCTCGTAATTCATCTAAGGAAAAAATTCAAATTCCATGCTTATTCCATAAACTATCATGCTAAATTCAACGAAAAATTTTTAGGGGCCAACAGATGAAACCTTTTAAGCCTTTATATTAGAGGAAGTGCAAGTCTCATAGAAGAGAACTTTTTGGCATAAGATAGTTTAAAAGACAATGGAGAAGTTAAGTTGATGTAAAAGAGGATTGGTATTACCTAGAATAGATAGAAGAGCCATGTGGAATAGAGATTACGACCCTTAGAGTTTTAAGTGGGTGATCACATATTCTTGAAGTTGTCATGCAACAAAGGTATTTAAAGGTTTAGATTTGGAGAAATTTTATATCCTAAGTTTATAGGCCCCTTTGAGATCTTGACGAAGGTGGGTATGATGATATATCTTTTGTTGTTACCACCGATATTATCCAATGTACATAACATTTTTCACATAGTGATGTTTAGGAGATATGTGCGTGACTCATCTCATATTTTAGATTATACTTTGTTGGAACTAAATTAGAATTGAGTTATATATAACCACTAATACAGCTTATGGATCAATGGATAAAGTTTTAAGGAATAAGTTGACCTATCACATCAAAGTAGTATGGAAAAATTGCTCGTGTGAGGATACTTAGAGGATGAAATGAGAAGGAAACACCTTGAACTCTTCTTTCTTCCATATTAGTTGAGTCTTAAGGGGAAAAAACTTCTTTTAAAGGGATTTTTCCCATCTTTTGAGCATTTTGGTGATTTCCTATATAAAAATCATAAGGATACTTCAAGCACTTTTCATATGAAATTGTAAGTATATTCTAATTAGGACTTTTTAGAATAATTGTTTAGTTAGATATGCATATTAAATGTTTATTTGGCTATTAATTATCTATTTATATCTTTTAAATTAAAATTTTAGGTAGACTGGTGGATAATATATTTCAATTAAGGCTTTTTACATTAATTATTTTGATATTTATGCATATTAAATATTTATTTAAGTGTTATTTAATAGTATATATATATTAAATTGCAGTTTTGGGAAGATTAGTAGAGAGATCTAGTTAAAGGAATCAGTAAACTTAAATTTCCTTAAAATTGATAATTTTTAAGGGTTAATTTGATATGAATTTTTTTCTTTATATGATGTAAGACACTTAAGAGTTATGTATATGCTTATGGTGCCATATGGACTGTAATATTTGGTCAAGTTCTATTAGCTAATACCATACTAGGATGAATAATTTATTTTGTTACCCTTATTTAGGATTAGATTTATGTGTGCATTAGTAGGCACCACATTAGGAATATATGGTCTATGGGTTAAAGTGAATCAATTCAAACCTACCCTAGGAAAGTACATAAAATTGTATGATTTAGTTGATATCTTTTTGTTGTATTTGCTATAATTATTCTAAAATAACTCATCAGTATGATATTTTTTCATAGTAAGTACTTTAGAGAGGTTGACAGTGCCATTTATGCACAATAATGTGGTTTCTTTCATAATGCGGTAGATAAGGATATATTTATCAGATATGTTTAGTTTATTTTTTATTTGATTATATACTATTCTACATTGTGAATTTATAGATGAAAAGTTAATTGTTTTTATTTTCTTTGTTTTCGTTATACTCGAGAGAAGTATTTTTATTATTTATTATTAGGCTTGACTTTGGTAGTTATTGAGCAATTTTACTTTTAATAAAACCTCCAATATCTGTAAGTATACGAATCATAATCCCTAATTGAATTATGGAATTTGAAATCTCTTAATTAACAAATAACCCACAAATCCAATCAGATCTTAAGTCCTCTAATAGACTATCGGATCCTCATACGAGATTTGTCTTCATATAAGTTCCCAATTTGATTGTTTGCGTGATCTGTTAGATTGTTTAATTGTCATAACCTAATCTAATCGTTTTGCTATCATTTCACTCTCTCGATTTGTTACCAAAGCATACAAATATAACCAATAATCACAATACTCAATGTATTAACATCAAAAGAAATCACATTAACATTGATTCAATAACAAATCCCTAAAGAACATCATCATCAAACCTAAACCCATCACTATCAAATCTGTCTTATAAATTTAAATGAAAGAACAATAAAGATGAAATGAAATATCACTTGGAAGGGTTAGAATAGATCGAGAAGATAGTAATATTGCAGCCCTTCTTCTCCTTCTTCCTTTCTCGTCCTTCTCTCTTCTTCTTCCTCTCCTTTGGATCTTTCTCAAAGTGGCAGAAAATGGAGCCCTCCTTTTAGTTCTTCTTTCTTTTCATTATATATCTTTTCCATTTAAGGTAAATATTAGACTTTACCCGACCCAAAAGTCTGAAATATCCCTCAAAAAGTTGCATTTTAAAAGCTGGTCTGTGTTTATGCCACGATCGTGGTACTCAATTTTTTGCTCTCTGTTATGATCATAGCAAATGGGGCCAAGATCGTGGTAGATCCACTAAGCTTCTATTACGACCGTGGCCTTGGGTCTTGCTCTGAGTTTCCTGTAAATTCTCTCCGTTCTTCGATATTTGATATAAAACAGTAACAAACATATCAAGGCACCTTAAACACATAATATTAAAGCTTAATATCATGCTCTAACCTATAAAACACTCAAAACACAAATATCTAACTAAATAACATAATCCTAACCTAAACATGCACTAATAATTCAATTTAACAACTAAACTACCTACTAAAATATTATGCAACCTACAACTATCAGTAGTTACTTATATGTTTATCAAGAAGCTTATTAAACCTAACTAGGGGAAACTCAGGTTAATTATTGATATGTGTGCATTAATATATATTTTTCTAGGTAATTGGCATGTATTTTCTTTCATAATTGTTGATTATTGTTGTAGTTTAGGATTCATTTTGTATGTTTTCATTTAGATTGATTTTCATTGTTGATCTTTTATGTTTGATACTAATTTAGGGTAAGAATTGACTATTTTTTATGTAGGAAGGAAGATGGAGAAACTTGGAGATTGAACTAGAGAACATGAGGAGAAGACGAGAGGATTTCATCTATTGCCAATTCCCATGATCGTAGGAATCATGCCAATTCCCACGATCGTGGGAATTAAAATTCAAGACAATATGTGGGGCTTCATTAAACTTAGGTGTTTTGGACTATAAAAGGACAATTAAGCCTCCATCTTAAGTGGGAGACGAAACTCTTTTGTAGAAACACCATCCTTTAGTGAAGAACATATGTTTGGAGCCTTGAGGAATGATTGAATTCAAGGATCATCATCAAGATTGGGGAAAATAACACATCAACACCAAAATTTCCAGATTTTGGCAAAGAAGAAAAGGAGTCCCTTTATTCAATTTTCTGTCAAATTTACTTCTTTTATTCTTTGTAAAATGATTTATTTGAATATTCACGTTGTTATGGAGATCATGTTAGGCTGATTTAGTTTTAGGGACTGCTTTTGAACTTTTTTGTTAGAACTCCCATTTTATTGAATTGAATGAAGTTGTCTTTGATGATTGATGATTTTAATTGTTATCTTTCAATAAATCGAGAGAGTGAGTGAGATTAATTGTGGTGGATTGTACAAAGAGAGTTGGTGACCTATAAACTTACAATCATGACATCAATTGATTAGTTAGAAGAGAGATCTCAGCGAAGTCAGTTGATCACCCATAGGATATTTTAATAACTAGTTGAATCACTAGAGTCATTAGGTAGGTTGAGAGATCATCCAATTGATTCTCTTTAATTCAATTGGGGACAATTAGTTACACCTTGAGAGAGGGTAATTGATACATTCGAAAATTTTAGGTGAGACACAATTCGATTAATAAAATAGGAGGGAGACAAAATAGGGAAAAATGTAATCTCTAGTTTTTAGATTCTTGAATTCCGATTTTTTTGCACTTTGGTATTGTCTAGTGCTTTATGTTAGTCTTTTAATTTTAATTTATTTTTCAGATTATTTGCATTAAACAATTTCATTTCTTAAACAAATTCTTGTCTAAATTAAGTGGTGTCTGGGCATCAATCCCTATGGGATCGATATCTGCTCTTTTTAACTGTAAGTTATGACCCGTTCACGTGGGTTTTTGACCGTAAAATAAGTAGATAGGTTTTACTATCAATAAGTTTTTGGCCCCGTTGTCAGGGATTGATTGTTTAGCATCTTGTTTAATTTAGATTACTTTGATTTAAGAGTTTTTTAATACTTTTCCTTTTGTATTTACAGGTGCATGAACACAAAAAGCACGTGAAGATCGACAGAATTTGGTAACAACGAACTATCCAATATCACAAGACACTTCAAGATATTTTAGAGAGAGAGTGAGACATCTGAAGAGCTAGATGCCAATAAGAAATGGAAAGAACGATGATGGAAGATAGATACTATAGGGAGCAAGGAATTTTTATGAATTACAATGAGGCACAGTATGGTTTGGGAAGTAACAATCCTTTTTGGAACATGTACACTACAGGGTGGCAGAACCACTCAGATTTCTATTGGTCCAATAATGCAAGTACTCACATGGGACATCAAGACCTATCTGAATTTCAACAAGACGGACTTTGGTCTTTGGAGAACAAAATGGACAAGTTGATGGATGTCTTGGGTTCCAAACTGGCAGCTCAAGAAGAGAATCAGAAGAGGGTGTTTGCCAGTCAAGAGGAAAGCCAAAAGAGGATGGAGGCAAAGTTTGATAAAATTATGAAGAATCATGCCTCATCCATCCACAATCTAGAGATTCAAGTAAGACAACTTTTCCACGAATTTTGTAAGAGAAGTGTGGAAGACTCTGAGAAATATGGAATTACATCAATGAGAGCAATATGAGGCTATCACACTTAAGAATGGGGAAGAGTTAGAAGAATCAGTGGAAAACCAAGTTGAACCACACCTTATTGAAGACTAAGAGACGAAGAAAGAGGATGAAGAGCATAATGCTAACCATCCCTATTATTCACTACTTCTTGATATACAATATGTGAAAATCGAAAAATCTTGTGGAGATGTGTTTTCGATGTTCAGGAAAAGAACTCTATCTTTTGGATTGATGATGATCAAATAACATTCAACATGAATGATGTAATTAAGAATCCGAAGGATAGTAGCTCATTCAGGATAATTGATGTGTTCAAATCTTATGAAGAACAAGAGGACGAAGAACAAATGACAACAAACATCGAGTTTGGAGAAGCTATGAAAGTCTTTGTTCATGAAGTGGAAGAAGCAGAGGAGATGAAGGTGATTAAGGAAGAAAGAGAACAACTCACCTTCTTATAGGACAAACTATTGGATTTGATGGCAGATGCAGGAAGTTTTGTTATTTCCTATTTTATTAACAGTTTGTTAGAAAAAAGGACTTTACTGAGCTTAATTGGTTTTCTCAACTTTATTAATATTGTCCTTCTAATCATTTTGCAAGTTATAGCTTACTTACAAGCTACAAAATCGATGTTAAACGAAAAAGGTCGAAGCAAGCTGCTCATAATTGATCCTGGCTGAGTTTCCAAGGATAGAGCATCGAGCTATCGACGTTAAAAGAAGTGCTACATGGGAGGCAACCCTGGAATTCTATTTTCTTTTGTTTATTTTTGTCTACTTATTTAGTTGATTTATTCAGTTATGACTATATTTGAATTGAGTTTCATTGATGTTTAATTTGGTTTTTGTTTGAATTTCAACTTGTTTTCTTTTCAGAATTTTTGTTGATGATATTAATTTGATGTGTTTGTAGGTTGTGGGATCATGGAGAAGTAATATTAAGCTTGGAAGAAGGTTTGGAATTGTGAGAATCACCAATTCCCACGATAGTGGGAATTGTAGTGATTCCCACGACCGTGGGATTACTCTCTAGAAACTTTCTCGAGGGATTTGCCACGATCATGGCAATTGTGGTCTTCCAACATGTAATTTTCCTGATGGAATCCTGCAAAAACCAATCCAAAACCACGAGTCTTTGACCAAATTGGTCTCCATCTCATGAAGTTGTATTCCTATGATTAGATCCATACCTGTTCATAGTATCGTCAATGGAAGTTTTTGAGGTTAATAGTGTTTTATGTAACAAGCTTTATATTTTTTGTCTTTTATAACAAAGTAAATTATAAGTTAGGACCCCATAATGATTGCTGCGCAACAATTTCTCCAACTCTGCTGAATATCTGGAGAGAAACTTAATTTTCCCTCCCCTTTTCTTCTTTCATCCATTCTTCAAAATTTCATTCCCTCTCTCTCTAACCCACGAAATTCTCTCCTCTCATTCTTTAAAACTCTTCAATTTTCCTTTAGATTCTTGATATTATCTTCAACTCTTTCATTAATCTTACAATCCTTTCATCTTTTCATGCATTAATCATTCAAAAACACTAGGATTTGGGTAAGATTTTGCTCCCTCTCTTTAAAATTTGAATTCACTCATCTTTTTCTCTTATTTTTGCAGATTTTCCTCTTACAATGGCTCCAAGGAAGATGATAGCTAGGAAACCAGTTGATAAGCTCTGCTCATAAGTTTCCGGTGAAGATACGCACGATTTGGCGTCGACTTACCGCTCACCCTTCCCGATGTATTCAGAAGAAGAAGCTACGCATTTTTGTGACCTTAGGGATAAAGAACTAGTCACTCCTAGGTATTTTGATTTTAAACTACTAGAAACCATAGGAGTGAGACAAAGACTTGAGCAACTAGTTGCGGACATAGGTTGGAATAGGTTTATTTGATGTGACGTACCTATTCACCCCATAATGACCACAGAGTTTTTCACGACAGTCCAATGCAATCCTAAAATGGACTTTTTCTGGTTTAGGTTATTCGGTACTATTTACAAATTGGATTATACTGGCATGCATGGTCTTTTTGATTTTCCAAACACTAAAATTTTAGATGATCACGATGATTTTTATTTGGATGATTATTGGAAAACTCTGACTGGGGAAGAAAACTCTGACTATAGGAACATAAGAAATTCTTTAATCCGTAGTGCTGAGAATTTTCTCAATTGCATTATTTGCATTTTATTAAATAGGATGCATGTTTAGGCATATCATGTGTTTTATGTCAGCAATGGAACTGCACTTGAACCAATTATTGCCATGAGATTCAGTCATGTTAGTTGGAATTAGATTGAATGCATGCTTGAACTCAGATTAGGCTTATTGATTAGAAAGTGAACTATATAGAGTGATGAAAAGTAGTTAGTTACATAATGAGTTTTCATTTGAGCCAAAGTGAGGATTGAGTCATACGACTCCATCTATAGTCATTCTATTTCTTTTTTGAGTGATACTTCCTTAGGTTACCTTCAGAGCGTGCTTTGAATTGTTTTGAGTCTACTGGATGTATGCTTAATAGAGATGATTTAGGCCCTTTTTTATGTTAACCTTTGCCTTAAATGACCTACCTTTTGTATTATCCCTTCCTACCCCCGTTGAGCCTTCACCTTTTGTTTCTTGAAAACTCCCGAAATTTTAAAAACTTTAAACCTTTTTAACCTACCTATTCACAAGCTTAGTAGAGTATTAAGTAATACATTAGTTGGGATCGTTGTGAAAATTTTACTGAGATGAGTTGACTATATTTCTGCCTGTGGATTACATTGTATTTATCTATTATTATATTCATAGTTCTTCCATATATGATGAAAAATAAAGAAAAATGAAAAAAATGAAAAAGAAAAGAAAAGACAAAAAGGAAGAACAAGTGAGTAGCATTAATAAGTGCAGAATATTAGTTACATTTGTATATCTTGGAGTTATGTTTTTGTATCCTGTTTTATATGTTTTTTACTTTACTAATGCTTTTGTTAACCTTTTTCCCTCCTTACCCACCTTCACCCTTAGCACATTACAACCCTAAACAAGTCCTTTTGATCTATTTATGCATGCAATAATTGTAGAGAAGAATTGGTGTATTAGCAAGCCTATGATAGTGTAGTTTCCTATAGGGAGTTTGAGCAAAACACTAACCATCAAACACTTGAGAGAAATGAGTGAAAACTGTGAGGCAATTTCATTTTGCATCTTTACTTATCTTTGAGTGATGGTGTTAATTATTGAGTTTTCTTATGTACACTAATGAAAAAGCAGTCATGATATATGTATTAACTTAATATTTGACTTAGCTTAAATTTGAGGGATTGTATGCTTTGATCTTTGTGAAAATGACGTGATAGAATTGATTGGTTGTATTTATTTTGCTTGAGGACAAGCAAAGATTTAAGTATGGGGATGTTGATAGGTGTGCATTAGTATATGTTTTTCTAGGTAATTGGCATGTGTTTTCTTGCATAATTGTTGATTATTGTTATAGTTTAGGATTCGTTTTGTATGCTTTCATTTAGTTTGATTTCCATTATTGTTCTTTTATGTTTGATGTTAATTTATGGTAACAATGGACTATTTTTATGTAGGTAGGAAGATTGAGCAACTTAGAGATTGAGATAGAGATCAAAGAGGAGAAGAAAAGAGGATTCCATTTGTTGCCAATTCCCACGATCGTGAGAATTACAATCTAAGACAATACGTGGGGCTTTATTAAACTTAGAGTTTTTGGACTATTAAAGCATAATTAAGCCTCCATCTTAAAGGAGAGACGAAACCCTTTTGTAGAAACACCATTCTTGAGTGAAGAACACATGTTTCGAGCCTTGAGGAAGGATTGAAATCAAGGATTATCATTAAGATTAGGGAAAATAACACATCAACATCTAAAATTCCATATTTGGCAAAGAAAATAAGAAGTTCCTTTTATCCAATTGTCTGTGTTTTTCGTCCTTCTATTCTTTGTAAAATGGTTTATTTGAATGTTGATGATGTTATGGAGACCATAAGTGGCTGATTTAGTTTTAGAGATTACTTTTGAATTATTTTGTTAGAACTCCTATTTTATTCAATTAAATGAAGTTGTCTTTAATAATTGTTGATTTTATTTGTGTTCTTACAATAAATTGAGAGAGCGAGTAAGATTAATTGTGTAGGATTGTACAATGAGAGTTGGTAGCCTATAGACATATAGTCATCACATTAATTGATTATTTAGAAGAGAGATCTCGACGAATTCAATTGATCACCCTTAGGATAGTTTAATAACTAGTTGAATCGGTAGAGTCATTAGGTAGGTTGAGAGATCGTCCAATTGATTCCTTTTAATTCTATTAGGGAAAATTAATTACATTTGAGAGAGGGTAATTAATACATTCAGAAATCTAGGGTGAGACACAATTCGATTAATAAAATAAGAGGGAGACAAAATAGGGAAAAAGTAATTTCTAGTCTTTAGATTCTTGAATTCCAATTTTTCTACACTTTGGTATTGACTATTTCTTTGTGTTAGTCTTTTAATTTTAATTTAATTTTCTAGATTATTTGCATTAAATAATTTCGTTTCTTAAATAAAGTTTTGTCCAAATTAAGTGGTGTCTGGGCATCAATCCCTATGGGATCGATATTCACCCTTTTTAACTACAAGTCACAACCCGTTCACTTGCAATTTTTGAGTATAAAACAAGTAGATAGATTTTACTATCAACAATTAGGAGATCCCTAGCAGCTTCCTTGTTCTATCTCTATAGACCTTGATTCCAAGAATGTAAGCTGCTTATCCTAAATCCCTCTTGGAGAACTGTTCAGATAACCAAATCTTTGTCTTTCACATGGCTGGTACATCATTTCCTATTAGCAATATGTCATCTACATATAACACTAGGAAAATAATAGTGGTGCCATTAACCTTCTTGTACAGACATGGCTCTTCTTCACATCTAACAAAATCAAACTTTGCAATTATTGTATTGAAGAAAATATTCCAACTTCGTGAAGCTTGCTTCAATCCATAAATGGATCTTTGTAGTTTACATACTTTATTAGGAGTAGATGACATTTCAGGTTGAGTTATATAGACATCTTCCTTAAGCTCTCCGTTAAGAAACACTATTTTCGCATCCATTTGCCATATCTCATAATCATAATATGTAGTTATAGCAACTAGAATCCGAATAGATTTGAGCATTGCCATAGGGGAAAAAGTTTCATCATAATCAATACCTTCCTTTTGATTATATCCCTTAGCAATAAGACGGGCTTTATAGGTTTCAACCTTCTCGTCTGCTCCAATCTTTTTCTTAAATACCCATTTACATCCTATGAGTTTTATATCCTTTGAGGGATTAACCAAAGTCCCTACTTTGTTGATTCTCATGGATTCTAACTCAGATTCCATGGTTTTAAAACACTTCTCATTATCTGGACTTGCCATAGCCTCTTCGTAAGTCTTAGGGTCATCATCAATATGATTATCCTCATGACCTTGCACCATTAAGTTTAATCTATCTGGTGCACGACGATTCCTAATAGACCTTCTAAGAGGCTCATGTTCAATAGGTTCTTCCTCTACTTGATCTTATTATTGCATTGGTTCTTAGACAGGTTCATTAACTGGTCCATTCTCCTCAATGATTGAGGCTAGTACCCTTTGTGAACTTCAAGACATCAAGTAAAGGTTGCTCAACATGCATCCGATGCTCTTGAGCTTGTGTTGATTTGTCAGAATCTTGAATTTCATCAAGATCTATTTTTACAACATGACTTCTTCTATTAAGGAACTCCCTCTCTAAAAAGGTTGCATTTCTGGTAAGCAAAACTTTGTATTCAGAAGGATGATAGAAATAGTATCCCATAGTTTCCTTGGGATAGCCAATGAATCTACAATTATCAGACCTCACTTCCGGCTTATCTGCCAGCAATCTCTTGATATAAACTGGACAAACCCAAATCTTCAAATGTTTTAGGTTAGGCTTACGTCTTTTCCACATCTCATATGGAGTTTTAGTGGCTGCTTTAGTGGGAACTTTGTTTAATAAATAAGAAATAGCTTCTAAAGCATATCCCCATAGGAAGATAGGAAGATCAATGTCATCATGGATCTCACCATATCCAATAAAGTTCGATTTCTTCTTTCTGAAACACAATTGTGTTGTGGTGTTCCTGGAGAAGTCCACTGAGACAGGATTCCATCTTGCCTTAAATAATTAACAAAATCATCACTAAGATACTCACCGCCACGGTCAAATCTTAGTGCCTTTATACTCTTACCAGTTTGTTTTTCAACTTCACTACAAAATCTTTTGAACATTTCAAATGATTCAGACTTGTGTTTCATACGATACACAAATCCATATCTTGAAATATCATCAGTGAAGGTGATAAAATAAGAATATCCACCTTTAGCTTGAACTTTCATAGGCCTATATACATCAGTATGTATAAGTCCTAAAAGTTCACTAGCTCTCTTTCCAGTTCCAGTAAAAAGAGATTTGGTCATTTTGCCTTTGAGACAAGATTCACAAGTTTCATATGATTTATAATCATATTGATCAAGGCATCTTTCCTTGTGCAACTAGTTTACTCTTTTGTCACCAATATGACCATGTTTACAATGCCAAAGGTAAGTTTGATTTGCTTGATTATCTCTCTTCCTTTTTTGACCAGAAATATTGATAATTGGATAAACAATTATTTCAGGTAAGACATAAAGACCATATTATAAATAACCACTTACATATAATTCATCACCATGAAATATATTGCATTGGTTATTCTTAAAGATTGAATGAAATCCACGTTTGTCTAATGACAAAATGGAAACAATGTTCGAAACAAATTTAGGAACATAATAATAATCTTTTAACAATAAAGTCTTTCTCGTAGGCATAACAAGAGAAATAGTTCCTACAGCTAGAGCAGCAATACTTGCTCCATTCCTAACTTGTAGCTTAACATCTCCCTTTTTCAATCTCCTATTGATCCTTAGACCCTGCAACATATTGCAGATGTTAAAGCTACTACCAGTATCTAATACCCATTTAGTAGAGTCAATAGTAGTTAAACAAATCATGAAAACATTTTTCATAAATGTCCACCTTGTTTCTTGCCTTTCAAAGTAGCCAAATACCCTAAGCAGTTCCTCTTTCAGTGTCCCTTCTTTGTACAGAAGAAACATTCAGCATCCTTTTGGTCAACTTTCTTCTCTTTACCCTTGGATTTGTTCCAAATACCCTTGGGTGCAAGATGATTTTTCTTGGGCTTCTTTTTGCCCTTCTGTCGGACCCCATTTTCGGAGTCCGGCAATCGCATCCGGATAACACACATTTATCAACTATACTTGCATTCAAAACTCCCCTTTCTAAGTTCAGCTCCGCTCTTCCAATAGTCGACTGATATAATGATAGTCGACTAGTCCATTTATCCATTTCAACCTGAATACCTCAAGGAACAGCGTTGGTGAGTCTACACTTTGCATATGTACATGCTTCGGGGCTATTGGCATAACTTTTTCTTTAGGCATCGTATGTAGGGTATCTTTGCATAGTTTGAAAGAGGACTTCATGAGCTACAACTTTCATGAAGACATCGAAGGCCAATTGTAACTTCTGGATGGTCAAAAATAGGACAGAACATAAACTATGAACAGTAACCCAGATGATATTCGTGAACAGTAACACAGAGAAAGTCTGTGAACAGTAACACAGACGATACTCGTGAACAGTAACACAGAGGAAGTCTGTGAACAGTAACACAGACGATACTCATGAACAGTAACATAGATGAAGTCTGTGAATAGTAACACAGACGAATTCTTGTGAACAGTAACACAGACGAAGTCTGTGAACAGTAACACAGAGGAACCTGTGTGCAATAACACAGACGATACTCTTCAACTAATATCACTTCTTAACTCCTTCTTATAATCCTTGGGCTATGATCTATCCTCTGTGTTCTATCCTTTGTAGTTGACTTCTATCTTCTGTGTTGACCACTTATCGTCGTGGTCTATCCTCTATGTTCTATCCTCTGTAGTTAACTTTTATCTTCTATGTTGACCACTTATCGTCTGTGGTCTATTCTCTGTAGTTGACTTTTATCTTCTGTGTTGACCACTTATCGTCTGTGGTCTATCCTCTGTGTGATGATGTATCCTCTGTGTTCTTATGTCATCACAGACGATACTTTTACTCTTAATTCATCCTTTCCTCTGTGTTCTGACGTCAGCACAGACGATACTTCTCCTTATTAATCCTCCTTGCATCTGTGTTCTAACGTCAGCACAAACGATACTTATCCTTCATATTTTCCTTGCCTTTGTGTTCTGACGTCAGCACAGACGATACTTCTCCTTCATATTTTCCTTGCTTCTGTGTTTTGACGTCAGCACAGACGATACTTCTCCTTTATATTCCTCCTTGCCTCTGTGCTGTGATGTCATCTCAGACGATTCCTTTCGTCTGTGCTTTTCATTAGATTACGCCCACGTTACGGTAATAAGCTCACGTTTTGTGATATGACCTCTGAGTTGGACTCTGAAAATGGGGTCTAACACTATTAGTGCTCCATAATTAGCTGCCCTGTTTCTTTCCTTCATCCTGAGTCTTGGATTCGCCCCACTGATTGATCGCATTTTACTGTTTGCTAGATGCGTGACATAATGGCTTACGAGTTAATAGAAGTTGGAAGAAACTGGAAGTTTGAAATTTGGTTAGAGAGAAGTGAGAGTGTTTATAGGTTTCAAACTTAAAGAGATAAATTAAAAATGAAAGTGAGTGAAAAAATGAAGTTAGAATTGAATATATTGGTGATTGGAGGGTAAAAAGGTAAAATTTGTGATGGCAGTCGTGTTTCCTTTTTTTTTACCCTACAGCAAGCCACCAATTTTTTTTCCTTTTGTTCTTCTTCACTTTCCGAAGTTACTTCCTAACTCTTTGTGGCACTTTCACCTTTCTTTATGTACTTGATCAATCATCAAATTCATATTAAAGTCCTATACCTTCTGATTTTATTTAGAAACGAAATAATCCTAGCTACAGAATTCAAAATTTCTAAAAAACCAATAAAAGGAAATAAAATTTCATAGGTTGCCTCCTATACAACGCTTATTTTAACTTCAGTAGCTCGATGTTCTTTCATTATAAACTCAGCCGGGATCAATTATGAGCAGTTTGTTTCCACCTTTTTCGTTCAACATTGGTTTTGTAACCTTTAAGTAAGCTGTAAATTGCAAAATAATCAGAAGGACAATGTTGATAAGATTATAAAGACCAATTAAGCTCAATAATGTTCTTTTTTTAAATGAACTGTCAACAAAATATGGAATAACAAAACTACCTGAATCTTCTATTAAATTCAGCAATTTGTCCTATAAGAAGGTGCGCTTCTCTCTTTCTTCCTTAATCACTTTCGGCTCCTCTGCTTCTTATACTGCACGAATAGAGACTTTCATAGCTTCTTCAAACTTGATATCTATTGTCATCTTTTCATCTTCCTTTTATTTTTTAAAAGGTTTAAACACATCAATTATCTTTAATGAGCTACTATCCTTCAGATTCTTTAATACATAATTTTTGTTAAACGTCACTTAGTCATCATTGATTCGAATGATAAGGTTCTTTTCATGGAAATCTACCTAAGATTTTTCAATGTTCAAGCATGGTATAGTAAGATATGGTGGATAATATGAAGGGTTTTCATCCTTTTCTTCGTCCTCTCTCTTAATTTCTTAGTCTTCTATAAGGTAAGGTTTAGCATGATCTTCCACTAGTTCTTCTTGTTCTTCCCCATTTCTAAGTGTGATAGCCTCATATTGCTCTCATTGATATAATTCCATATTGCTCAGAGAGTCTTCAACACTTCTTTTACAAAATTCACAAGAAAACTGTCTTACTTAAAGCTCCAAGTTATGAACAGAAGCGGCATGATTTTCTATTACTAGATCAAATTGTTCTTCTTGTCTCTTCTGGTTCTCTTCCATGTCTGTTAGCTTACCAATGATTTTGTCTAATTTGGAATCCCATGAAATCTGAAATTTAGATAAGTCTTGATGTCCCGTGTAAGTAATTACATTGTTGGACCAATAGAAATCTGGGTGGTTCTACCACCTTGAAGTGTACATGTTCCAATAAGGATCATTACTTCCCTAACCATATTGTGCCTCATTGTAATTTAGAAAAATTCCTTGCTCCTTATAATATCTATCTTCCTTCATTGTTCTTTCTATTTCTTCTTAGCATCTAGCTTTAAAGATGTCTTATTTCTCATTATAAGATGTCTTGTTGTGTCTCTACTTTACGTCCCAAACTTCTCTTTATTTTTTTAAAAACAAAAGATAGTGAAAAAGCCTTACACTAAAGAACTAAACTAATTGCCTCCCTGGCAATGACACCAAAAACTTAATTGTGGTTTTTCGATAGGTGTAAGTTTTAATATTTAACTTCGATAAGCCATAAGCATATGGGTCGTTCATGTAGTACCTAAGATGTTTATCCCATAAGGATGTTTAATATAGTCCTAAAATCTAAAGCCAAAATAATGCACAATACTCAAAATGTAACGAAACTAAAACAGGAATTCAATTCAATTAAGTAATTCAATTTAGGAATCTTGTAACCATTAACCGTAAATTATAAACTCTAGTCAGATTATAAAAAATTGCAATTTCTCAATCAACAATCTATCCAAACCCTAATTAGATCTGAAGTTTTCCAATAGACTATGGGGAACCTATATGAGATCTCTCTTCACACAATTACCGATTTGATTAATTTCTCGTTCCTATTAAATCACCTAACTCTCGCTAGCCCAATTTAATTTTTATATTCGATTTACCCTTTCAATCTATTACTGAATTATGCAATCTTAGAAATCAATCACAATGAATCCAAATAACATAAAACAATCATATTTTTATTAAATCAAAGATAAAAACCATCCTCAACATTCACACAATCCTATCATCAACTATTATTCCAATTCTATACAATAATAAAATTGAAAATACACCAAAAACTATATCTAAATGGATGATGGAGGAAGCAACGTCTGGAAGCCTCCTATTATGGGAAGTACTTCATGTTGGCTTCTTCTCCATACCTCTCTTCCTTCTTCTCTTTCTCAATCTCTCGATGAACTCTCTCTAGGTTTCTCAGTGGTGGCTAATGCAAAAGTTGTTTCATCTTTTTTGTCTTATTATTTATATACCTTTTGTGTTATGGGAAGCCCTAGGGTTTGAAAGGTCTAAAAACTCCCTCAAAACTTGGCTTTTCTAATTGTTTGAACGTCTGCCCGACGCAGGCCACAACCATAGCCTTACAAGCCACGATTATGTGCCACATCTGAGCCTTCTGTTATGATTATGGCAATCAGGCCATGATCATGGGTTGACTCCAATGCTTCTATCATGATCGTGGTCTATTGAGCCACAATTGTGGGTCGTTGTTTCAGCTCGAGTGTCTCCGAAACTTCTCCATTCTTAGATATTGTCCCTGAAACACTATCAAACATATGAAGGTACCTCAAAGACATAATAATTAAGCTCAAAGATGTGACTAACCCATAAAAACACTTAAACATAATTAATTACCAAACTAAAATAATTCTAACCTAAACATATACTAAATGATTAAGTTAACACTTAAATATATATCAAACTAAGCCCTAAAACATTATGCAATTCACACTTATGAATAGCCCGTAACCTAATTAGTTCTTAAGCATTCCAATAAACAACTAGGTCCTCACACGAGATCTCTCTTTGCATAATGAACGATTTGATTATTTACATGGTTTATTAGACTGTTTAACTCTCATTAACCAACCTAATCATTTTATATTCGGTTCACTCTCTCGATTTATTAGCAAAGCATACAATTATAATAAATAATCGCAACACTTAATATCATTAACAAAAAAAGCAACTAGATTAACATTGAACTAAATATAAAACCCTAAAAGAAGTTAGAAAATCCTTAGCCTAAGATTCATCATCATCAATTCCATCTTAAACGTCAAAAGAACAAAAAAAATGAAGAAAAGAAGAAAAGATAACTTGGAGTATTAGAGGTTGAATCAGTTGAATCTCCACCTTCTTCTTTCTCTTCTTCTCTCTCTTCCTTCTATGGATGTTAAAAAGGCTCAGCTTGACCCAAATTTGACCCGGGTTGGCTGGGCCACGAGTCGACCATAGTCGACTTGACTAGG
>JAOTAY010000003.1:10693553-10703881 GCA_025629805.1 Erythroxylum baracoense | reverse complement strand
TGACAATATTGATAAATACAATAAATTTAATATTAATCAAATTAATCATAATAAAACGAAAATTAATAATAATAATAATATATTAACACTTAGTGAATTAAAATTATTAATAAGTAGATCATAAATATTAACTAATAATATTTATCAATCTCATAAGATTAATCAAACTAATAATATTAATACTTATTAATAATAATAATTGTTAATAATTAATGACAATATTGATAAACACAATAAATTTAATATTAATAAAAAGTACAAGATTAATAATAATAATACATTAAGACTTAGAGAATTAAATCAACCTGAAAAATTTATTATTGAGTTAAATCAACCCGATCTATTATCAAATTCACACTTAGATGTCAAATTCGAAGAATTCACACTTCAAATTAAGCATTTTATAGAAAGTAAGCATTCAAATTCTCAAATTCATACAACAATTACAAAGAAAGATTTCAAACATCATAAAGGGCATTTTATCGAACACCTCATAGGCAAGATATATAATCTCAATCTAATCACAAATCAATTACATTTTTCCATTATTTACCAACAATAATACATATAAACAACAAATTAACCAACAATGACACTAAAAAATCGCAAACAACATCAATAATCAAGCAAAATTTTACCACCCAAACACCCACGGTTAACACTAAAAACATGCGTTTTTTGAAGAAATAATACACTCATTAGAGAGCTTACCTTAAACGACGCATGATGAGTCAAAAAACAGCTAGAAAATGCAAGGAATGGTCAGACAGAAGGGTCGACGGACGGGAGGAGAGAAGAAGCGTCTTAAAGACGACGACCCAAATGACGTCATTTTATTTATTAACTAGTTGACATTTACCGACGGAATATACATTCCGTCGGTATTTAAATTTCCTAATTATTTCACCGTATCTGCTTGCCGCTACATTCTGCGACAAAAACAAATTTCCGTCATTTAATGTATACCGACATAACACA
This sequence comes from Erythroxylum baracoense, assembly GCA_025629805.1. Taxonomy (NCBI): domain Eukaryota; kingdom Viridiplantae; phylum Streptophyta; class Magnoliopsida; order Malpighiales; family Erythroxylaceae; genus Erythroxylum; species Erythroxylum baracoense. The sequence goes on along the minus strand of JAOTAY010000003.1, from coordinate 10,702,903 downwards.
TTACGTCGGTATATAACAAAAGCTAAACCACATTTATCGACAGTTCATCTTTCGTCGGTAAATGTTAATTGCGGGAAAAATTCACACAATTATTACTGACGGTTATGGTTATGTCGTCGGTAAACTTAAAATAAATTTACGGACGGACGACATTCCGTTGGTGAACAGCAGAAAGTTAGTATAACTTCCGAAGCAATTAAATAGCGAGAAGCATTCCCACAATTTTTGCCAATGGTAAAGGTTGTGTCGTCACTATATGTCGTTGGAGATTTCGCGCGAAATTTATTTCCTTTATTATTGCCGACGGTAATATATTTCGTCGTTATATATAAACAGTACAACGTATTTACCGACGGATAGTTGTGTTCTGTCGGGAAATAGCTATGAATTTTTTGTTCGTCGTAAAATTTCCGTCGCTAATTCATGATTTTCTTGTAGTGAATATAGAGAGGGCAAAAAGGGTTATATTCTCATCCTTGTTTGATTGTTTCGGAGATTGACATGAGTGATTGTTAATTATAACATTAACTTTGGTTTTAATCATAAAACTTTGTCGGACAACTTGTTGTTAGGGTGAGAGATAAAATTTTTTTCGATAAATCCATGTTAAGTTTAGTGAATTTGTTTGTTGGTTTATTCCATTTCTTTTTTCTCAGCATTGAAAGGTTTTTCACGTAAATTTTATTATTTGTTTCATTGTTTAAAGTTTTTTATCCTTATATTGTTTTGCTAATGCAATGTTAAGAGTTTTTCTTGATGTTGATATTTGATTGATATTTGAAAGAGTTATATTGTTTCTCTCCCAACGGTGCCTTCTACACTTTTCTTTCCCGAGCGCATCAGAACAATGACTAGTTGAAAGCAAGCATGTAAGAAAGCACTAACAAGTTTTCTTGAGCTATACACTCACGTTTCCTTTTTCATCTAAGCAAATGAAGTGAAAAAGAAAAAAAAAAAGGTCTCTAATGTTTGCCTAGAGAAACTCAAAAACACCGGAGGTGAATTGTACTCCAGGCAAAACCTAAAAGTGCTAGGGAGAGTTAAATTTTGCTTCTGCAGTTTTCCAGACCGCACAAATAGCGGGACTTAAAACATCTGCTAACTGTGACCGTATCACACAGAATAAGGCTGGCTGCATTTGTAGACTCTTTAACGAACTTATTAAATGTCGTATGACAACCAAGGCCTCTTTCCAGGAGTACTGGTGATCATACGATATTTTCTCTCTGTTTTCCATTGTTAATCTTGGTAGTCTTAATGGTTGTACTTAAAATTGTTTTAGTATGACTGGATGGGAACAGGATTTGGGGATGAATGATTGTAGGGGCCACTCATCAAACTTGTAACAACCAAAGAGTAAAATGAATCAATCAATCAATCAATCAATCAATCAATCAATCAACCAACCCACCAAGCTACCTAGCTACCGTGAACCAATCTTGCCTCTAATGCCCTCTTTCGATTCCACATGTTAGGATAGCGAAATGCTTTGATGACAGCATGTCTAGTTGGAAAAAGAGAAAAGGAGAGTGGGAATTGCTGATCATGAAAGAGAGGAAGAGAACCATTGGTGTAAAGAAGGCGCCAATGAGAAGATCTAGGGTATAGACAATGGAATAACAACACAATCCGAGAGTCTCTAACACGTCGCTAAAGCTACAAAAGGTAGGGACCAACTAGAACAACTATCCAACACAAATTCTGTTCCTATTTATAAACAAATACTAGTTTATGACTTGATTCACCTGAAAACATATGCTTTTGAGTATAAAATATTGCCTTTGTCTGCTCTATGAAGATATGCCCAGATCTTTAATTGACCCTCAATAGTATATATGCTTGCATCATTGCCCACTTCTTATATTCCTTTGTTTAACAACTACTCTCCTTTATTATTATTGTGTGGGTTGGGGGATAATTACGAGAAGTTTCACTTGAGTGCAAAATATTCACATTTCTACAGCCCTCAACATTGCATAAGCATTATTTGGAGACCTGTAGTGGATCCGACTTGGCACCCGCAGCTTATATTAAATAAGATAGCTTTCTGTATATTATATAGCATAAGCTTTGTTTATAGGACAATATATACAACCACTGACTAATTTGTTGTCTTAGTAAAATAATCTGAGATTTGCATTTAAGTACAGTTGGAGATTAGTCAAGAGTTAGAAAAGCTCTTTCCTAGCAAGTGATTGTGTCCCTATCTTTCTTTGACTTTTGTTATTACACTCAATATATATTTAGTGAGCTTTATCCTCTCTTTAGCCATGGAATATGTGTTCTAAACAACCAATTAGGGTCATAGTTGAATTTTTAATGAACTTAATGTTGCTTAAAGACCATGAAAATCCTCCTTAATAAATAAATAAGGTGCACTGGATCCTACTTGATGGAGAAAGTTTGAAGTGTATCTACTACAAAAATGAATAAATTATAAACAAACAATATTGCATGAGACAGCTTCTCTGCTCTGACCATTCTCTTTCTCTCTTTTATATTGACCTTCGAGTACGTATGCTGTTCCCATGATTATAAAACTAATCCCTCTAGATGCATTTCATAGTTGGAAAACCATATATAGGGAAGAAGCCAAACAACTAAACGGTGCATCAGTGATAAGAAACACCTTTCTTTTCTCACTCCTGGACACAAATGGAAAAGGAAGCGTCCAATATCCAATCTTTCACATTAATGGATGGAGAAAATTGCTACTCTGCTGACTCCTGCGTAGAGAAGAAGGTCAAATTATTTGGGTTTGATCTGAATCCCCAAAAGGAGAGCTTCCAGAAAGTGTTTGTTGAAGGAGATGAAAGTGTGAATTTGTCTAAAACAGTTTCATCAAATCATAAACAGAAACCTGTCAAAGAGAGAAGTTCTTCGGGTGAGGCTGATGACAAGAAGTTCGAGTGTCAATATTGCTTCAAGGAGTTCGCAAATTCACAGGCTTTGGGAGGCCATCAAAATGCTCACAAGAAAGAGAGACTAAAGAAGAAAAGATTGCAACTTCAAGCCAGGAAAGCCAGCATCAGCTATTATCTGAAACCTCTCCAAAACAACCTCAGTTACAATTACAAGAGCTCAACACCATGGCTATATGATCCCTCCTGCTGTAAAAATCCGGAGTTTAGTGTTTACGAGGAATCCCATATTAGTTTCAATCCCTATGATCAAGATTATTGCCGTCTTAATGGCTCTCAGGCGCCAAAATGGTATGCTGTGCCAGTTCAAATACCTTCACAACAAGATTCTTGTATGTTCAGTCTAACACCAGCTGAAAGATCCAGGGAGAATGCGCCTGTTACCATGTTGTCTTCAGCTTTCTCTGTTTCGAGGCAAACCTGCAAGTCTTTGGATCTTCAGTTAGGCCTTACCTTAAGATCGAATATCCAGAACAACTCGACAACTCGGATGTGAATCGCCCCAGGAAAGTGTATAACCCTATATGCCTTCTCCGGGAATATGGATTCTTTAAAATCTACGCAAAAATGGAAGAACAGCTATGTATACAGGAACAATTCATGACAGAGTTTGTCCCCGAAGGACAACTTGTAGCAGATATTAAGAATGTTGATTTGTGATCATACGCTTTCAATACCTTTCTATAATTCAATTTTTCTCAATCTTACAGCTTGTCACAGGGTTCTAGCCTAGCTACATATACCAGAAAAAGACATATATTGTATTCACAGATGGGCCAAGTTCTGAAGTGAAAAGAAGTGAAATTGATTTATAAACGCTTATTGAGGTTGGTTGATTCCTTAAACCAAATATTTTCGGGCACTTTGATTCTATTTGTTCATTTCGGTATACATATTTAAATTCTGCAAGCTCATTTCCTTTGAAATAAAATACCTAAGTTCAACATAGGCTATTTTCCACTCTTCCTCTCCAAAGGATGAATTGGATGGAACATTAACTCTAAGGAACGCAAAAACTATTGCACATACGTCAAGCCAGTTTCGATAGATCAATCTGAGAAAGTTCCCAGGTGACCTTTTTGTAACACCTCTCTTCTTTCTTTCTCTTTTTCCCTCGTCAACTCTGTATATGTGTTTTACAGATCGTTTTGTTGGATTTTTTTTTTAATTTACTTACAATAATTATATTTCATGGGTTATTATGAAGTTTGGCTTAAGATTAACAGTGATTTATTAAGATTTCTGGCTAATAGGCCTTAATCATCTAATTAAGCATGAATAATATATGTATAGAAAATCTAGTGTTATATTCTTAACTTAGGGTAGACAAATTAGGAATAAACATTACACATATAAGTAACTAGTTATGGATTCAATAAAACCAATTAGGGTTTCTTTGGTTAGAAAACTTACATGTATCTTTTTTGGAAGCAAAGCTAAAAGAGCAATAATAACTTAATTAATTCTATTTTAGTATATTTATGTACGGCTTTGTAATCAAGTTTATTCTTAATAATCCAATATTAACGATAAGAATAATTTGAGATCGTATTACAGTTTTTATATTAAAATTAACAAGTTTCACATGAGTTGCAGGTATTAACGAATTCTGCATATGGTTGCCCGCCTTGAATTCGTTGGATTTAATTCATTGTTCGTATACTATTCTCATTTAAGTCACATCCGTATCTTCCGTCGATTTGCTTTCGCTTCACATTCAGTAGTGCGGTATATAGCTATCATCTTTTAACTTACATTAAAAGATAGAGAAAATACTTGTTTACATAACAATGTTTAAGTGATAGTTTTCTTCTAGGTTACATTAAAATATTAGAAGAACAAGACAGTGATTATGTGGTAGCCATATTCAATGATATGGAGAGACACACAATTTAAAGTTAGCAAAGGTTGTACTCATTTTGAAAACAAGTGTTTAATTTCGTTTTCAATAACAAAAAACGAGATTTTAATTTTGCCCGAGGTATTGCATCTGACTCTTTAATTATAGTGTAGTAGTATGTGAAAGTTTTGCTGCTTGTCACCAATATAGTGCCACGACCTTATATAGGCATGCTGATATCGTCATAAACTAGTATCCAAAAGACGAAGAAATAGAGGAACTTTTTGTTGTCACTTAGGCTAAACCTAGGGCATATTGTTACCAACTTTGCGTCCAATTCTGCATGCACTGCACGACACCCGTTTTTCGGTATAATGGCGTTGCATGAGACTTGTGGCACCCCTAATTTTATACAACTAATTAATTATTATATGTTTGAAACATATTGATCATTTAAATATCAAAGCATGTGTATATATCACAAGTCAAAATAATAATTATTCTTAAAATGAACTGCATTTACTTAAATAACTATAATTATTATATATTTTATTTACATCATAATGTAACTAATTAATTTATATAGTTATATATTTCAATTATATGATAACTAATGATGAGTTTGTAAGAACTTTTGCCAATATTCTCCTATCACATGTATAAAAAAGAAGAATAAAGAAAATGTATATTAATTTGTTTATAGATAAAGAAAGAAAATTAAGTGTTAACCAATAAATTCGAAGGGTTTGTAGTTGTAATAGTAAAATTCTAACAAATACCTGAACAAGAGAAGAAGAGGAAACCCCAAATTCCTTCAAGCTGTTACTATTAGATGTAAACACTTAAGGAGCTAGTCACTATAAATCTTAATTTGTTTCAATATGCAACTCCGTCAACGGCTTTAGTCATCAATATAATTCTTTTTAATTTTCAAAAAAAAAAGTAAAATTCTAACTAGCGTTCAATTTGTCTTTTTCTTCTTCTATAATTTTTTAATTATTCCACTAAACTTGAGTTTTTGGTTATGGATCATGTAAATGTCTTATTACAATTTCAAACATGTAAATTTTTTAATTTATGAACAAATTTTATCAACTAATCATTCAAATATTATAAACAAACAAAGAACTTTTACATTTATAATCTTTTTCCAAGGCTTTCCTCTTCTAAATATGTATATTAATTATTATGTGAAGTACACGATGTTATGAATCTCTTCTCTTCTGAATTAATGAAGTTTGAAACACTAGCTTGATGTTGCTTATTAACCTATGTAAATACCTACCTACACATGTCAGAACCAAATATACATAGAAAATTTACAGGTCGATCTAAGTTTCATGGTATATCTACCGCAATTCCTAAACGGTAGTTTTAACAATTAAATATGATCGGTGCAAACGCAACTTAATTCATGTCACGTATATTAATCATGAACCCATTTCATATATATCCAAACAAATCTCTAAATTTTTAATTAACAATTGGAGACATAGTCTTAAATTGATGGCTAGCTAGCTTGTAGACTACCTATATATGGTATCATTATTTCTTCCAATCTGTGCCTGTGACGATCTCTAAAATAAGTAGATTAGAAGCACCTGAAGGTAACTTCTCGGTCTCATCAATTATTACCCAATTGCGTGATCTTTACAAATACAGAACTGATACACATTTTTTTATTCGAGATCTATATAATTAAATTGGAATGCACAATCAGAGTTTGACTATTTAATTAAGTTTCGTGGGCATGCTGTAGTTCGGACTCTTCATCTATCTTGTTAGCAAAGCATCATTTAGTACCCCTGGCCCCCATGATCTATTTTCAAGACTTATCCTTGCTTATAAGGTCACAACTCTTGGCACTTGAAATGGTCAACGTTTTGCGTAAAACGTTATCCAAATTAATTTACTACGGATATCTATCTATTATAAAAATTGTATGATTATGTCTCTTAGATTACTTATATTATTTTAAGATACAAAATATATATTTTATAGTAGCTGTTATGTCTCATATTTTAATACAATTATTGGCTCTTGTTGGTATTACGATAATTTGCATGCAACACGCTATCCGCCCAAGTGAATCTAGAGACTATATGTTTGCTAATAAAAGTTTGAAAAAAAAAGAAAAATATAACGATGTGTGCCGATGCCGATAAAGAAACTTCAAAATAATAAGTGACTTGGGCCGTACTAGAATGAGAAAGGGGTATAAATGCATGAATATGTATTGTTCACAATTAAATTAATCCTTGCGTGTTGTACATGTACCTACCAAGCAAGTTATATATTGATGAAATCAATCGACCTAATTTAATACTACGGGATCTGGATTCATGATCAGTAGCTGTCTCACATTTTAAATTTAGATATTTTATAAGTACCTTCATGGATTAGCTTAGACAAAATGAGAGAAAACGTATTAAATTGCAAGTCATGATCAATAAAATTAAAATTTTAGCAATCCACTCTCCAAATCCTAGCAACTTAAATGCCCCTTCCATTATGACGATTGTAACATACAAATATCAGTCCCTTTAAGTTTATGGGTTTTATTTTTAGTTTTGATTTCTTCAGGTTTTTAAAATTTAGAAAATTTGCAATTTTTTATTTTTGTTTTTTATTTCTATTTTTCATAATTGATTTTACTATCAATTAAATCTTTATTATTTAGTTAATAAATATTAATTATTAATAATAATTATGAATAATTTAATTTAATTTTTCTAACCAAATTAAATAAATTTAATTTAATAATTATTAATAAATATATTCAAATTTAAAATATATACATTTAAATAAAATTTTGTTTTAATGATTAAAATATATCTAAAATAAGTATTAATTTGTAAATAAAATTTAATTTTACAATTATTTATTTAATACATAAAATTATTTTCATTGATAATTTATTAATAAATATTGTATAAAAGATTAAAATAAATCTAATTAATTAAAAAATTATCTTTAGGTTTTATCTGATGCATAATTGTTATCAGTAATAAAAATATAATTATATTAACATTAACAACTAAACATATTTTAGTTTTTATTTAAATGAAAAATAGAAAACAAAAATTAAAATGAAACGAAATGTATGGTAATATTATTTGCCAAGCAAAAGGATCTGAAATGCAAGAGTAAACCTATTGAAGTTAAACCTGGCCTATGGAAGTTACTCTATACGTACATGTATAAATATAGAAAATCATGGAGTTTTCAACAAAATTTGAAATATTTTCTCCACTGAGGCTGTTAGTTTTCTCACACCAGGTTGTAACCAGTGTTTGAAGCTATGTTTTGATTCCCTTGTCTCCTATGTTAATTATTAGTATAATAAATCACAAAAATGTTGATTAGGCTGGCCTAATGATGTTATCAAAATTAAGATCCCATGCATTTTATAGGTCGAACTTAATAGAAAAGAGAAAAAAATCAAATTACGAGGAACGTGCAACACTATTTTCTAAGTCCATACTGAATGAACTTCTACGTATTCCATACTGAATGAACTTCTAAGTATAGACTATAATCTCAAGTAAATTTAATGACTCAAAAATTTATGACAACTTAATATAAATACTCTTTAAATATCTAGACTTAAAGAATATTTAATACTCAGGAAATCTTTTCTGATCACTTGAATCGAAGTGGATATTTATGTAACATATAGCATAGACCTTATTACATGTCCCGGATGGCCAAAACGAGCTCCAATCTCTCGGGACCTTCACGAAAAATGTTCACCAACATGGTTAACATCTTTCTACAGTTTTCTCAGTACGTAAGCACTCTTAACGGGTTAGAGGATCCGTATGCTTACAAATGATATGAGTAACTGCAGGAGACCTTAACCTTTATATATAGCTTCCATATCGGGCTTCCCTATCACAAGCCTAATATGGGTCCAGTCCACACTAATTGGGATCCTTTTTTCTCCTAGACTTCGACCTATTAATTTAGATCATTTATTGGGCCACTTTATTACCTTATCTGGATCAAATTATGTAACTTAACTAATAAGTTATTGAAAAGTTGAAAAATGCAATTAATAGTTGTATATCTTGATGGCTTCGCCCCACAGGTATTCGGGTAGGTTAGTCCTACTCTGCATTGACCTCATCATGTCCTCTAAGATGCGATTGTGCCTTTTGGCCACACCATTTTGCTCAGAACTACCTAACATAGTGAACTGAGTCACTATTCCAACTGATTCCAAATACCTGGCAAATGGACCTTTTGTCCTGCAACCCCATGTCTACCATAGTATTCCCCTTCCCTGTCATATTTGACTATCTTTATTGATTTTCAAGAACTTCAGACTTTTCCTTAAGCAAGAACACATAGCCATAGCGGGAGTGAGACCACATTTTAGGTGAATTTATGCATGGAGATGATATAGGACTTAGGATAACTATTTTTAACCTAGAAAAACCTATCTTAATTTTTACCCCCATAGGAATAATTTGAGTCTTGGCCCTTCTTTTCTTGAATACTAACCTTGTTACAAGCCAATTTTATCCTTCTTTTTTTGTTGTCCTTAATAATTTTTAAGCCCCTAAATTAAAGGAATTGTATAAAGG
>JAOTAY010000003.1:10673840-10689513 GCA_025629805.1 Erythroxylum baracoense | reverse complement strand
ATCGAGGCATACAAGAAAGACACGACAAGGGCGTTGCCCTAATGAGTGGGGGAGAATGTCACGCACTGCTAAATTCTCACTCTAGATTAAGAGGCTAAGTTAGAGTTCTCTAGAAGATTCCACACTATTCTTCCATATTCAAGATAAGGCTAGAGATGGGTGGAAGACTCTAAAATCTTGTTGATAATTGTGGAGTATATTTGAATATGTAAATAGTTGTAGAGAATTCTAGATAGCCATTGTGAGCCATTGGATCAAATAGATCCTAGTCATCCATTGAGGAGGTGAAAGGCTATAAATAGCCAAGGAACTTCATTTATAAGATGCGTAGAAGCATTGAGAGCATAAAGAGAGTTCTTAGCATTTGCCTTATAAAGCTTTCTTAAATAATATAAGCATACTCCAAGTTTCCTCATTGTTATTCTTGTTTTATCTTGCATCTTTCTTAAGCAATATAAGCATATTCCAAGTTTCCTCGTTGTTATTCTTGTTTTATCTTGCATCTTTACTAACGTGTGCTAACTTTATTTCTAACATTCGAGGAAGAGGCTGACTTAGTTACGAGATATACATCTAAGTGTCTCACGGTTCGTTGGTAAAAGACCAAGTTTGTGATACCGTGCACGACCATGTTTTAAGAAACATGCCCATGTACATGAGCGTGTGAAGAATCGCACTTAAAATTTTTAAGCAGAAAAGACATTGTATATGTATTAGAAAGAGTAAGACATAATAATCTTAGACAAAAGATCCAAACTCATTACGTACCATATAATCGAGAAGGACCCTATGTGTAGTTCGCACTAAGGCGCACATTATAATTGAGAAATTAGAAATCAAAAAAATTAGAAATCAAATTTAATAATAAATTGAAGAAGAAAGAACTCAAATTTCCACCTCACTTCCCCTCCATTTTCTTGATGTTTCATTTGTCACTTTGTGTCTCAGTTGCAGTGGTGTCTATCTATTTATCTCGTGGGAAGCTTTAGCATTTTGTTTTAACATTCTATGAGCTCACAAAATTTTCTCAGAGAGCGACGGTGTTTTCAGAGAAAATGTAGGGGTTGATAAATTCTTAGGTTGCTTAAGGATTTTATTTTGGTGGGTGTTGAAGATTTCTAGAGTTTTGATAAAGTGGGGTTGAGGTTTGATTTTAAAATGCCGGCTCGCAGATCGAAGTCAGGGAAGCAAGACGCCGGTGAGCAACTCCGACGAGACCCCTATGAGGTGCTCGGCGTCTCCAGGAACTCTACGGACCAGGAAATCAAGAGTGCTTACCGGAAACTGGCTCTTAGGTTAACTTTCTTGACATTTTAACCGATACTTGTTTGTCACCTGTTTTAAGAAAAAAAGAGAAAAAAGGGGTTCTTTCGCGTGTTCTTATCTGAAGTTTCATTCTTCGTCGAAGAAGGCATCTTAAACTAGAGAACTTTTGTTTGTGGTTTTTTTCTTTTGATTGTTCAAACCCAATATTGGTTCTTCAAAGCATTTCTTGTGTGAGAACGATTTTTTAAACTTTAGAGTGTGCTTGTTAGAAATTTTTATGTGATGAGGAGGGATTCAGTGATACGACATTTGGGTCGATTTTGAAGAATTATCTTATTTGAGACAGATGGCTTAGTGCAATATTATGGGGTTTTTTCTATTTAATTTGCATGAAGAATGCTCTGGATATTTCTTATTTGTGTTAAATAAGCTCAAATTGCTAATTTTGAGGTGGATTGATCAGGCAATTTTAACTAGATGCTAGTGTTTAGTGGTGCAACGACCTTGTGATTGAAGTTATCAACATCTACCAGGAGCCTGATGATATGGAAAGGGGGCTGGCGTACTGAGTGGCTTATGTGGTTAAATCGAGATTTGAATGTAGCAAAGATCAACTTCCACGGAAGGGAGGGAAATTGGAATGAAAACTGTATTTGCATAAAGGATGGTGCAATGTACTACGTGTTTCATTTCATTGTTTATTGTGTAATCAAATTTGTTGTCCAACATTAATCTTAGAAGGATGAGAAAATGAAATATGATTGTCCTAGAGGAGATTTACTCCGAAAATTCCATGCTATAGTGGATTAGAATACGGTCATCTTAATCAATAGTTTATAAACTTTACTTTCTTTAATCTTTTTTTTTTTTAAATTACCTTCTTTAATCTATGTATCACTTGATGTTGATGACCACTTCTATCTTGTACAATTCCCCCTTAAAGCATCACCAATGTCCTACAAATTTTATCTGAATTCTGCCTCTACTAATTGAACTTGCTGCTTCAGGTACCATCCTGACAAAAATGCAAATGACCCTGAAGCAACTGATATGTTTAAAGAAGTTACATTTTCGTATAACATCTTATCTGATTCTGAAAAGAGATGGCAGTATGACTCAGCTGGTTTTGAGGTAAGATTTTTCTGTACAACATTACGGATATTATGGAAGGATATTTCTGTTCTTTTCATAATCTCGTGTTCTTTTTGTGGCACCTTGGTTAGATTTTAGTCATCCATCTTGTGCTAGCAACTAAATATAGGTGTTTTGCTATTCGAATTCAATTCATCGAATTTGATACCTAGTTCATGCAATCAATATTTTCATGTTAAGGATGAGATTATTTTCATTTGATCAGGCTGTTGAATCAGAAAATGAAGAACTAGAGCTAGATCTTTCAAGCTTGGGAGCGTTGAATACTATGTTTGCGGCACTTTTTAGGTTAGTCTGCCACAAATATCCGCCTTTGCTTTTTTAAGTTAATTGATCAACCTTTAACTTTCCTCCCTCAGTTTGCGGAAAAACTCTTGATAGTTTTAAGCATGATAATCATTTTGGCCCCAACTGTTTACAACAAAACAGTAAACTTGGCGTGCCAATCAAGACCACTGTATCAGCAACTGTCTTGGAGGAGGCGCTTATTGGCACAGTCTCCATTCTTGAGCTTCCACTGGGCCATGCTATTTCTAGAAAGGTAATGTATTAATAATCTGGTTTAGGTACCAGTTGTAGCAACTTTTCTAGGTCTGATTAAATACTTGACATTTCCAAGCAGGTTGAAAAGCAATGTGCTCACTTCTATTCTGTTACAATAACAGAAGAGGAAGCAAGAGCTGGGCTTGTATGCTGGGTACAATCGCCTGAGAGAAGCAAGTTCAAGGTTTGTATTAAACATAAAACTATGTTAGAAGAATGTATTAAAACACATGTTGTGGTTGGGCATTATCAAACTTTGTCTTTGCTTGTAATTTATCTTATCTTTCACACTAAAATGAATCATCATTTTGAGAAAGTAATTTTTGTGACTTTAAAAAGCCAGGGATTTCAAAATATCTATTCGAGGTGTTGAGTCATGGAGCGATCCTGGTAATAGTGAACATATTACGTCGCATGTAGCACATTTAAAATTGTGTCAACAGGCAACTCTTGATTGGAATCAGGGTATGTGTCATTCCACATTACATAAGTCACTAGGATCTAATACTTATTGGAGGACTGTAGAAAAGAGGTATCTGTACGTTGTATTATTATTTATTCAGATACATATTTATACACTTGTTGAAATAATCGTGACCATACACTTAATAGAAAGGACAGAATCAAATAGAGGGTTAGGATTTGTTCTGTTATAACTTGTACTAGTCCAGCTAGCTATTTTTGAAAAGTCCATTGTGCCCATATGTCCTTATGTGTCTTGCGTTGTTCTGTAGTGTCTCTGTAACATTTCTCCTCTCTCTCGAATCTTCTTCTGTCTGTCTGTAGTATCTTCTGTAGCATCTTCGTTAACAAGGACTTGATCTTTGACAATTTCTTTGCCAACTTGTGTTGTGGTCGTGATTTATATTTTCTTGATTCTCATGAATTTTGGCATAAATGAGGCATGGAGTAGATGATGCTTTATGGAATTTCATTTAACTACTTAAATTTTAATATTGTGCTAAAAGTGAACTTCGACTCTACTTTGTGATGAGATATTCTTTTGTTTGTCTGGAAAGCATGGGATTAGAATTTCAGAAGCCCCTTTTTTCACTTTTCATCATGACAAATTTGCATTCTGTCTTTTATCACTATTTCCTGTCAATCCAGATTCCAATGCGTTATTCTCCATTTTGTAATACTGTTTCGTAAATTAGGTGGAATGATAGGGGATAAGAAATGATGTAAGAAAGTCAGTTGATATTGAGTTACATAGCTTATAGTCTTACTAATTCATAATGTTTGTGCAGTTATTGTATTTTGATCAGGAAGAAAATGGTGGATTAAATCTTTCCCTGCAGGTGCAAAAACACTCTACCTTTGATGACTTTTGTTGTCAATATTTTGATCTAAAATTCCACAGTTTGGACATATTTTTGCTTATATCCTTGTATTAGATTGGATTTATCTATTCACATTAACCAGCACTTTGGAGATCCCTGCAAGTCGAATGCAATTGTTAGAGAGCTTGTGTTTTGCCATTAGGATTCCTTAGCTTAGGTGTTTTTAATTCTTCATTCAAGTTTTTAGAGTTGTAAGTATCAGTCAACAATGTTTGAACTATTAAACTCAATTTTCGATGATAAGGGGAACCACTGTTTCAGAAAGTTTTCTCTTGGGATACTAGGTAGTTAGCAGTTCAGTTTCTTTTTCCCATAGATTGGGGTCTAATATTTTTTTGTTTTGTACTTGGAAATCCTGTTTTTCATTCTATTTATTCCAAATTTTTTCCTTTTTTCTTTTATATCTGTGCTCTTAGCTGTGCTTATTTCTACCCAACCTAAAATGAAAATGAGGAAAGACTGTTCTATTGATTTTCTAACTCTTCCCTTTATGCATAAGGAGGGCAGGCCTGGGATATGGTGCGAGTAAAGATCTAGTTCACGTTACTATATTCTCATCCAGTTTATGCGTGATCCCGTACATTTTGGTTTTCTAAACTTTTGTCCTCCAACGTGTCAGAGTAAAGCTATGCTGACGAATGATGGTAATTACGGAAACAAGGATCTAGGGGTTATAACTAAGAGTGAACAGAATATACGATCTTCATTAACTTAAGCTAGATTTCATTTCAGCAGGAGCTTGTCAGACTTGTGTTTAGTGTATTTGGTCTTGGATTATATTTCACATTTAACTCATTCGGTTAACACTGTGGTATTTGTTTTCTTGTAGGAGGATAGTGTAAGAACAGGGAAGGTGACATCAGCTGGATTATATTTCCTTGGCTTTCCTGTTTATAGGTTTGATCAGACAGTAACCTCGGTGAGGAATGTGAAGTATCACTTATTAGGGGACTAAACTCCTGGTTTGACCATTATTCTGCATTTTGAGTCTGGAATTGTTGCGCATTCAGGCTGCAGCTGCCAAGGATGCTGATACTGCCTTCTTCAAACAGTTGGATGGATTTCAGCCATGTGAACTAACTGAAGTGAAGGCTGGCACTCATGTTTTTGCTGTCTATGGTTAGATGGAGTTGTGCCTTATTTGATTGCCTTGCTTTTGTGTTTGTGGAGAAGCTGAAAACATGTTTTCCAGGTGACAATTTTTTCAAAAGTGCCAGCTATTCGATAGAAGCTCTTTGTGCCGCACCTTTTACTGAGGAAAAAGAAAATCTTAGACATGTTGAAGCTGAACTTCTTGCAAAAAGAACAGAAATATCCAAATTTGAAACTGAATACAGAGAGGTATACGCGTGAGTTTTTTTTTTTTAATGCAGCTATATGTATTTTACCGATCAATCTTCTAATTTCATGTGTAATACTGGTAGGTCTTAACACAATTTACGGACATGACAAGTAGATATGCGCAAGAAATACAAGCGGTTAGTTTGGGGGGTTCAAATCTCCATCTGTATTCTGTAGCAGCCATCAAGTTGATTTAATTTCTTGGTCTCAAAGTTCTGCTGGTTTTGCAGATCGACGAACTTTTTAAACGTAGGAATGAAATTCATGCTTCGTACACATGTGCCGCACCAATTAAGCGGAGTTTAAGTAAAACAAGGAATAAGGGATCCTTCAAGGACATGAAAGAAGACGGGAACATGAGAGATAAGAAAGCTTCGACTAGGGAAAGACCGAAGAAGAAATGGTTCAATGTCCAATTAAAAGTTGACAAGAGAAAACCTCGCTGAATGTGACATGGTCTTTGAAAATATACTTTCTAGTCATGGCATCCTGTGTCCCAGTTCCCCACTTTCAGCGAATTTAAGTGTGACATCGATTGTTATATCCCCGAGTTGATGGTTATGGAAACCTGAGGGAGACTTGGGTCAATTAACTGTTCTGCAGCTCTTACCTATTGTGCGGACCAAGTAGATTTAATTAATTCGTTGACCTTGTGTTGGTTGAAACGATTCGTACTTTCGGCAACGGTTCATTCTTATTGTAGATTTGCCTTCGTTTGCTTTGCCTAGGTGATTCTGCTGTGCTTTTTATCCTATCGAGAGTCGTATGCCAATGTAAATGTATATTACATGATTCATTCTCGAAGCTGAAACATGTCATTTTTGCCTTACTTGTGTTGGTTATGGTGGGAATGAGTTGAGTAAATGGGAAACCACTTTTTCACGTCTATATCTGGAGCTTTACGTTTTGGCTAGCAGTTTAAGGATTTCTGTCTAATTTTATAGTGCCCAAATTTGTCCAATGCCCAAGTTTAGACATGAGTTAATTGGACGGAGGATCCCGCTCTAGTTTAAGATTTCACTAAATGGTCTTTTCCTTAGTACCCGAATTTGTCCACATTCAGTCGATACAGATACTAGTTTTTGGAGTGCAACTAGATGTTATATTATGTCAGTTTGTTCAAAATGCAATATTTTGTTTGTACCATGTTCTTAAGCAAATGAAAGTTGTTGACTAATCATAGCAGACTTGGTGTTTACTCGTGTGCATATGTAGTAGAAGCAGCTTACGCAAATTTTGAGGTTATAAGAAGGCAAGTTGGAAATGATCAAATGTGTTGCTGCACTATTCTATATGCAAACGCAAATTTCGTAGGTCATACACGTTATTGGTACAAGATTTGAAGTTACAAATTCATTTTACAGTAGTCTGGCTCTTGACTACTTGCTCATTATTGACAGATTTAAAAAAGGGAAGACCCTGATTAAGTATGGTTCAAAAAAGAAGAACAAAAAGAAAAGAAAAACCTACATCATACATCTACATACAGGGATCAAAATAAATCACTGGGACCTAACAGTGGTGGGCATTAAAAAACCTCGTTGCTATCCTCAATTTTCTTTGTTTTTTTTTTTGATCAGGACCATGATCGATCCTTCCGTGTCTCATGTTTTTATAAAGTTGAAATCATCACAACTACGCCTGATTTCTCCTTCTTTCCCTGTTTTCACCTTGTACTCTCCAAGTTTCTCCATTGCGCGTCCATACGCTTGAAAGAACGCAGTCTCGTTGGCAGCATACAAGTCCACAAATGGCCTGGTCCTCTTGTCCTGTACTAGAGCGCTGTCCGTAGCCAGCAACCCTAAACCTTTCTTCAGATTCTGATAATACATGTTATCGAACTTTCCTGGTGTCATCACATCGTTGTAAGCTGACATGTCAGGGTTTTTTGTGTAGTTGGCACATAGTTTCTTCAGTCCTGCAGCGTACTCGGGATGGTATGCAGGGTCGGTCTCGGAGGTTTTGCTAAAGTTGAAAAGTCTGTCACTAAATTCTTTACAATGCGAGAAACCGATCGTATGTGAACCGAGCAACGCCACCATATCTTCAACTGTAAACCCTCTGGATGTAAAAAATGATATTATCTCTGACATGGGCATCTTTGGGTTTGGTAAATTGCCATCAACTCGTGAAATGTTTGAAGTTAGACCATCTTTACGACCTAAACGCACCTGATAAAAAGGACCGCCCACTATTGTTACAAGGTTGCGGGTAGCAACGGCAATAATATCGGAGCAAGAGACAACACCCGGGCATTCTATCTCAAGAGCGCTTTTTGCACGAGTTATGACCTCAAAAGCGTCACCAGGGAGACCAGCATTGAGTTCATGGTCCCGTTCTGCTTTGGAGAACGCGGTGGAGGAAATGAGAATCGAGCCGTCGCAGCCCTCGACAATGCAGTCGTGGAAGAAGAGTCGGACAGTGCCGGCGGCGGTGCTGGGGTAGTGTATCTGCTTCTCGGAGATAACTTGCAGCATGATTTCGTTGAAACGAGGGCATGTCTTCTTGTAGTGGTCGACAGAGAGATGAGGATGTGAAGGTGGAACAGAAGCGAGGAACAAGATACTGGGAACAAGGAAAGCGAGAAGAGACGTTGCCATTTGATGAGAATTACGAGAATGATGAGAGAATGTTGAAAGTTGGAGTCGATGTATGCTTTTGGATATGTGAGGCAAAGGCAAGAGTTGAGAGAGTTAAGGAAGTTTTGTGGACAAAGACTCGCGAGGAATTTGATGGAGTGGATAAATTTCAGGGACAGAGACTGTTCTTGACTTGTGGGATTCAACAAAAAAAACCCATTGAAAGAGAGTAGGAACGGAAATGTGCGGTTTTAATTTGGTCATAGTCCTGTGGCAGTGGGTGTGGTACACAAATGGGAGGGCTCTGCCCACAAGATGTCGGATTTTAAGAGTTATTGTGTAATATGTAGACCAAGGATGATATGTTACTTTTGGGTTTTTTAATCCAGGAGTAGTAAGGCCCCTAAACTTGTTGGTTGCCCTTTTACAAATTGGTCTGGAGATGAAATTTGGTGATGCGCTTTGGGGTCTGCCTTAAAACCCAATTGATAAGACTCCAAATTGAACGAAGCTTTGATCTGGTTATGTCAAATAAGAGAAGCGTGTCAGCGAAATTCTACTAATATGGTAACGTCAAGCTTTCACTGTCAGCCGAAACCCAAGTCTAACACATGGAAAAAATGTCAAAAATGGTTTTGGTTCATCCAAGTTCTCATTCTTTCAAAGAGTTGCGGGAACTATTCAAGTCTTCCATCACATAACTAAACAAAATTGTTTTGAACATGTGACCAGTCGCACACCTTCTGTCTCTGTTGGCAAGCGAAATCCATAATAAAAACGTGTTTTGAAAAAGTTGGTATTTATTTGATTCCATTGATTGACTGCGAGTGAGGGCTTTGCCAGTTTTGAGTTGCAAGTGGCTGTCCACAAGCAATGGACCCACGCCGGTCCTGAAATTTTGTAAATTCAAGGCAAAAAAAGAAAATATAAGCCTCTTATTTTAATTAAAAAATAATTATTTTTTTTAATAAATTATACTCTATATGTAATTTTTTTAAAAAAAAGTAGGTCTTGGGTAGGGCCCGGGCTGAATGGACCACCACCCAACCTACGTCGATCACTAGATGAGGTACGTTTTCAGACAAAACGACAAATGAAGGACCTCTCATATGAAAATTCAAAACCAGATTTGCCCCTCTGTTCTGTTGCTTGGAACCGTCAAAACTGATTGAAGTTATGTGCCTCTGTACTCTGTCGCCCAAAGCTAGTAAGCGTCCCCAAGTCCTGCTTCTATTGTGACCCCAGTAATGTTTCAAAAGTAATTATATGCATACAAGTTCTGATACTTCTTTGGTAGATGCGACGGATTGCTCTTTTTAAGATATGAGTGTCGTCCTAATCTGAACCTTGCACTTACCAATCATCTCAGTAGTGCTAATGGAAAAGGATGTATAACGAATATCGAAGATTGAATTTTTGAAACCTTAAATCAATGCAAAACCAGAAAATGGATAATTAATTGAGGCTCAGACATATATATTTCTTTTTAAAATTTAAACCTAACCCCCTTACAGATTAAAACTGATCTCAAAACCCTTTTGTAGGTTTAAGAATCATCAAGCAACGATGCAGCTTGTCCCTAGGTGTAATTGTTCAACGGTGGTTTATACATAGATGTTGACCCTCCTTTGTATGTGGATGGAGTACTATAACGCATGACCTTTTATATAGCTTTGAATTTGACTAGGTATAATTGCTGACTTTTATATGCTACAAGTTGACAAATTTGATCCTACTGGTTCTAGTTGCCGTCCACATAAATTGTAAAACAACACACAACACACAATGTAAATACGGATCCACAGTTACTTAACTGAAACGGGACCAGGCCAAGTTTGCGCACTCATAAAAAGTCCCGTTTCACATATATTACTAGAAAATATGATTTTGGAAGTGTGGACTTCAGGGAGTGTCCTATCCTTTCAAAATTAGAATTTTCCAAGGTGAAATAGATTGAGTAGGTGGACTTTTCTTTCACTTTATCGTCCAATTCAAATTATAAGAACATAGATAATGTTAGTTATACGGAATGTTTTATTAAGACTTTTTATTAGTAAACATAATGAATTAAAATTTGACTAAAATTTACAAAAGTATTCTGAAAATCATATTTTTACTAATATTTTAAAAAATTAAACTACTAATACAAGAAGTTATTAAAACGTCTTGCAATTTATTAAAGTTTAAATAAAATGAAAAATGAATTATAATTAAAAGGTAATTGTCCCTATAAAAATTTGAATTTTAATTAAAAATTGTGAAATGAAAATTAATTAATTAATTTTAGTTTATAAAAATTTATTAATTTATAAAAATAATTTATTAATTAATAAATTAATCAGTTTTTATTTTTAATAATTAAATTATTAAAGTAAATTGATGAAAAAATAAAAATAAAAAAATTAGAATTTTTATAACCAACCAGTCGAAATTTTAATCGTTCCTTTTCCGAACTAACATTTCAAATTTTCAACCGTACCTAAACAAACATTATCCCATGTGATGCACGAGGAATATATGGCGACAGACACAGAATCTTCTGAGAAAACAAACACGTGCTTGAATTCCGAGATACCGAAGAAGATGCACAAACTGATCACGCAACATAACCTCTCCGCCAACCATATAAGCATCCCTTGCTAACGTTTTGGAAACCTGACAACTTTGGAGAAAAAATGGCGTTGTTGCTTCAGGTTTTCCTAGTCCTAGGAGGCATAATACCCTTTTGTTTCTCTTTGAACTTCCTAGCCCCTACTCATGAACATGCTATCAACTCACCGGAAACATGGCATGTTTCGTCCATACATGATCGGATAACTGAATTAGCTAATCGTGAGGACACATTAGATTGGATGACGAAGATCAGGAGAAAAATTCACGAGAACCCAGAACTTGCTTTTGAGGAATTCGAGACGAGTAGGATCATTAGGGAAGAGTTGGACAGTCTTGGTGTTGCTTATAAGTGGCCTGTGGCACAGACCGGTATTTTAGCGAGAATTGGTTCTGGTTCGGCACCGTTTGTTGCTCTAAGAGCTGATATGGACGCTTTGCCTCTACAGGTTAGTTTCTTTCCTCTCATATCTTTCACTTCCAAGGATATATATGCACGTTAAAACGATTTTGTTTAATGAAAGTAGGATTGTGTCTTTTCCAATCTCGTCGTTTCTTTAGCTAATGTTGACTGTTCATCAGTGGAGATTTTGAGCGTAAATAAAAAAGCCAATACGGTCTGCTGCTAAATTGTCGAATAGGAATTCCGAGGAACTATATATTTTTCTTTATCTGTAGAGTATATGACGCGAAAGAACCTTGCTCAACTTTTAGCCTCTTCCATGTTGGGGCCTGGAAGTTTTGGTGGTCTATAAGTTTTTGAGTATGATTGTAGCAATCATGGACAGTGACTAAAAGGGGGTATTTTTGCATCTTATCTAAGTTCATGTTCTATTATAATGTTGTGTCGGAGAATCACAACATTAGAAGTTGGATGTCAATTTACATGCTTAGATTCCAAAATATTGACTTAAAGCATACTCTTTGCCACATGTACAGCCTGTTATATTATAAATTTACCTGAACTGAAGAAAATAATTTCCATTTTTTGGGAGGAGGATAGGACAGTTGTGGCTGAGTAGGCGAGGTCCGGAGTGGAAAAGAAATAGTTTTCTTGGTCTAGCAATTAAGCTCCTTAGAAGCCGTAATCGTACTGGGAGAAAAATCAATTTCTTAATCTGGACTTCACTGGGTCTCTACAGGAATTGACCGAACTGAAGTACAAAAGCAAAGTGGATGGCAAAATGCATGCTTGTGGCCATGATGCACACGTTGCCATGCTTCTTGGTGCCGCAAAGATTCTGCAAGAATTGAGGGACACATTACAGGTAAATTGAACTGTTACGATTGGGCTGCAGTATTACGGTTTTGTTGCCAAAGCTGGTTAATGATGACATGAATTGCAGGGAACTGTTATCCTTATATTTCAACCAGCAGAAGAAAGAGGCTTGGGTGCGAAAGACATGATCAAAGAAGGGGTGCTTGAGAACGTAGAGGCCATTTTTGGTATACACGTTGCACATATTTATAAGACTGGGGTTCTAGCTTCAAGGTCTGGTGAATTCCTTGCTGGATGTGGAAGCTTTAAAGCGACTATAACTGGCAAAGGTGGTCATGCAGCGATACCTCAAAACTCCATCGATCCAATTTTGGCAGCTTCATCATCAGTTATTAGCTTGCAAAGTATAGTCTCGAGGGAGACCGATCCTTTAGAGTCACAGGTATACTAGACTTTCTTTGACTGATCCTGTTAAATGTCTCCTAAATTGGAGACCTGGAAATTTTACCTGTGTGATGTATTGGGCTCGGATACCGCAGGTGGTTTCTGTAGCCATGATCCATGGGGGGACAGTTTTTAATGTTATACCAGACTCTACTACAGTAGCTGGAACATATCGGGCTTTTAGCAGGAAGGGCTTCAGTGCACTAACTGAAAGAATAGAAGAGGTAACTGTTTAATGTGCTGATTTTTCCAAACACATGATAAAACTCGGGTGAACACAGAAAATCCAACTGACGCTGGGAATGTGCGTACATGTTGCTGGCTTCTAAACATCAAATGAATCCATTCCACCGTTAATAGACAAACGGCAGCTCATTTTTCGCAGTAATTTGAGACTTCTGTAAATAAATTTCTATATAACAGCAATATGGTGACTTACTGAGACAAACAAAGTAGATCAACTTTTTGATTGCAAGAAGGCTCTTAGCCAATTAATTACGAAATGGTGACTTATTTACAAGTTTGATTATGTTTCTGCCAGGTTATCAGAGGTCAGGCAGCTGTACATAGGTGCACTTCCGAGATTGAATTCGGAGGAAGGGAGCATCCAACACTCCCTCCAACTATAAATGATGTTGGAGTTTTTGAACATGCAATGCGAGTTTCGTCCCAAATAGTAGGAGAAGAAAACATCCATATAGCTCCTAACCTCATGGGCAGTGAAGACTTTGCTTGCTACCAGGAGAAAATACCCGGAGTCTTCTTTCTCTTGGGAATCGCAAACGAGGAAATTGGATGCACACATCAGCCCCATAGCCCTTATTTTAAGATAGATGAGGATGCCTTCCCTATCGGCGCAGCGGTACATGCGGCATTTGCACATTCGTACCTTTCGAATTGGACAAGGAGTTCCAGCTGCTGATCCACCGATTCTTGCTATCCTCTCATGATAAATCTCTGAGATGATGGTCACATGCTAACTCGTATTGCCTTGGAAGCTTAATTCATTGGGTCATGATTTGAAATTAAGCCCCTAAACAAAGACACCACAGCAGAAGGTTTGGTTATTAGGATAAAAACAAAAAAAACTCGAAGAAAAAGATTAATTTTTGGAAACAAGTAGAGCTATAGCTCCTACTTGAATATTCTTTTATATACATGAGAAGAGATGCCTTTTATTTTCTCTTTCCCTAACATTTATTTTTATTTCATATAAGGAGGAATAAATTCCTATCGCATGTGCATATGTATATTGCAAATTAAGTCTCTCATGAAAATTTTCAACTTTTCTAAAATTATCGATTTAGTGAGCATATCTGTCGTCTGATCATTAGTGTTGATGAACTCGAACTACTTTATTGACTAAATCACGATTAAAATGATGGTCAATTTTAATGTGCTTGCTCCCAACGTAAAAGATGAGATTCTTAGTCATGGCTTGTTCATGACCCAGATATGTAAGATTTCTTCTCAACCACACTGCTTCACATGCTACTTCAGTGGCTAATATAAACGAACTAACGACATTATTTTTATGCCTAAATAGAAAAGTGGCATAGTCTGTTGTTTCTTAGAACTCTATGATATTATTTTGATGCCCAAACAGAAAATATATGCTGATAATAGAAAGTATGCTGAGGTACTCTTTGGATCATCAATAGAACTAGCTTACTACTTACTACCGCTGTGGGCATTCAATTCTTTCTTTTTTTTTTTTTGACTCAATACCAACAGGTCTTGTTTGGTAACTTCTCTAATTTTTACTTGTTTGATTATTATAAATATATAAAGGAGCAAATGTCAAAATTAGAACAAATTCTAAATAATCCATTAATCCTGAATTTTTATTCTTAAGAGAGAGTGAGTATAAGTTGAATCAAATATCATGAATAAAAGATCGAGAATAAGAGAGAATCGATAAGTGAGGCATGGCATTATTAGAATATTATCAATTTGTTATCAAAATCTTAAGGAACCCACCAATCTTTTTATACATGCTAGCGTCAACCTTCTTGGCTCCGTCATCTTGGCTTCAGTTTTCGTTCAATGCCATGGGAGTATTCACCAGTTTGCAATCTTCCGTGTGAAATTTCTTGACCAAGTCTTCAATGGTTTTTTTTCTGAGAAATGAAAATTTCTCCCTTAGTTTGCTTCATTTGGATGCCAATAAAATACTTTATGAGACCCCAGCCTGTCATCGCAAATTCTTGCACATCAAGGAGCTGAGAATAATTTCTTGTGTAGTTTAAGTCGTCAACATAAAGACAAATAATAAGAAGACGATTCATATCTCTTTTCTTAAAATAGAGAGTGCGCTTTTCTAGAAACTATTCTACTGAAAGTAACTATCAATTCTACTCTAAAATAACAAAGATGATAAAATTTGGCAGAAGATACTCATTGATATTTGCAGTGAAGCAGTACATGTATATATATACATAATTAGCATCTATCTATTCCTTAATTAGTGGCTGGAGATCATACTCTAATTCTACTTATTTACATATGGAATAATTCTAATAGGTAAAGATAATTACAACATAAAGGAATATTACAAAGGAATATAATTGTTTCCTAATACTCCCCCTCAAGTTGGAGAGTGTAGATCAAAAACTCCTAACTTGGATCGCAAAATCTCGAATTGATCCTTCCCGAGTGGCTTGGTAAAAATGTCGGCCACCTATGACTTGGTTGAAATGTACACCGGTCTTATAACCCCTGATTGCAATTTTTCACCAACTATGTGGCAGTCAATCTCTATATGCTTCGTACGTTCGTGAAAAATAGGATTTGCTGCTATATGAAGTGCTGCTTGATTGTCGCAATGTAGTATTGTCGGTCCTTTCTGTTCAACTTTCAAATCTCGAAGAATGTACCTCAACCATGTAATTTCCAAACAGGTGTTAGCCATAGCCCTGTATTCTGCTTCTGCTGATGAACGTGACACATTTGTTTGTTTCTTAGATTTCCACGATACGAGTGATGATCCAAGAAAGATACAATAACCAGAGACAGAATGTCTAGTAATTCTGCAGCCACCCCAATCTGAATCACAAAAAGCTCTTAGTTGTAAATCATTTTGAGATGGTAATAATAAACCTTGTCCGGGAGTTCCTTTGATGTAACGAAGAACCCTGTTTGCTGCATTCCAATGTGATTTGCAAGGTTCCTGCATA
>JAOTAY010000003.1:10653745-10673740 GCA_025629805.1 Erythroxylum baracoense | reverse complement strand
TGCAGAATAATTCTAATATGGTAAAGATAATTACAACATAAAGGAATATTACAAAGGAATATAATTATTTCCTAATACTCCCCCTCAAGTTGGAAAGTGTAGATCGAAAACTCCCAACTTGGATCGCATAATCTCGAATTGATCCTTCCCGAGTGGCTTGGTAAAAATGTCGGCCACCTGTGACTTGGTTGAAATGTACACCGGTCTTATAACCCTTGATTGCAATTTTTTACGAACTATGTGGCAGTCAATCTCTATATGCTTCGTACGTTCGTGAAAAACAGGATTTGCTGCTATATGAAGTGCCGCTTGATTGTCGCAATGTAGTATTGTCGGTACCTTTCTGTTTAACTTTCAAATCTCAAAGAATGTACCTCAACTATGTAATTTCCAAACAGGTGTTAGCCATAGCCCTGTATTCTGCTTCTACTGATGAACGTGACATATTTGTTTGTTTCTTAGATTTCCACGATATGAGTGATGATCCAAGAAAGATAAAATAACCACAGATAGAACGTCTAGTAATTCTGCAGCCACCCAATCTGAATCACAAAAAACTCTTAGTTGTAAATCATTTTGAGAAGGTAATAATAAACCTTGCCCGGGAGTTCCTTTGATGTAACGAAGAACCCTATTTGTTGCATTCCAATGTGATTTGCAAGGTTCCTGCATAAATTGACTCAAAACACGAACAGAATAGACTATGTTAGGCAGAGTCACTGTAAGATAAATGAGTCGACCGACCAATCGATGATATTTCGTTGCATCTACCAATTTTTCACTGTCATCCATAGTCAATTTTAAATTCTGTTCCATTGGAAATTTTTCTGGCTTGGCACCCATAAGACTTGAATCATGAAGTATGTCCAAGGCATATTTACGTTGTGACATAAAAATACCTTTGCTTGAACGCGAAAATTCAATACCCAAAAAGTATTTAAGATCCCCCAAATCTTTGATATTAAAATGTTTGAGCATGAATTTCTTGATTCGCATGATTTCCTGAATATCATTTCCAACAAGTAAAATGTCGTCAACATAAATGAGAATTGCCGTGAAAGAGTTACCATGTGCTCTGGTAAATAAAGAGTAATCTGCCAATGATTGAGAATAGCCTGCATTTCGAACAACATTAGTGAAAGTAGAAAACCAATTGCGGGAGGCTTGTTTCAACCCGTATAATGACTTATGTAGCCAACACACAGTGTTCTCCCCCTGTCGGCGAAGGCACGGAGGAGGAGTCATATAGACCTCCTCATGTAAATCGCCGTGAAGGAATGTGTTTTGAACATCCAGCTGATGGGTATACCAATTGCGTGCGAGAGCAACTGTCAATAAACAACGCAAGGTGGTTAATTTCGCAGTAGGAGAAAATGTTTCTTTGTAGTCTATACCTTCCACATGGGTGAATCCCTTTACCACTAATCGCACTTTATAGTGCTCAATTGTCCCATCAGAATTATATTTCACTTTGTAAACCCAACGACAACCAATAGGCTTATATCCTAGAGGTAACGGAACAAGAGACCATGTGCAGTTGCATTCGAGCGCCTCAATTTCAGCTGTCATTGCACTCTGCCAATTAGGATCACAAGCAGCTTGATCATATGTTGAGGGTTCAGTAATGGAAGTAATATTTACTAAAAAATGACGATATGAATTTGAAAGACGTGAATAAGATAAATATGATGAAACGGGATACCGTGTGCTATGGCGGTCAACTTGGCTCCAAGTAGATTGATTAGCTCGAGCGTCAGTTATGTCATAAATGTGGTGTCAAGATGGAGCTTGCCATTGTCGTGAAGAACGACGCAAATCAGGCTGAGTAGTAATATTAGTTGGAATTTCTGATGAGGGTACAGAAGAGTTAGTAGAATCTGGTAAAGTGGAATTGTGAGAAGGAGGTGACATGTTTAGCAAGGCAGAAGCTAGTGAAACGGGTTCGGAAGTCTGATGGGGCAACATGGCAGGCGAATCAGGTTCAGCGGTTGGGTCTGGAGCCGAATTCAATTCTGTCAGATTTGAGGAGAAGGAATCATGATCAATTAATAGTAAGTATGGAAGAGAATTTGATTTGGACAATGATGGTGTATGAAATGGAAAGATTTTTTCCCGAAAAATAACATCCCTGCTAACCAGGAATTGTTTGGAATTAAGATCATATACTTTATATCCTTTTTGCCTTGAGCATAACCTAGAAAAAAGCAGGAGATAGCTCGGGAATCAAATTTATGTTTAGGATGTACTGTTGTTGCAAAACATTGGCAACCAAATACCCGAAGATGATCGAGTGAGGGTGGTTTATGATATAAAAGTTCAAAAGGAGTTTTATTCTGTAATAAAAGGGATGGCAGTCTGTTAATTATGTAAACTGCAGTAAGTACACATTCCCCCCAAAACTCTAACAAGACATTTGATTGAAAAAATAGAGAGCGCGCCACATTAAGAGTGTGGCGATGTTTACGCTCAACGACCTCATTTTGCTGCGGAGTGTAAATGCAAGAGTGTTGAAATTCAATTCCATGAGTTTGCAAAAAGTGTTTGATATCAAAAAATTCAGTGCCATTGTCAGCACGTATGGTTTTGACGGATGTAGAAAATTGTGTATGAACAAAGTTGATAAAACGTTGCAATAAAGAAGAAGTTTCTGATTTATTCTACATAAGAAAAATCCACGTACAACATGTAAAGTCATTAACAATATTGAGAAAATAGCGTGCACCGAAATGCGTAGGAACTTTATGTGGTCCCCAAACATCACAGTGCAAGAGATCAAAAGGAAATTTGGTAGAAATAACACTTTTAGGAAATGGCAGCCTTGTCTACTTGGCTATGGGACAAACAATACAATTATTTAGGTGTGTGCTACCTTTATTATTATGCAACGTAGGAAATAAAGTTTTAAGACATGACAAAGAAGGATGACCAAGTCTCACATGCCACAAATGAGACGAGGCCGAGACATTGAGGGCCGTAGGTGACGGATTTGAAGGCGTCATATGATATAAACCGTCATGCTGCTCACCCGAGCCAATCGTCTTCCCCGTAGCCAAGTCCTGCATAATAAAAAATTGGGAAAAAATATTATGCAACAATTAAGGTCAGATGTAATTTTGATAGCAGACATGAGATTTAAATTGAAAGAGGGAACGCATAATATGTTTTTTAAAGTGAGTTTTGAATTAAATGGTATAGTGCTCGTGTGCGCAAATTGACAATTGAAGTGTTAGTATCATGAATATGTGAAAAAAGAGATGAATCAAATGTGATATGGTCGGTGGCGCCACTATCTAAGATCTATGATTTGGCAATAGTACAATTTGAGTGATCTTTTGACATCGAAGGCAAACTTGCGACATTAGCAAAAACATCATTAGTTCCAGTATTTGGACGATTATGATTCAAAGTGGACAAGTCCTGTGCTAATTGTTGAAGTTGTTAAATAGAAAAATCCCCTAGTAGTGGTGGATTCTCAATGGCCTGCTGAACAGAATCGACTGCGTTGGCTGCAGCATTACCCGATCGACCAGTGTTCTTGCGCGTAGGATTCGACTTCAGATTTTGACTGCCATTTTTGATCCGACAGTGACCCTCCGTATGTCCTCTCTTGTTGCAATAAGTACAGTGAAACTTAAGCGTGCGACACTCTTCAATTGTGTGTCCAGATCTATTACAATGATCACATACCTTGTCCTTGGAGGATGATTTCCAGTTATTCGATCGACTTTGGGCAGCAGCAGTAATAGAAAAGTTCTCCCTAGAATCTGAAGTTAACACATGCTGCGTCTCTTCCTGCATAATTAAAGAGTACGCATGGCGTATACTAGGAAGAGGCACCATCATCAAAATGTTAGATTTGGCTGTTTTGTAAGAATCATTCAAACCCATTAAAAATTGCATTAAACGATCCTCCTCCTTTTTCTTCTGAGTGTTCCTTTGCTTGATTACATGTGGAGGGTGTGCGATATGTGTCACGTTCATCCTATAAAGCTTTGATTTTGTTAAAATAAGATGCAACACTTAGAGTACCTTGTGAGATGGTGGCAATTGCTTTCTGAATTTGATACATGGCTGGGGCGTTTCTCTACGAATACGGATCTCGTAAGTCTGACCACACCTGATGCACTGTTTTCGCATGAACAATTTGAGCAGCAATTTCTGGTTCTACTGAATGCGAGAGCCACGAAAGAATCATGCTATTACATTGATTCCACTGATTGAATTTCTCTACGGCATCGACTTGTGATGGCGCCTGAATTGACCCATCAATAAAGCCAAGTTTGCGTTTGGCAGTAAGGACGTGTAACATGGATTTGCTCCAAAATGGGTAATTTAGATCGTTTAATTTGATGGGGACTAGCATATGACTAGGCTATTCTGAGTGATGAATAAAGTAAGGATTGGATGGATCCATGGCAGTATATTTGGCTGATTTTTCTAGTGTTTTGCCAGAATTAGTGGAAGACTTCGGGGTTTCGTCCGACATGTTATCGTAGAGATGTTGAAACAAGGAAGGCAGAGATAGTTTATGCAAAGCACCAAGATCGGTGCTTTGATACCATCTAAAATAACGAAGATGATAAAATTTGGCAGAAGATATTCATTGATATTTGCAGTGAAGTAGTACATGTATATATATACATAATTAGCATCTATCTATTCCTTAATTAGTGGCTGGAGATCATACTCTAATTTTACTTATTTACATATGGAATAATTCTAATATGGTAAAAATAATTAAAACATAAAGGAATATTACAAAGGAATATAATTGTTTCCTAATATCTACCATTCCACTTTCTTGGAGCTTGCTCATGTCTATAAAATGCTTTTCTTAATCAATAGACTTTTTGTTCTCGCCCTTCCATTTCATATTCCTTTGGTTGTTCCATGTACATATCCTCTTTTAGTTCTCTATTAAGAAAGGTAGATTTTACATAGAGTTGGTAGACACATAACTCCATTTGAGCAACAATGGCAAGTACATTTTTAACAGTCTCTTTACATGCAACTGGCACAAACGTCTCAATTAAATCAACTTCTAGCTTTTGAGGATATCTTTTAATTACAAGTATTGCCTTGTGCTTTTGAATGCTTCCATCTTCGTTGAGCTTTATCTTGTACAATCATGTCAAAATAATAATATCTTTTCCCTCTAGAAGATCTATAAGATCCCAACGTGTTATTTTTCTCTGTCATGGCAATCTCATCATTTATTACCTTTAATCCAAACATCTTCCTTTGGAACTTCTTCAAAATTTTGGGGCTCACATGTGAAAGGAGCAAATATTATTGTGTCTTTTGTTTGAGCAATGGTGAACAATCATCTTCTAGATAAGGTCTTTTTTTAAAAAGAAAACTGAAATAGAATATCATTGCTTTTGAAAATTTTAAGTCGTTCACGTGGTATCCACGAGGCTAATTTGCTCGTGTTTAAGAAACTTATAAAGTTGAAGAAACCCTTAAGAATGAAAAATGAGACATATCACACGTGTTTAATCCTAGTTTTCTCTCTCACTACTGTGCTTCCGTTCTTGATCTGATTGCCTTCTACACTATCATGTCTCTTCTCTCAGTGCACTGTTATTTATCTGTTGTTTGGAGATGCTTCATTCCCTTCAAAATCTGCCTTCGTTGAAAATTGCATGTTGATGATCCAGGTACTATTTATTTGATCTTTTGGTATTCCAGTAATTGATCATTGTCTGTTAGCTGTATTTTGTGCTTAAAAAGATAAATATGCTCCCTGATTTTATTGTAGATTAGATAACAAAACAGATGTGTTTCCTGTTCTTTTTCTCAAAATATGTGAATATTTCTCCCTTTCCAAATATTATAAATCATATTAATGTTATAAATACCATACTATATCAGTATTGAGTTTGATTTTAGTATATCTTGTATTAGTACCGGATAATAATAGGTATTATTCTCTGATATCACTTTGCTAACGAAAACACGTGTTGACGTTAACAGATCTCAAATCTATATAAGCCCACCACGCTTCCGCGGCAGCCTACGCTTCTGCAAGTAACCCATACTACCCCATACTGAACGAATCGGCACAAGATCATTACGTACGATTCAACCACAAGACGTGGGAGTCACTTACTAGCTCTGATACCACTTTGCTAATGAAAACACGTGTTGACATTAACGGATCTCAAATCTATATAAGCCGTATTTTTAATAATTGTTTATAAATTTATTCTTGGTCTATTAAACTTAACCTAATATGTCAGTTACATTGAGCAGAGATGAAGTTAGGGCTGGGTAGTGGGTAGAGAGGAGAGAGAGAGGGCAGATTCAACAGAAATGAGAGGGTCTGCGTTGAGGTTGATTTTGTTAGGTAATTTTTTTTGCAAATAAGTTATAAAGATTTTACACTTTACAGTATTAGCTGATATTTAGTCAATATTTTAAATAGTACCAGCCAGTATTAGATAAAAATGTCGATATCAGCCGGTATGTTCTGTACCAAATGCCATTATTTTGTACTATTTTTGATCAGTACGATATCTTCCAGCAAGTACCAGTTAGTACGGTACATAATTAGATTCTCTGAACCAAATATGCTAGAGACATATAGAAGCACCAAATAGAGACATATAGAAGCACCAAATAGGTGATTTATTTATGATTAATGTTGACATTCTATTAGATTCTTTTTTAACGTCTCAAATTGGAGGACATGGTGTCTTTTGTGTGCAGTGACTGAATGGTGAGCTTGGAGATCTTTATGGACTATTTGATGAGCCACTGATTACTGGAGGTGCTGATCACGAACATACTAGCTTATTCTTATAATAAAATAGGAGTTTGACTTTGGAAAGTTTCATCTTCCCATTTCCATTTCGCTGATTCATCAAATATCACATCTTCAAATACTCGCACTTTCTTAGTTTGAGGATCCAAAAGACGATACCCTTTTTATTTGTCACTATAACTCTCAAACAAATATTTTCTTCGTTTAGGTCAAACTTGTCTTTGTCATTATCTTGTTTAAGGCATATGCAATATGTCGGATGAGTCACAATCGGCTTTCTAACACTCCATATTTCATAAGGAGTCTTGTTACGAATTGCCTTAGTTAGAAAGTGATTGAGTATGTAAATGATTGCATGAATTGCTTTGGCCTATATATTCTTTGGTAAGCTTTTTTCTTCCATCATGCTCCTGACCATCTCAAAAATGATTCAATTCCTTCTTTTTGCCATAACATTATGATGTGGAGGTGTACTTCAAGTTATCAATTGCCTTTTAATACCTTCATCTTTGTAATGCTCCATTAAGGACTTATAACTAAATTCTCTGCCTCAATTAGTTTTTAATGTCTTTATTAGATGATTACCTTGTCTTCAATAAAAGCTTTAAATTGAAGAATTAAATTAAAATTTATGATTTTGGGTTAAAAAAATTCACATCATACTGGTGAAATCGTCTACAAATAAGGGCAAATACTTTTAGTTTAGTAGGGAGGGATTACTTGTAAGACTAAAAATATCTATATCAACCAACCCTGAGGGGATGATGTCTTAAGAAATAGAAATTGATGTATTTTTCCATACATACATCCTTCAGAAACTAGACATGAGGTAGTCTAATCACCATATCTTTTTATCTTAAAAATTGTATTTCTTTTTTATTCAAATGCCCGTAGTACAAGTGCCAGTGATAAGAGTCATCTATAACCTCTACTTCAAATGCTTCTTCTCATCTTGTGGTAAAAGGAGCAAAAATAATTTGTTTCTAAACATTTTTACTTTTTCCAAGATTACACCAATAATTTTCTTATCCAAGATCAGGCATCCTCTATTGTCAAAATTCATAATCCTTGTTGGACAAGTTCTCCAACACTAAGCAAATTATGTGCTAAGTTAGGTACATAAAGAACATCATATATGTATTTTTTTCTTACTAAACTTGGTATTCATGATGACAATAACTCCTTTGCCTTCAACACTAGCCTTTTTTCCATCTCCAAAGATGACTTGATTAGTAGCAACTATATTCAAATTGACAAACATGTCTTTGTTACTTGTCATATGGTTACGACAACTATTATCCACAAGCTATAAATATTTGAGTTTATCTTAGGTATCCATGTAGGTATATAGTACTTGTTCACCTTCAAATTCTTTGGTGAAATTTTTTTCATTCATCTCCTTCCATCAATCCCTCTGGGAGTGATTTGGGATGCAACTTTTTCTACATATTTGATAACATTATGATGATTGATGCCCAAGCTTGATGCAAATACAACATGAGGGTCAAATTATTCGATTTTTTGTGATAATTTTGATATTATCATCAGCTTTGCTTCGACATTGACTTCGGTCTCATCCATAACCTGAATTTTGGCTTCTACGAGTCGTTCCTTGTGGTTTTCTCTTTATTGATTACTTACTCTATTTTCTGAATCTCCTTAAGATTTCTTCTTCAATAAATTAACCTAAGATTGAAATGAATGATGTACAAGATTATTTGTATTTGTCTTCATTTTCTGCTTGCCCATTTCTAAAAATCCCATCAACTTATATATGGTGAGTGATGAAAGATTTTTTACTCTTTAATTATGAATGAGTTGAGTTAAGAAAATTAAATAGAAAAGAAAAGAGAGGGGTAAGTTAAGGTTTTTAAGTTGAATCTTATGTAAAATCAACTGTGTGAGTTCTTTGAATATATTTGAGTATATATAGGCATACACATATAAGTATTTGGTCTCTTATATATTTCCATCTATACATTAGGAATTTAAAATTCAAAATAAGGATTGATCACTAGTATCCCTAGAATCTCGACAACTACCACAAACCTTATCACTAACACCCCCTTAAGCCTATGGGTGCTTGTCACAGTCAAAGCTTGTTGCGTAAGGATAGAAAACGTGGTGAACCAAATGTCTTGGTCATGACATCTGGAATTTGATCTTCTGAACGCAAGAGTCGAACTTGAAGTAGGTCGCATGCAACTTGCTCTCTTACTTAGTGATAATCTACTGCTATATGCTTGGTCTAGGCATGAAAGGCGAGATTTATAGCAAGAAACATAGCTCCTAGATTATCACACCACATTACAGGAGATCGAGCAATTGTAACATGCAATTCATACAAAAAGTGATCTTAACCGACTCAACTGTGCAGAAACTAATGCTAATGCTCTATACTTGACCTATGTACTTAATCTTGACACAACCAATTGCTTCTTTGATGACCAAGAGATTAAGTTTGGTCCAAGAAAGACACAGAAGCCACTGGTGAATCTTCAATCATTTGGACATCCCGCCCAGTCAGCATCAGAGAAGCCCATCAAGTCCATGTTTTTAGAAGCTGAAATAAAAATATTGAGATCCTTTGTACCTTGTAAATAGTGCAGGAGTTGATTTATTGCCTTCCAATGTACAGTGGTTGGATTGTGCATAAATTGGCTAAGTTTGCTCACTGTAAAAGCTAGATCAGGCCCTGTTATCAAGAGATATTAGGGGATACCTACAACATTTCTGTTAAATTCAATATCATCAAAGGGATCTCCACTAATTTTTGAGAGTCGTGCACCCACAACCATTAGTGTTCTTTACGATTTCAATTTCTCCATTTTGGCTCATATCAGAATATCAAACACATATTTTACTTGACTCAGATAAAGCCCTTTTTGAGTTGAACAACTTCTAAACCAAGAAAATAACTCAAGTCTCCCAGGTCCTTAACTGTAAACCCATAGCTCAAACTTGTGATGAGAGAATTGATCATTGAAACATTATTCCCAGCAACCAAAATATCTTCAATATACATAAGTATTAGAATTACCATTTTGTCTTGATAAAAGATAAACAAGGATGTATCACTTATTGATGTGCTAAAGCCAAGAGAAAATACCTTTGAGCTGAGATGACAAAACCATGCTCTAGGAACTTGCTTCAACCCATATATTGATGTATGAAGCTTACACACTAAGTCAAGTCATTTATCATCAAAGTAGCACACCTCTTCATCGAGCACTCTATAAAGGAATGCATTTTTTACATCCAATTGGTGCAAGGGCCAATTTTGAGTTATTGCTAATGAAAGAATTACTCTCACAGTTATTGGTTTTATCACCGGACTAAAAGTTTCTTCAAAATCTAAGCCTTCATGTTGATGAAATCCATTAGCTACCAGGAGTGCCTTATATCTCTCGTACTTCCATTAGGATTGCTCTTAAGTTTGAACACCCATCTACAACCTACAATGTTTGTATTAGACAGTTATTGAATAAGAGACCAAGTGTGATTTTCAATTAGGGTCGTATATTCCTCATCCATGGTTGTTCTCCACAGTAAGAAATCTTTAGCCTGTAAGTGATCCTCAGGTTCTTGATTCAGTAAAGATATAAAATGAGAATCTGTATTGACAATAAAAATTTACTAAGTAGACTTGCTCTTTGTCACCATTAAGTATGTGTTAGAGGCATCTGGAGGTTTATAAATGTTCACCACTACCACCTTGATGAGAGTGAGTCTTTGGAACTTGAGACTCTTCTTCATTCTGATTTCGATTTTCTTGTTGTGCTAACATTTCAGGATTTGATAATTGTAGACCAGCAACATAAAAATTAGAGTGATTATAATTGTCAGAAGGAGGACTTTCATCGTTGGCTTGTTGCTAATTTCCATCTTGATTTATATAGGGTTGTGGAGACATACTTAGGGCCCTATTGGATTCTGAAATCAAGGGACTAGGTACCAATTTTTGGCTTCCATGATTTATTGTATTGCAGGTAAAAATGCTAATAAGAGGAGCATTATAAATGTCATCATATAAATACACAGTTTTAGAAATCACGTCACGAGCTCCAAGAAAAGAATCCATTAAACCTAACATATGTATTAGTATAGACATGACCTAAATTCTTATCTAGGCACTTATAACCTTTGTGGTATGGACTATAACTTATAAAGACACTCAACTAATCAAAATTGAATTTTATGGAGTTATATGGTCTAAGACTTGGAAAACATGAGCAACTGAAAACTCTAAGAAGTATGTAATTTGGTGGAGTTTTGAACAAAGTATGATAGGGTGATAGGTTTTTAAGAACTAGAGTTGGAAGTTGATTTAGGAGATAAACAACAATAGCAAAGGCTTCATCCCAGAATTTTAATGGCATGGAGGATTTAGGAAGAAGAGTTAGGCCATTCTCAATAATATGACGATGTTTTCTTTTGGTTACCCTATTTTGGGCATGAGCATGTGGGAAAGATATTCGATGAATGACTCCACAAGTTATTAAGTATTCTAATATGCTGCGAAACTCACCTCCCCAATCACTCTAAAATTGTTTAATTTTTGTAGGAAACTGATTTTTGACCATGCTTTTGAAATTTTGGAATGTAAGAAGTGCATCTGATTTTTGTTTTAATGGATATAACCAAGTAAATCAACTAAAGACATTAATGATCACAATATAATAACAAAAACCTCCAACTGAATTCATAGGTGCAAGACCCCAAAGATCAGAATGTATTAGTTTTAGAGGTTTAGAATAAATTATTTGAGAATCAGAATATGGTACTTGACAAGCCTTGCCAAGTTGACAAGAATTGTAGAAAGAAAATTTATTATTAGAAACAGTGATCCACTGTTGTTTAACTAACTGACCCATGAATGAATGAGAGGGATATCCACAACGAAGATGCCAAAGATCAGTGGACTCCTTATTTGAAAAAAAGACAGACGTGATGGATGAAACTTGACTTGGCTTGTCAAAGTAATAATGACCATCTTCCTTCAGCTTTCCATAGAGCAGGATTTTCCCCATTAACGGATCCTTTACATAACAATTTTTCTAATCAAAATTCACATGAAACTTTGTTATCAATATAAAACTTTGACACACTTAAGAGATTTCTACTAATACTAGGACAATGAAGGACATTTTTGAGATACAAAGGTTGAGAAATGCTAGGAATAATAGAAGAGTCAGTGTGAGTGATTTCCAAGCTTGTACCCGTTACCTATTTTGATATGCTCCGGACCATGGTAATCAGTTGATTGAATGAGGATGGCTGCATTATTAGTTATGTGATTGTTTGCACCAGTGTGAGGGAGCTAATCACGATTTGTCAACCCTCCAGGATTGACAGCATAAGCAGCAAAATGATCAACAAATTGTTGATTTCTTGGAACTTGAGAATTGAAGGTTTGGTCAAACCTCATATAGCACTAATTTGTCAAATGGTAGGGCTTGTTACAAATTTGAAAAATGATGCGTGGCTTATTATTTCCACAACCACCCCAACCTTTGCCAAGACCACGATTGCCTCTGCCACCACGTCGGTCAGAAAGGCCTTGATTCTAATTATTACCCTACCTTGGCCTATTACTTTGCTTGTAAATGACATTGGCAGTAGGCATGAAGGAATTTTGAAAATTAAACTTCTCCAATTAAGTTTAAAAAGTCAATAGATGGCCAACAATATCATTAACGGTCATTGACTCTTGTTTGGTAATGAGGGACACTACAAGTGGTTGAAACTCTGGACCCAGGTCATTCTATATATACATGATTGGTTCATCATCACTAATCGGAGTTTTTGTGATAGCGAGATCATTAACAAAGCTACGCATTTTGGTAATGTAGTCAAGTACAGAAAAAAGTACCTTTTGTAGTAGTATTTTAAAGACTGAAGCGAAGATTTAATTGTTATACCCTTGATTGTGAGGAAAATTGAGACACAAAGGCTCTCACAATATCAGCACAGGTGTGATGGTGCGAGGCAGCAACAATCGCGATAGGAGTCATTGTCCCAATCAGCCAGTCTAAAAGCATTTGGCCTTGTCGTTGCTGTTTGAGGTATTTGGGATTAACAATAGTCTCTAAATTTCCTTCAACATAAACAAGGAGGGTTTCAGAGGGTTTGGGAAAAGCTCCAATGAGATAGACCTTAAGATTATGACTCCTCACGATTGGAAGGATTTGAGCCTTCCAAAGAAAAATGTTTGAATTATTGAGTTTCAGAGAAATAATGTGATTGACAATGGTGATAACACCGGAAAGAGTTTAAGCAATGATTGTTTTAGGTGGAGAAGACATGGCGAAAGCCTAAGGCTATGATACTAAAGGAAGAAAATTAAACAGAAAAGAAAAGAAAAGTGTAGGCTAAGGTGTTTAGGTTGAATCTCACATAAAATCAATTTTGTTAGTTCTGTGAATATATTTGAGTATATATAGGCATACACATACAAGTAATTGATCTATCCTACACTTCTATCTATATATTAAAGTTTCAAAATTCAAATTGGAGATTGATCACTAGTATTCCTAAAATCTCAACAACTACCATGAACCTTATTGGAACATATTGCATCATATTTCTGAGTCAGGCTTCTCAAAATTTTATAGATAATTCTCTTTTCTTCTATTGCTTGTAATTTAATTTATTATCTCCAAGACTTAAGAAAATAATGTCGAATGCTTTTTGATCCTTTAATCCAAGTTACCAAAACTTTTTAACGTAAATTGCAATTTGACAGCTACCTTTTTGTTGCTGAGAACCCCCTTTTTAAACGTACCCCAAATTTCTTTGGCTTTAGAGATGCCAAATATGAGAGGAAAAATGGGTTTGCTGACCCCAGCATGTATGTATTGCAATTCAAGTGCATTTTTCTTTTTATTCTCCTTGTTTAACTTTTCTTGTATCTCGTTCACATACTCTGGCAAATTTTCGTAGTCGTTTTCTACCAACTCTTATAATTCTTGGGAGATGAAGAAACTACTTCAGCAATTATAATGCTCTTCATCAAAGATGGAAAATTGAGATTGGGAGAAACAGAATAAAGGAGTTGAACTGCTGTCAGCCATAAAAATTTTTGGAAGCTTTGATACCAAATTTATTGAAAACAATGGAAGTATAGTAGGTATTAGAATAAAAAAAATTCAAAGAGAAAGGTTAATTGTTGGAACAAGTAGCTACAACTTCTACTTGAATATTCTTCCTTTATATGAGAAATTTTTATTTTCTCTTTCACCTTACATTCTCTCTTTCCTTAAAATTTATTTTCATGTCACATAAGGAGGAACAAACTCCAACAAATGTGCATCTTAATTAAGTTTTACTGAGGTACTTAGGAATGTTATTGATGAGATGAAACGCATGTGCATATAATGCCACAAAGGGCTATTATGCGTCAGTGTTCCACTTCAGCGGTGTCAGAAGAAACTATGAATTATGAACGGGTTCCTGCCAAGTGATAACGCAGTGTTTGGTTGCTGTACCCATGGGTGGGGACAGATGACAGGGACAGAAAAGTCCTATTCGCTGTCTCCACCCAAATTTGTCCCGACTCCGGAGACAGAAACAGTAAATTCTTATGATTCCCGTGACTGTGGCACAAAAATGAGGGGATGGAGACACAATCTATCAATGTTGGTGAAATGTCATCTATGCCCTCTCTGTAGAACCTAAAACGCATCACATCTCTCACAACTCTCTCCCACAGCTCTCCTTCCAGTGTGGTTCGTCGTCTCAGTCAAAGGTATGACATTTTTGTTTCTGTCCAATTTTTTCTCTTCTTTGCCTTTAAAGCGTCTCTCTACTTCTTTGGTAAAACCCTGCACAGTTCGATCTAACTTCTTGTTCGCGTTCTTTTCTTTTGGGTTCTTTTTTTTTGTTCGTGTTCTTTTCTTATTCTGCCTTCAACTTTATGTTTTCGGCGGTCTCTACCCTTAATCCTAAACGTAAAAGCTTACAAAACTTTGGATCTTTTTGTTAAAAGTAAAACACGTGAGTGGTGTCTTGCAATATGTAAGAAGATGGGCATTACAAAAAGATTCTTGTTTGTCCAATCTTTCTGAAAGTTATTTTTCTTTTTGTCTTAAGTATCCGACCAAAACTTTGAATTTTAGTTCCAAAACTTTGTCTTCATCTGTGTTTTTTTGGTTCAAACACTTGTGTTGTTGCAGAGGGCAAGAGGAGGAAGAGAGCAAGCGTATTTTCTGGAAGACACCGTTTTTAGCAAGAAGAGAGCTGTTCTCTTTGTGGGTATTTCAGTTCTTCCTTTTTTGCAGCTCAGGGCTCGAGGCCTTCAAAGCTTAATCCCAAGTGAGTTCAGTTCTATTATGTTGTTTAAGTGTCGTTTCTCTGCATTTCTTCTGGAAATTGAGCAAAGCCATTTTGCTTTTGCTTTTTCTAGTTCGTGTTCCATGGCCATTCATGTGTGAGTTTTTCTATTCATGTAGCTATTCAATCTGTTGTATTTTATGGGCTTATTTGATCTCGCGTAATTTTGTATCTTCTCACAAAATGACAGCTATAGCTTGAGCGAGTTAATTATTCAATCATTATAACTTGTATATGATATGAACCTGCAGTTGGTTGTTTTTAGTAAGGTGATATACTTTTCAGCAATTGATTGGTAAATGACTTGTTCAGATGTAGTACTATCTTGATTGATTGACCATCTCTCACAATGCTTGATTTGTTGCATTAGTTTTTGATTGAAAAGAGAGTGGCGTTGAACTTGCAATAAGCCTTAACTAGGATGAAAACATAAATTAACAGCAATTAACTAGGATGAAAACATAAATTAACAACAATGTATTATGATTTTCATCCTGATCAAATATCCAAGTTAAAGTAAGTAATCCAGCATGCAAAATATTCACTAACACACTTGCAAAATAAATGTATACTAACCTAAAGTTATATGGAGTAGTGAATGAAAACCATCCGGAATATGACATTTTCCAGTCCAAAACTAGCAATATTTGTTTTATTTTATTCCTGGAAAAGTTTAGCGAAAGATAATTCATT
Organism: Erythroxylum baracoense; assembly: GCA_025629805.1. Lineage (NCBI taxonomy): Eukaryota > Viridiplantae > Streptophyta > Magnoliopsida > Malpighiales > Erythroxylaceae > Erythroxylum > Erythroxylum baracoense. The sequence goes on along the minus strand of JAOTAY010000003.1, from coordinate 10,657,950 downwards.
TTTTTGTTAAAGATAGCTCCCCTTCTTTTTGCTACTTGGTGTACTCAGAAATTCTCATCTCTAGGAAAGATAGACAATAATTTCTAAGCTGGCATTTATTAGTAAAATACTTCACACAAGGACAAGTTCTTCTTGCCCGATCATTCTCACGAACTATGTTCTTCAAGCAGGGTTTTTATCCTGCCCTTCTGTTAATATTGCATAAAAAAGTTGTCGTTACCTTATGCATATATGTTTGTCTGCTTAAGAGAAACTTTTAATTAGGTATTTTTTTGGTGTCAGGGGAGTAAGTATTTCTGACGACTATCCCTTTTGTTTTTTGGTTTGGTGAGTAGTGGTATAGATTGGAAGAGAACATATTGTAGTTAAGTACTTTTCATCTTCTCCAACTTGTTTGAATATTGAATGATCTAGGGCCTTTGTTCTATTATTGATTAAGCAACTGAAAATTTAAGTTTGGTTGTAGGAATGCATAGTCACAATACCTCCTTTCTTACAATTCTCAAACTATGTGTTATAAGAATTAAAATTTTCTATCTTTGTTTACAGCATTTCATATTGGCATCTTTTTGTCTTTTGATTAAGTTTCATATATCATGTTTCAGCAGGAAGTGATCTAGAGGTCCTACAGGACAAGCAAAAAGAAGAGGTGTGGATCGCTGTTCATTTGTGAATAACTTCGGATTGAATCTGGTTGGTTTTAAGTTTTCAGTACTGAAGTTTTAAATGTTTTAAAATGAGCTGTATTTATGGGCAGCTACCAGTTCAAAAATATAAACCGTCGAATCCCTTTGTGTCTCTTCTGAATGCATTTGGTATATTTGGAACTGGTGTGCTTGGTGCTCTTTATGCATTGTCTCAGAAAGAAAAGAAAGATGCAGATGCAACACTTGAATCTGTAAGTCTCTTATTGACCTTTTAGTGTAGTTTATCTGTACCACCTGATTATTAGGATGCTTTTGTGCATTTGGAGAAAAAGTCTGCTCCTTGATTCTATGGAATGTTTGAATGCCTTTTTCTAGTTCTCTGTCTCTCACTATCGTTCAAGGAAAAGATCTTTACAATGTCTTTTGTAGACTGGAATAGTAAGATTCTTAAATAGTTTGTTTCGTTTTGTGGCTTTAGTTAGTTTTTGGGCGCATTGTTTTTAACTAGCATAATACTGGTCGAAATGCACAGATGAAAGCCAAATTGAAAGAAAGAGAGGCTTTCATTACGTCTTTGGAGAAGAATTTTGAGTCAAAGCTATTGCACGAGCAAGAAGAACGAATGAAGCAACTTAAGAAGGCAAAGGAAGAGGAGCTGTCTCTGGTGAACCTATTAAACTCAGCTAACAGTACAATTACAGGGTTGGCACAGGAGCTAAAAGGTGAGAAGAGAATTGTTGAGGAGCTTAGACATCAAATAGATGCTCTAGAAACCAACCTCTCTGAGGCTAGGGAAGAAAAGAATGGTCTTGAACAAGCATTGAAGGAAAAATTCAATTCTATTGAAGTCTTGCAAGATAAATTGAACTTGCTTACTTTGGAGCTGAAGGATAAAGAAAATATTGCCCAAAATCTAAGCTCTTCTCTTGCTGGAAAGGAGATGGAAATAAAGAACTTGACTTCTACATATGAGAAAACAAAGGATGAAGTGGCCAAGGCACACGCAGAAATAAAAGAATTGGAGGAGAATCTTGATAAAAAAGTGAAAGAACTGGAATCCAAGTATTCTATGGTGGATGAATTAAATTCTATGGTGAGTTCTTTAACCGTTGAGAGGGAAGAATCTCGTAGAAAATTTGATGCTCTCCTGGAGGATTACAAGAATTTGAAGTCATCCTCTGAAAAGAAGACAGCTTTAGACGCTAAACAGTTAAGAGAAAAAGAGGAGGAGCTTCACCAACTAAAGGAAAAGCTGGAGCTTGCTTTGAATGAAGTAAGCAAAAGCCAAGCAATGATTGAAGATTTAACCAATCAAAGGGAGGATTTCAGGGCGAGGCTTGATGTGGAATCTAGCCATGTAAAGAATCTGAAGCAAAAACTTGAAACAAATGAGAAGGCTTTAGGAATGTCAAGGAATGAGGTATCTGAAATGGAAAATCAGCTAAAGCAGTCAACAAATAGATGCAAAGATCTCGAGGACGAGGTTAGCAAAGTTCATTCTGAATTTACAGAAGTTATTGGCGGATTGCAACAGAGCCTTGAGGAGGCGCAACAAAGTGGTGAAGCATTAGCCCATGAACTCCATGCTGTGAAGGAGCAACTGAAACAAACTAAAGAGGAGCTACAAGGTGTGTCCCATGAACTGGCTATGGTGACAGAAAGTCGTGATAGTTTAAAGGGGGAATTATTTGACGCCTGTAAGAAGGCAGAAGTAACAGCCAAAGAGCTAGAAGATGAGAAAAAAGTGATTTCTTCTTTAAACAAGGAACTATTGAACCTGGAGAAGCATATTCTTCAGGACAAAGAGTCAAGAAAATCACTTGAAACAGATTTGGAAGAGGCTACTAAATCACTTGATGAGATGAGCAGAAATGCATTGATACTTTCTGGAGATCTAGAGAGGGCAAATTCCCTGATATTTAACCTTGAGGACGAGAAACAGGTGCTTCTTAAGTCCATTATGGATCACAAGAAGTCTTCTAAAGAGGCTAGAGAAAACTTGGAAGATGCCCATGACATCGTCTTGAAGCTTGGCGGAGAAAGGGAGACATTGGAGAGCAGAGCAAAGAAGCTTGAAGAAGAACTAGCATCTGCAAAAGGTGAGATATTACGACTGAGGAGTCAAATAAATTCATCAAAAACTCTTGTAAACAGTCATCCATCACAGAAAGCTGAAACTGAAGACAAAAAGCTCGATGTTGATGCAAAAAGGACCACCAGGAGGAGAAAGCCTAGTTCCTAATGAAAGAGAGCACAGGACAAGTTGCAACACTGCACCAACATCGTTTTGCTTTGCATTATCATACTTAGACTAGTAGCTTGAAAGTGGTACTTGTATAAAAGCAATCCGCGAGGCATATAAAATAGTTGAGATTATAAGTGTAATATCTAATATTAGCAGTAGTGGTACGGCACTAGATTTCATTCATTAGAAGTTGTTGGATGAACTCCATTTTTTATCGATAGTTTTTCTTCCTAAATTTGTGTATACTTGTGATATGGCAAATGGGAAAAGCAACTTGTCTATGATGTTTAAGCCTGACTTTAAGTCGAACAATTCTAATTCAATTGAGTTTCAGGCTCGAAGATGTCTATCCTCTGACAACCTTATTTAGCAAATCCATTGAAAGAAATTCAAATTTAGATTCTGAGATCATCTAATCCTATTTTCTCATTATTAAGAGTAAATCATATACTTGGGATTATAGTATACACGTCAATCCTTCTTTTTCTGATGAGAAATACACAATATACCTAAAGAGAGGACAGAAAGGAAGTCTCAATCAGGGCAGGGACTTTAGTCACTGCATACTTACGATTCTTCCCTACAGAATTTCACTGCTCTCTCTGCTACAAACCTGACTTCTGTGAAGTGTAAACAAAAAGTTTCGGTATCTGTTGTAAATTAAGAGTAGATAACAGAATATTGCGTTTATTCGGATATGATTTTGTTAGAAGAGAAATGGGAAGAACATCAAGAGAGAGAAACATAGGATTCATTTGATATAGAGAGAGAGAAGAGAAAACATTCATATGATTTTACATGTCAATATAGCCGTTATAAGTTGGCTTAAATACAGACAAACAATTATTCAATATACTCTCGTTCAGCATTACAATCCTGAACGCTTATTGAAACGCAGCGCTTCGCCTTAGTTACTAACGTCTAGTGCGTCTTTCCGTCATTTATCATTTAGTGTCATCTTCTTCATTTGTTTCTACAACAATTCCCCTCTCCTTAACATTTTTGTCCACTAAATTGATCTCTAGAAATCGCTTCTGAAGGTCGAAAAGATATTCCTACGTTGCATTAACGCTTCCATCGTCTGAACATTGAACTAACAACTGAGTCACTGGACGATTACTTCTCTTTGCTATACGCCTTGCCAGTACTGCCACAGGGACACGCTCAACAACGGTGATGAACTTTGGCAGTGTAGAAGAAGTTCTATCATGATCCATGTGCGCTTTCTTCAACTATGATACATGGAACACGAGATGTATCAAGGAAGTTGGTGGTAGCTCGAGTTTGTATGCGATCTTCCCAATTCGCTGCAT
>JAOTAY010000003.1:10642674-10653704 GCA_025629805.1 Erythroxylum baracoense | reverse complement strand
TTCGTTATCTTAGGTTATGTGTCGGAATGACCTACGGGCGTTCCGGTACGTATCCTAGGGTAATGGGGTGTTACACTGAAGGTGTGCCAACGAGCTGTTTTTCTACCAAAGGTGCCCAATTGGCTATTTTTGCTACCTAAGGTATGTAGTGATTGTGCCAATAGGCTATTTTTCCCACAAAATGTCCACCACGGTCTTTTTTTCCCACCAAACGTGCCTAGCGACCATGCCAATGTGCTATTTTGCCCACTAAAGGTGTGCCAATTAGCTGTTTTTCCTACCGAATATATGCCAACTAGTTGTTTTACATACCAAAGGTGTGCCAACGGGCTGTTGTTCTCATCTAAGGTGCCTAGCGATTATGCCAACGCGCTATTTTAGCCACCAAATGGGCGCCAACAGGCTATTTTCCCCACCGAAGATGCCCCATGGACTGTTTTTCCCACCAAAGGTAGCTAGCGACTTTGCCAAAGGGTTGTTTTACCCACTATAGGTGTGCCAATGGGCTATGTTTCCCACCGAAGGTATGCCAACAGGTTGTTTTTCCCACTAAAGTTGAGCCAATGTTGTCTTTTTCTGACTGAAGGTTCCCAACGGACTATTTTTCCTACTAAAGTGCCTAGCGACCGTGTCAACAGGCTATTTCACCCATCATTCTGCCTATCGTCCATGCCAATATGTTGTTTTTTGCACCAAAGGTTTGCCAATGGGCTAGTTTTTGCACAAAAGGTGCCTAACAATTTTGCCAATGTGCTGCTTTTCCTATCAAAGGTGTGCCAAAGTGTAGTTTTTCCAACTGAAGGATTGCCAACGTTCTATTTTTCCCGCTGAAGGTGTGAGACAATGGGCTATTTTTCCCATCGTAGATGCCTAGCAACCGTGTCAACAAGCTGTTTTGCCCATTGAAGATGTGCCAAAGAGCTGTGTTTCCCACCGAACATGTTTAATGAGCTACTTTTACACCGAAGGTGCCTAGCGACCATGCCAATGGGCTATTTTATGGATCAAAGGAGCCCAAGGAGCTGTTTTGCCCATCGAAGGTGTGCCAACAGGCTATTTTGCTCCCCAAAGGTGTACCAACGGGCTGTTTTGCCTACCAAAGATGTGCCAACGGGCTGTTTTTCCATCAAAGGTGAAGTAAATCACACGTTAATATAGAATTCACGTACAATATATGATATACACAAGAAGGGGGCTTGAATTGTGTATTCTTTTCGTGAATATAAAAACTTTAATATATCTTGTTAAGAACTTTTCCAATTGTTAAAAGAACACCACAAAATTTATACAAAAATTGTTACGTAGATAAATCGCAAATAACTTCTATATACTTGTTTAAAAACAAAATAGAATAAAGTGTAAGGAAAGAAGATAGATGCCGCGATTTTTATACTGGTTCACCCCAAACCATGGGCTACGTCCAGTCCTCAGAGTTCGTCTGAGTTTTCACTACACTTCAACAAATTTACAAGTATTCTTTTTTCCCTTCCAGAGCCTCTTCAGATCTCTTACACAAAGTATTTTTTCTGCTATCTTAGTCTCTCCAGGCTCTTAGCCTTTTCTTTCTCTCACTAGAAAGATATTGTGAGCTTTTTGTTGTAGTAGGGTTTGCTCTCTAGTATCGCACTTTTGAATATAGAATTTTTCTTTGAAAGTAAACACTTGAAAGCTCAAAGGATAAAAGTTGTTTAATCTTCGACTATGACTAGTATATATAGCCTAAGTCTCCAACTACTTCTTGATTCTTGATAACTGCTTCTTGATTCTTGTAGAACCTGTTATTCAGTTGAGTTCTGTAACTAACTCCAACTAACTAACTGTCCGACGCAATAACGTATCTTCATCTTTGTATCGTCTGTGTTTTCCTCTTCTTCTGTGTTTTCACTTCTACCGTGTTTTCACTTCTTCTGTATATTCCGCTTCTTCTGTGTTTTTCACTTCTTCTGTGTTTTCACTTCTTCTGTGTTTTCTGCTTCTTCTGTGTTTTCATTTCTTCTGTGTTTTCCCCTTCTTCTGTGTTTTTCACTTCTTCTTTGTTTTCACTTCTTCTATGTTTTCCGCTTCTTCTGTGTTTTCCACTTCTTTTATGTTTTCTGCTTCTTCTATGCTTTCCCCTTCTTATGTGTTTTCACTTCTTCTGTGTTTTCCGCTTCTTCTGTGTTTTCCACTTCTTCTGTGTTTCCACTTCTTCTGTGTTTTCACTTCTTCTGCGTTTTCATTTCTTTTGTGATTTTCGCTTCTTCTGTGCTTTCATTTCTTCTGTATTTTCCGCTTCTTCTATGTTTTTCTGCACGCTTAACACACTTATCAAAATAGATCATTTATTTCTAATATTATTATTATTTGATTGTCAAAAAAATTAATAATCGTAAAGTCCTCTTGACTTAACACGTATATCACACGTGTTCAACGTTCACCTCCACTATCGATGATGAAGGCAATTTCTATTGAGATTTTGCCTATTTTTTGTGCTCTATGGCTCGTTTTTGACCTATTTCTCAATGCTAGACACATGTAGCCTACTTTCATGCATCCATACATATGAAAAACTAAAAAACAAATTAAAATCATTTGAAACCCTTACCAATGAAAAATTGAAAAAACTTTATTTTTCACTACCCAATCACGTAATCGCTCTGATACCATATGTAATACGTAACATGATCCTTTTTACGTGTCCCATATCATTTGTGAAAGGGAAATAAATGAAGTAAATGTGGAATACCTAATTTTGGTTCCATCAGAATTTCGGAGGAGTTTTCTAAAGCCTTAATGAGCTTAAATTCACCGGGACCTTCACGAGAACTTCTTACTGACACATGGTTAACGTCTTTCTACAGTTTTCTCATTACGTAAGCTCTCTTCATGGGTAAGAGAATTCATATGTTTATGAACGATATGAGTAATCGCATGAGACATTAACCTATTTATATAGCTTCCATATCAAGCTTCCCCATCACAGGCCCAATATAGGCCCAGTCCATACTGATCGGAATCCATTTTCCTCCTAGACTTTAAACCATTGACTTAGACATTTATTGGACAACTTTATTATCATTATCTGGATCAAATTACGTAACTTAACCGATAAGTTATTGAAAATCGATAAATGGCAATTAATTTTTGTCCAAATTTATGAAATATGTCTAACAAGTCATGTTGTAGATCTTTGAATAGTATTGATGTGATATAAATAAATGCATAAAATAATACTAGAGAAATTGATTAGGTAAGTTTACTAATCATTTCTTACATTATAATTTAGTGAGTCAAGTTTTATTCTTATAGTAACTAAAATTACTAATGCTAACTATCTTTTTGTTATCTAATATAAATAAGTGAATAATTGATTGGAAAGTATAATTAAATAAACTATAATAACAAATTAAAATCACCAAAACAAAGTAATAATCAAACATAAACAATCAATTGATAATTAAGATCTATATAAGAATCTTGATAAAACTTTATTAGCCATGAATTTACCCAAATTCAATGATCAACTTTAGTTTCACGAGGAATTTCAAAGTTATGTTTGTATTCTCACAGTCAAGACAATACAATTCCTATTCTTAAGTGTTTATGAGAAAAGTTCTCTCACATTAAAACTTGGTAAGAATACATCAATACAATCAATAAGTTCTTCTAATAAATTTTACTTTAACTAAACAATGATCATGGATCCTATATCTAGGATTCCATTGAACCCCATTATTCATATTATGATAAGAAATACTACAAATGCTAATAGAATCTGACGTTGATCTCTTTATTCATTACTTCAATTCAAATTATAATTTTTATCTAAACCAAAGAAATCAATTCAAAACATAATCATTCTAGGTTCATCTCATCTAAATATGTATCCCAATTGTTTTATAATAAAATAAAGAAAATCCACAATTAACAAGAAGAATTATAAGTTCTCATACCTTGAATCTTGAATGTTCTTAATGAATCTTCCTGTTTTCCTCTCTAAAATTGTTTTTCTCTCAATCCTGATGACTTTACCCAGCTCCCAATAGCTTGTTTTGTGTTTTCAGAACTTATTAGCGTTCCTCTTTTGTGTTTTTAACCGTCTTTTTCTCACCAGAACAACCAAAACATAGAGCCATATTGACCCCAATATTACTCAAGGCTTTTTTAACTTCTTTATATAATTAAATACTACCAATATGAGCCAGGATATGAGACAACTTTTTCTTTATATTGACCCCTTTTGAACATAGAAAAAATATAGATCCTCGTTATTGTCATGTTGATCATGTATAAAACTTATCTAGAAATAAAATATAGTATGAATGAATACAAGTAGCAACACGATATTGTGTGAATACAAGTAGAAACATAATTTTGTTTTATGAGTCCTTTATTAAAAGTTTGCAAAAAATAGCTCTGACTTGACTCAAATCTTCCTAACTCCATTCCTTTCCATATGAGGGATTAAAACATAACCTAAAACTGTATCTAAGTCATTTAGAGTACCAAGTCTAATGAAAAAATCAAAACATAATCATAATGCTCCCCAAATTCATGTTAAAAATATAGTGCAATTAGTATTTATCAAATGTATAGTAAAAATTAAGATAGAAATTTGTAAAATATTTGAGTTAAAGAGAAATAAATCTTATCGAAGAATTTTCCTTCTCTCCCAACATAATAATAAAACCAATAGTTTCTATTACTTTTCCTCCTTTGCAAATATTCTTAACCTAAAGTGAAAGATACAATTAGTGAATGAGCATGACTAGTTTTTCCTTTCTTATTAACAATAATAAGTAGTAAATTCTCTCATAACCATCGAAAGAGCACATGAAGAGAATGATTCCAACTAAGCATTACCGAGGACAACTTTCTTAAATAAGGTTTTCAAACTCTAACTACTTCTCGATGTTATCACTACTTATGAAGACTTACACACTTAACTTAGAAAAGGTTCTTGGGTTAATCATTATATATCACATACTAGGAGAAGGTGCATTCTAGAACTCTATCTTTTGAGGACTTAATAAAATGATAAACTAGTATTTTCTTTTGTAGGTTTTTTGTTAACTATGTTTTTGTTTCTTAAATGTATTGCTTCTGTAATTTATAACATACTCTCTATTATATAACTGATACCTAGTTCCACTATAATAAGGGTAATGATTGGGTTAAAAAAATTTGCATGTAATTTTTAATGTTTATTCCATATTCTAAGTACTAATGCCCCTCAAAATAAGGTTTCACAGTTCTTTATCTTCTTTTTCTTAAATTTGGATCTTTTGATATCATTGCTCGTTTCGCTAAAATTAAGCAATTTTTAATTAGTTATGTACTGGGGTGTGAGAATTATTTGGTAAGGTCTCAAAATCACAAAATATTTTAGTTAATATTGAAGAAAATAGGTGAATATACATAGCTTAAAAATATAACAGCATCTGTATTAAAAATATAACATCATCTGTATGCAATCTTTTGGATGTTTATCCCAGGTTCTAAATGGTGGAGGCCATACAAGTCTCTTCTTGCCTTTATCTAAACAACTTAGTGGATTGAATTTGTAGATACAATACATATTATTAATTTATATTACAATTTTTGTAGGATGGATAAATTGTACCCTTTTTTTCTTGTTCTTTTACATTTGTTTGTTTAGATTCTAAAAGAAAGGAAAACAATTCAATTGAATTAAGGCTAGTGTAACTTTAAAAGCTATTAGGTTGATGGTAATTTAGAATGGTAAGGATCAACTTACATTTGGTGAATAGAAGGACCATATTAAGTGTTCTTTGTGTATTGTTAATTATTTTGATTTATTTATTATGAGTATTTTTTAATTTGAATGGTATTATATTAGGACTTAGATATTTGATATATGTTTTATTTTTTATTATTATTTGTTTAAAATGGAAGTTAATTATTTTTTATGCATTTGTAATAATGTGAATGTCAAAATGTAAACATATGAAATTTGTGTAACCCAATTGTATGTTCTTGTTAAAGTGTTTAGTGGTATTCATTAAAGAGTTAATTGATATTGCATGTGTAATATTGAGGTATATTATAATTTTTTGAGTTATTATCTGAATGAAAGTCTAACATTAAAGTCTTTATACATTGCTTTTGATAGAAAATGCATTATATTATTAAACATTCATACAATTATATTTTTTTAATTTGTTTATTATTAAGATAATTTTATTATTTAATAGGTATTATATGAGTATAATTGAGATATTTGGTATTGTATGTTCTTTGTCATTGTTATTTGTTCAGTGTTTAAGTTCATTAGTGTTTACACATTTATAACAGTGTCATTGTAAAAATGTGAAACATATAAATTTTTGCATGACATAAATATGAGAGCCTTGTGGAGTGTCCAATGGTACTTATTAATGAGGTAATTGATATTGTATGTGTCAGATTAAGGTTTATGTTGATACCTAATTAAAAATATAAGATTGAATTCTTTAGAAATTGCTTTTATCTATTCACTTGATAGAAAATTCATTATATTGTAAAACATTCATCTTATGATATTGTACACACAAAATTTTATCCCACACATTTTGTCTTTTTTAATTTTTCTTAAAAAAGTTAATTAAGAAAATAAGAAAATCATATTTGTAATAATTTTAGGTTATTTTAGTCAAATTAAGATTTTATAACCTTTTAATTAGGTTTAATTTGCATGTTATTAATTTCAAATTTTTATTTTCTAATATCTTTAGGTAATTTTGATATGGTTGATAATTTGTTAATCTTGTTCAATTTACTTTATTTATTTTTATTTGAAGTCATTTATTTTACCAAAATTATCAAGGTTGCTAGAGGTTTGAGATACAGAGATCCTTTATCTTTTTGTCTCTTTTTTATAAGAATAAAAGTGCTTACTAGAATGCTTAACTTGATTGTCTCCCAAGATTAGAAGTTTAAGTTCCATTCCTAATGGAAGGCTTTAAGAATATGTAGTTTAACCATTTTTGATGATATCATTTTATTGTCCAAGGTAAATTAAAACTCCATTAGTACTTTCATATTAGTTTTAGACTCCTATATGTTCATGTCAGGACTTTCCATTAATAGAAACAAAAGCCATCTTATTATATCATCTATTGCTCAACATAAAATAGCCTACCTTTCTAACTTGACTGTATTAAAACCTATAAATCACCCTTGATATATCTAGGCATTCCAATATCCTAAAAGGGATATAAACAAGCTAAGTTCAATCTTTTGATTGAAAAGATCTAAAGAAGACTCTCAAGTTGGTGCACTAAGAATCTTACAATGGTAGGGAGGCTCAAATTTATCAATTCCATAATCAATAGCCTCCATGTTTATTAAACATCACATGTTTGCCTTGAATAGTGTGAAGAAAATTAAGAAAATGATGAAAAGTTTTTTGTATTCCGGGATTGCTGTATATAAATCATTAGTTAAAGTCAAAGGGAAGGAGTTATAGATGCCTAAAGATTGAAGGGGGAATTGGGTATACTATTGATTAGAGCTAAGAAAAAAGTGTTCATATTGAAGAGGATTTGGAGGATATTGACTAATAAGCAAGCTTTGTGGGTGAAATGAATCCATATTCGTTAACTTTTGGATGCGAGTTTTTGATCTCTTGAGCCTAAATTAAATTCTTCTTAGACTATGATAAATATTCTTAAGTTGAGAGAAGTTGTTAGGCTAGAATTTTGCATCATATTAGCAATAACCTCTCCACTTCCTTTTAACATGTTAAGTGGACTTAAAATAGCCTCTTTGTTAAATCTAATGAAGTATATAACCTTAAAGGGATCCTCTCAGAACTAGGAATTATTAATAAGGTGCTCATCATAGTTTTAGAAAATATACAGCTATTACCTAACTCTCATATTACTAATAAGATCCTTGGTGTCTTATTAAACCTAAATAGGAAGGACAACGTTACTTAAGGCAGACATTCCTTAGGTATTTTTACAAATAGCTCTTGTAGAGAATTCTTAAGAGATCAAGCTCCAAAGTTTGAATAGAAATTTGGTTTGTTTTAAGCAAGCATGGACAAGTGCTTCATTTATATTCTAGTTAGCTCTTAAAGGTAAGCTAATCACTTTGGACAGACTTGCTAAATTCCTTAATATATCAGATGAATGCATATTCTGTTATTAAGAAAAGGAATCATTTGAGCATCTTCTCTTTAATTACCTTTTCAACTCAACCTATTTAGACAGGCTACATTTCTTATGCAGTATCACCTCTCTATATTTGAATTGGTAATAACGGACATATAAAGCTTCTTTTAAGTAGGGTTCAAGGTATGGAGACTTTATTGTGTATAAAATTTCATTGAACAACATTGTGTATGGCCTATGGAAAGAGAATCATAGGATATTCTAGCAGACGCACCTATATATGCATACATTACAAAGGAAACTAATTAGTTTAGTTAGGGATTAACTTATTCTTCATTTCCCTAGTCTAAAAATAAGTAGGATATTAGCCCTAAAATGGAGTGTAAAAACATGAGAGCTTTTCTAAGCAATAAGATGTAGTTGATATTTTATATAAGCTCCAAAGATCACTATAAAAGTCAAATTGGAAGCCCCATTTGCCTTTATTTAGTTAATCACATATTAGTAGATGGAAATATCCTAGTTTCCTAGTGTAATGACTTTGCCTTGTTTTGTTAGTTAGTTAATCATCATCTTTGGCATAATTCAACTTATTCTTAAGCTTGTAATTAAATCTTTAATCTTTATCCTTACTAATCATTCCTTAATTTCTAAAAAAATATATCTTGTCATAGTTAAGATACTTTTTTATTTGATTTGATTTTATAGAATATTTTTTGAGGATTAAATTTTAAATTTTATATTAAAAATTTTAAGGAAATTTATTGAATAAGAATGAATTTAGGAGATTGAGTTAAAAAAGAAAAAAATTATGGATTAGAATGCATAAGAAAACGATATAAGAAATTGTCAGCTTAAATAATGAAAAAATTGGCAAACAAAAATAAAAATAATAAAAAAGATTCATGTAACAATTGTGTGAAGGGAGGAGCATGCATAATGAAGAAAAGAAAAAATAAATAATAAACAAAGGAAAGCAAGATGAGAGAAGAAGGAAAAAAATAATTAGAATAAGAAACAACCAAAATAGCATAGAGTATAAAATGGTTAGAATGGTAACAAAGATGAGGGGAAAATGAGGATAAAGAAATTAGAGTATTAAAAGATGAAAATAAATTAAAAACAAATTAAATAATCTAAGAGAGGGAAAAACTTAAGAAACATGAAAAACACGCAAGAAAAAAAGGTTATTGTTAATGAAAGTATGAACCTTTTAAACCCCACATTGCTTATACTTGTCCTTCCCTTTCTTAGCCACCAAATGTCCATCTTTGTCGCTTACCCACTCATGACTGTTTAGTCTCTCTTAAGGTTGAACAATGTGTCAATGAACTCTGTTATAATAGTCACTCTCCCTGATGTTATCAAGGTTTAATCTGACCCGACATCTTCCACTTTATGCACTCTAATTTTTTAAAAACAACTTCCATTCTTATAGAGAATTTAAGTGCATTGACCACTTAGCTGATATACGTCTCATGCATATTGTTTTACTTAGTAGTTTGAAGTGTTTCTATCTAAATTTATCTTGATTTGACATTATAATTGGTCTTATTTAGTTTTAGGTAATTTTGGAGATATGTTACTCTATAAGTGATTATGGACAAGGATATGTAATTTTAATTACAAGTTAAAATAAGAAGAAATTTCATCTTTAGCTAAGCACTGTCTCAGACACGGATATCTTATAGCTCATATCATGTGTGCCTAGAAGGACATAAATACGTTAAGTTAATTGTTATTTCAACCTAGATAATCAATTGTTTATGATAATTAGAATTTCATTTAAGTGAACTCCAAATCCCTAATGTTTGTTTTATTGATCTTTTTTCATTACTTTAAATTGTTTTATTTTTAAGTTTAATAATTAACTCCTTTTAATTCAATTATCCATTTTTAGTTAGCTTATTTGTTTAACTAAGATTAATGAATTTAGTGACTAGTTCTTTATGGGATCGATATTCTTAAATCACTCTAGTTTTAATAAGTTATCTAGGCCTGATTATGTGTGACTGTAGATATAAAGTAGATCATGTAATATCAAAATCTTTTATTCTTAAAGATGAACACGACATTGCAAATTGCATTAAAAATCTCATTCACAATATTCCTACTTGCTGCCATAATTCCTTTTAAAAAATATATTTAATTGATTATTAAATTATTCCATAACACTTAGAGATTATTGACATGAAATTTCTAAAGATACTCACTTTAACTTATATATGATTTTAGGTACAAATTAGAAGTAAAGAAGGCAAGTAAAGAAGTTAAAGTGAGACAAAAGTTCTATATTTTGGCCATTTTTTGAAGATTAATTTTCACTTGTTTTCTTGGAGCAAGAAGAAGAAAATTATAAGACAAAAAGAAGACAAGAAAAATAGAAATAAAAATTAATCAAAGTTGCTATTGTGCATGGATCATGCAAGCCTATACAACGTGTTTTATGGAATTAAATGAAGACAAAGCAGCTGAAAGAAATAATATAAAACAATAATAAGAAGAAATCAAAATGGATGCAGCAAGATGTGCAGCGTAGAAGCCAAGTAAGATCACAAAACAATGACACAACGTCTAAGGCAGAGATCATCAAAACGATAATGCAGGATGACAACAGAGGAACAAAACACAAAACACAGGTGTCCTGCGTGAATGCAGAACACATTTGTGTTTCACACAGATGTTGTGTTCATACGTGATGCACTTTAACGAATATGCAGAGTAGCGGCAGAAACATCAGCGAGGGTTAAAGCGTGAATAGTAGCTTGGAGTAAGTATTAAATTGTCACATCAACAGAACAGTGGCTGGTGAGTAAAGAATAGAGAGGAGGTGCAGCACAGAAGGGGGTTTAGGCTGTGGTTCAGCCGGATTCTGATGAGGCTGTATGTTGCCGTTTGGATCCATGGAGACAACTGTTGAACACGAGAATTCGG
>JAOTAY010000003.1:10600845-10612479 GCA_025629805.1 Erythroxylum baracoense | reverse complement strand
TGAAACACTTTGAGGGTCGTTGAAGGCTGAGTCTTGCTTAAGCGGACTAAGTGAGACTGCCGTACAAAGGGTATTGGTGATAGAATTCGGTGAAAGTTCGAGTTCCAAGGTGAGAATGAGATATGTTAGGGTTGCTTGTGCAGAAAGGACATGCTTGTTTGTACTTTTGTACAAGGAAACTTATTTTAATGAATCTGACCTTGACCCTTGTTTGCGTAGTAGTGTCGTTTCTCTTTTGTAGGAGTATGGAGATGTTTTCCCTGAGGAGTTGCCTAAGGAGTTACCGCCCATTAGAGGAATAGAATATCAGATTGATTTCATGCTTAGGGTGCAGATTCCAAGTAGACTTGCTTATAGGGTTAATCATGAAGAAACTAAGGAACTCCAAAAGCAAGTGGAAGAGTTGCTACAAAAGGGACAAGTCTGGAAGAGTTTTAGTCCTTGTATTGTCCCGGTGATATTGGTTCCAAAGAAGGATGAGAGTTGGCGCATGTGTGTAGATTGCAGAGTTGTTAACAAGATAACGATAAAGTATCGCCATCCTATACCTATATTGGATGATATGATTGATGAATTGCATGGTGCGTGTGTGTTTACCAAAATTGATCTTATGAGTAGTTACCATCAGATTAGATTGAAAATTGGTGATGAATGGAAAACTGCTTTTAAAACAAAACATGGTTTATATGAGTGGCTTATGATGCCTTTTGGCTTAACTAGTGCTCCTAGTACATTTATGCATTTGATGAATCATGTTTTGATGTCATTTATTGATAAATTTGTTGTGGTATATTTTGATGACATATTGATCTATAGCAAAAGCATTGATGAGCATATTGAGTATCTTAGGCTTGTGTTAGATGCACTTAGGGCAGAAAAGTTTTATGCTAAGATAAAGAAGTGTACATTTTGTATGGATTGTGTCATATTTCTTGGTTATGTTGTTTCTTCTAATGGAATTGAGGTAGACCAAGAAAAGATGAAGGCAATTAGGGAGTGGCTGAGACTTAAAAGTGTTATTCAGGTAAGATCTTTTCATGGACTTGCTAGTTTCTATAGGAGGTTTGTAAAAAATTTTAGTTCCATTACAGCTCTATTGACTGAGATTGTCAAAAAGGAGGTAGGATTAAGTGGGGAGAGGTGCAGGAAATTAGTTTTAACACTTTGAAAGAAAAACTTTGTTCTGCACCTATTTTGAGTTTACCTGACTTTACTTCTACTTTTGAGATTGAATGTGATGCCTCTGGGATAGGTATTGGTGTTTTGTTGTTTTGTTGCAAGGAAGGCGTCCCATTGCCTATTTTAGTGAGAAGTTGAATGGTGCTCAATTGAAGTATTCCACTTATGACAAGGAGCTGTATGCATTGGTAAGAGCCCTACAAACTTGGCAACATTATCTATGGCCAAAGGAATTCGTGATTCACACTGATCATGAGAGTTTGAAGCATCTTAAGGGCCAAGGTAAGTTGAATAAAAGACATGCTAAGTGGCTGGAGTTCATAGAGACATTCCCATATGTTGTGAAATACAAGCAAGGTAAAGAAAATGTGATTGCTGATGCATTGTCTAGGAGGTATGCTCTAATCTCTTCTCTTAGTTCTAAGTTGATTGGGTTTGAGTATATAAAAGACTTGTACAAATCAGATTCTGACTTTGCTAATGTGTATGATGCATGTGAACAAGTTGCTTTTCAAAAGTTTTATAGGAATGATGGATATTTGTTTAGAGATAATAAACTATGTATTCCTACTTGTTCTATGCGTGAAATGCTTGTTAGGGAGTCTCATGATGGAGGTTTAATGGGACATTTTGGTATTGCTAAAACACTTGACATATTACAGGAGCATTTTTATTGGCCTAACATGAAAAAGGATATTGAAAAAGTTTGCTCTAGATGTGTAGCGTGTAGGCAAGCCAAGTCCAAGGTGCAACGGCAGGGGCTGTACACGCTTTTACCTGTCTCTAATAGTCCTTAGGTTGATATATCTACGGATTTTGTGTTAGGATTGCCTAGGACTAGGAAAGGACATGATAGCATCTTTTTTGTAGTTGATAGATTTAGTAAAATGGCTCATTTTATTGCATGTCATAAATCTGATGATGCTACACATCTTGCTGATTTATTTTTTAGGGATGTTGTTAGGTTGCATGGCATTCCTAGAACCATTGTTTCAGATAGGGATTCTAAGTTTTTAACTCACTTTTGGCATGTTATACCAATAGATTGGGAAACTAAACTTTTGTTTTCTACAACTTGTCATCCCCAAACAAATGGTCAAATGGAAGTAGTTAATAGAACCTTAGGATTTTTATTGCGTGCTGTTGTGGGTCAAAAATTGAAAACTTGGGAAGATTGTTTGCCTTTGATTGAGTTTACATATAATAGAAGCATTCATTCGTCTACAGGTTATTCTCCATTTGAGATTGTGTAAGATGTTAACCCATTAACTCCATTGGATTTGTTGCCTTTACCCTTGAATGTGATTGTTAATGTAGATGGGCAGCAAAGGGCCAAATTGGTTAAGACAATACATGAGAAAGCTACGCAGCATATTAAGGAAAATAACAAGAAGTATGCTCAAAGAGCCAATCAAGGGCTCAGGGTGATGAAGTTTGAACCTGAAGATTAGGTTTGGGTGCACTTCAGGAAGGAGAGAGTTCCTCAACAAAGGAAGTCTAAGCTCGATCCTAGACGCGATGGCCCTTTTCAAGTGCTTGAACGATTAATGACAACGCCTATAGCGTGGAGCTGCTAGGTGAGTATGGTGTTCATGCTACTTTTAATGTTTCTGGTCTATCTCCCTTTGATAATGTAGGCCTTGATTCGAGGATGCATCCTGTTGAGGAGGGATGGAATGATGCAACTCACCAAGGCAATGGAGACTTGAGGATGCCAATGGTTTCAATGACTACTCCAACAAGCTCAAGGCACAATTTCAGATTTATACACAAGCATTTGTTTAGCAAGAAATTCAAGAAGTTTTGTTGATCAAGCTTGGGGAAGAGCTTAGGGAAACGCCTAAATGTGTGTGCACATTGAAGGTATCAAACCAAGAGGGCTAACACTTAGGCAATTTTCACAAGCACAAGTCTAATCAATGGGTTTGGGCTTATTTTATTTTATTTTGTGTTAAGTGTGCATGTGCTTCATTAAAAAAGTCATTTACATGTTTTATTTTAAGGAACCAAGCATGTGGGCCTAGTTTAAAAACCCAATCCGCCCCTCTTAATTTAGTCTTCTATGTTTTCTTTTTTCCTTATCCTATTTGGACTAAGATTAGGCAATTTAATTAGTTTTGAAGCCCAAATCCGTGTGGAATTTATTTTTGGGCATATTTGTTTCAAGAAAGCCTTTCCTGATATTTTGGGCTTTCTTTAGGGTTTTTAGGTCATCTTTGTTAGGGTTTGTATTGCACAAGGGTCTTTAAACCCTTGCTTTATGCGTGAACTTCAGATCGGATGTGAAAAAAAGGAAAGTCTTCTTCAAGAGAGAATTCGAATGCTTGTTTGTTTTACCTTAAGGATTGATTGAACTTATCAAGTAAGTTTTAACTTGTGGCGTTAATTCAATTCTTGCAATCTTTATACTCTTTGTTACCAATTCATTGTTGTTTTGGGGGTGAAGGGTCATGTTAGATTGATTGAATTTAGGTATTGGAAACAATCATTGAAATAGAGGTGATCTAGACATTGACTCCAGGTTGTTACCATATCAAAGATGATGCTTTTAACTTGCCTAGAGAAAAACTTAGCTCAGCACCTTTGCTTGCTTTGCCTAACTTTGGTAAAACTTTTGAGATTGATTATGATGTAAGTGGAATAGGTATTGGTGGAGTCTTAATGTAAGAAAGTAGACCAATTGTGTTCATTAGTGAGAAGCTTATGATAAGGACTTTTATGCCTTAGTGAGAATGCTAGAGACATGGCAGCACTATCTCTAGTACAATGGAATTCATTATACACACCGATCATAAGTCCTTGAAATGTCTTGAAGGACAAGGAAAGCTAAGTCGTAGGCATGTAAAAAATGGGTAGAGTTTATTGAATTCGTTCCATACATCATCAAGTACAAACAATGTAAGGAAAATGTGATTGCTGATGTTCTTTTTAGAAGGTATGCTCTAATTTCTAATCTTGATGCAAAATTATTAGGTTTTGAGTACATTAAAGATTTGTATAATTCTGACCTTGATTTTGCTAATATTTATAGGGTATGTGAGAAAGGGGGTTTTGGCAAGTTCTTTAGGCATGATGGTTTTCTTTTCTAAGAAACCAAGTTGTGTGTTCCTCAATGTTCAATGATAGAATTGCTTGTGAGAGAAGCACATAGTGGTGGGTTAATGGGACATTTTGGAATTAAAAAGACTTTGGACATGTTAAGTCATCATTTCTTCTTGCCACAAATTAAAAGAGATGTTAAGAGAATATGTGAGAAATGCATTATGTGCAAACAAGCTAAATCTAGAGTAATGACTCATGGGCTGTATACTCATCTTCCTATTCCTAATATGATGAGGATCAAGATACCAACCAAATGGTTCAAGATGATGTTAGCAAATTTTCAAAAAACCCATTGCTAGGAATTTGAGGTCCAATAATTGGAGCAAGAACAAAACGAATGCATCAAGCTTTACAAGGATTAATTGATGTGAACCTTGTAAATCAAGATCTAGGAATCCATGAACAAGTTGTTGAGAGGAATTTCCAGAAAAGGTAAATTAGTTTTGTTTTCAAAACAACCTTAAATATGTTCAAGAAACACGAACCAAGTTTTAAAGAAGGATATTGACACAACACTCTAGGAAAAGAAGAGTTTAAGAGTGATAAGTCAGATAAATGCCACAAGGAATAACCTTGATAAGTTCTAAGTTTAATGAAGAACCAACAAAGTGAATAACCTCACCAAACACGTAAAACAAATTCCAATCTAAGTTGTACAAAGATAATGATTATATAGGCTAAAGAAATAATCAATCTTTTAGCAATGATTTATTCGTAAACATAATGAATTCCCCAAGATATAGGAAAGCCTTTTCAAATCTAATTCCTAAAGCCAAATATAGAAAGTGGACTTTTAGGTAGCCTAAATCAGTTAGAAATCTCCTTAAAATCATCAAAATAACCCAGTCTTCTAATTAGGCCAAATAAACAACTAATTAGGCCTATTTAATGCATGAATTAAGGTGATAGGGCTGATTGATCTCTCCAAGCCCTTATTGTTGCTTGTTTAGCCCAAACATCTTTAATTAGTCCATTAAGAGCTTCCTTCATCCTTTTAGCTTTAGCTCGAGTTATTAGACCTCCACCAATGTGTAATGGATCACCGAAATATGTTGAACCATATTGCACCATCATTTTCATGTCCCTTAGCTGAGTTTCCATCATTCCCCCTCTCCTCAAAAG
This sequence comes from Erythroxylum baracoense, assembly GCA_025629805.1. Lineage (NCBI taxonomy): Eukaryota > Viridiplantae > Streptophyta > Magnoliopsida > Malpighiales > Erythroxylaceae > Erythroxylum > Erythroxylum baracoense. The sequence continues at coordinate 10,607,076 of JAOTAY010000003.1, read as the reverse complement.
GATTCATCCTCTAATCTTTATCACCTACATCAAATGGAGAGAGATCAGAAACTTTAAATGTAGCACTAACATTATACTTACCTAGTAGATCTAGCTTGTGTTGGAATTTTATAGCTTAAGTGCTACAAGCTCCATTTGACGCACCAAGATATATTTGAAAGTGCTTGGGTTCATGTAAGGAGCTAACCCTCAACTCAAGGGAACTCAATGAAACTCACGTAAGCTAAAAGTGGCTTGACATGACTTTCCCTTGGCTCAAGAACATTATGAAAGGATAGAAAATTATGAACAAAACTTGGGAAACTGATGCAGTACCATGGGCAGGTGAAAGACAAGAAGAGAAGCATACATAGCGTGATCTGCCTCGAGGAAGCTTTAGATATGACTTGCATGGACATGAGCTAGCAAAAGGACACTTAGGAGTTGAAATTGGATTTGATTTGAAGTCTAAATGTCCAAGGCAAGGGGCTGAAGGAAATTCTCATATCAAAAGCCCAACATTCAAGTCTAATGTTCCTAAAGATCCATTACAATACAAGATGTTGGAGGTCCAATGACAAGAGTTAAGGCCAAAGCAATGAAGCAAGCGTTGAATTGTTTGATCCAAGACCTACAAGAGATAGAGCCCATGTTGTTGAGTTAGATTGCATCTCATAAAGGTCCAAGAGGCATTGTCTTACTCCTCGAAGCCCAACCTGAAGTCTCCAAATGCCCACATTAAGTCCAATTGGAAGAACTCACGTCAAATACCATGTGACAACCATGCAACACCTAAAAATAAGGAGATGGACGTGCTCCTAACTTCCAATATGTTCATATCATGTTTTAATTAGTTTCATTTTTGTTTTCCTTCAAATAAGGTCATCTAGTCAAAACCTTTCTATGTTTATTTTGTTTCCTTTTTTTTAGGGGTTGATTTGTTTCCTTTTATTTAGTTTCTACCTTAGGACATTAATTTAGAAAGTTTTTCCTATAAATAAACACCCCTTATGTACTTTGAAGGGAGATTGATTTAGAAATAATATTGACTATTATTCAGAGCATTTTTTGCTTTATTTGTATTCTTTGAAAATACTTGACTTATCAAAGGCATGGTCTTGTTTGGTGGTATCCCAAGGTTAGGGCTCTAAGAGACAAGTTCTCTTAGGGTTCTTTCCATTGACCAACATTCCTCTAACCCCCTTTCCTCTTTGTGTTCTATTTCTATCTTTTCAATTTTTTTTCTAGTGTGTCCCTGTGTGTGTTTGATTCTAGCATTCTCAGGCATAGCTCCATCTTGAAGGTTCTCTAGGACAAGTTCCTATTGGGTCTCACATTAGAAACATTAAAATGAAGATTCCATGGTTTCTTGGAAAGAATCATCTTGATGCATACTTGGAGTTGGAGAAGAAAGTGGAGTTGGTATTTGATTGTCACAACTACTCTAAAGTGAAAAAGATAAAACTTGTTGTTGTTGAATTAATGACTATGCTATTGTTTGGTGGGATCAACTTGTTTTGATTAGGAGAGGAAATTGAGAGGCAAATTGAAACTTGGGAGGAGAAGAAGGCTGTTATGAGGAGAAGATTCATTCCATCTCATTACTGTAGGGACTTGTACTGGAAGTTGCAAGGCCTAACCCAAGGATCTAAGAGTGTAGAGGAGTACCACAAGAAGATGGAGATAGCCATGATTAAGGCTAATGTGGAGGAGGACCAAGAGGTAACCATGGCACAATTTTTGCATGGCTTAGATCAGGAAATTGCAAATATGGTAGAGTTACAACATTATGTGGAGCTGGAGGATATGGTACACATAGCCATCAAGATTGAGAGGCAACTCAAAGAACAATGATCAATACGGTATGGGAAGAAATCGAGTTCTTCTTAGAAATTGAATTAGAGAAAGAAGGATGATATGACTGATCTTAAGAGCAAGTCTAAATCATCTAAAACTAAGGATGCTGGTTCTAGCCTAGATAAAGGTAAGTCCAGCTCCCAAACCTCTAGAAATAGAGATATTAAATGTTTTAAGTGATGGAGAAACATTGCATCCTAAAGCCTAAATAAGCAAGTGATGATTTTAAGGGGAGATGGTGATGTTGAGACAAAAGTTGAATCTAATGATGATTGCATGACATAATCAGAGGTGAGTGATGATGAAGTGTATTTAGTTTTTGGTGAAATCCTTATCACTAGGAGAGCTTTGAATGTGTAAGTGATGAAGGATGATGTAGCACAATGAGACAACATCTTCCACACATGTTGTCACATCAAGGTGGTATGTAGCATGATTATAGATGGGATAAGTTGTGCTAATGCAGCAAGTAATCTTTTGGTTGAAAAATTAAACCTACCTACTACTAAGCATCCTAGACCTTATAAACTTCAATGGTTGAATGAGTGCGGGGAAGTCAAGGTTAATAAACAAGTTCTAGTGTCATTCTCCATTAGTAGGTATCATGATAAGGTGCTTTGTGATGTTATACCTATGCATGCTAGTCATTTGGTTTCAGGCCGACCTTGGAAGTTTGATAAGAGAGTTATGCGTGATGGATTCAAGAGTAGATACTCTTTTGATGCATGATGGATTCAAGAATAGATACTCTTTTTTAATGCATGGGAAACTTACAACTCTTGTACCATTAACGCCTTGGCAAGTATATGAAGATCAAGTGAGGGTCAAAATGAATGTGAGAAAAGAAAGCATGAGGCTGAATGTCAAAAAAGAAAGAGTGAGATTGAATATGAAAAAGAGGCAATAATCATAAAAAAGGTAGGAAAGGAAAAGCCTTAAGAGCAAGAGAGAAAAAAACAAGTTTTTATGAAAAAGAAGTAAGGTTAAGAGAGCCTTTTGTTCAAAATAACCAATGCAATACTTTTTTCCAAAGAGTCTTATTTTAATACTAATGATCTTAACTCATGTTTCCCTAGTGCTACCATGTCTCTTTTGTAGGAATTAGCTGATGTCTTTCCTAATGAAGTTCCCAATGGTTTATCACCACTTAGAGGAATAAAACATTAAGTTGATTTCATTCCTAGTGCATCAATTCCTAACCGACCAACCTATAGGAGCAATCCTAAGGAGATAAAGGAACTTCAAAGGCAAGTTGAGGAGTTGCTAGCTAAAGGGTATGTGAGAGAAAGTTTGAGTCCATGTGCAGTTCCTATTCTACTTGTGTTTAAGAAGGATGAAACATGGAGAGTGTGTGCTAATTGTAGAGCTATCAATAAAATTATGGTAAAGTATCACTATCCCATTCCTAGCTTGGACGATATGCTTAATGAATACGGTTCTTTGATGGGAATCAAGATACTGAACGAATAGCTCCAGATGATGTTGGAAAATTTTTCCGAGACCCATTGTAAGGAATTGAAGGTCCAAAGACTCGAATAAGCTTTGCAAGGATTAATCATGGAGATACAAGAAAAGGAGGTTGTTATTGAAGGTGCTAAAGCATTACCAAGATTAATTACTTATCTTCATGTACAAAATGTTGAGCAAGACTTAGTACATGGTGAACTAAGCGTGGAGTCTAAGATACAAGGTTGATCATCAAGCATGGGTTTGAAGGAAGCCCAATCTACATAACTAAGATGCAATCAACAAGTGGGATGGTTATTTTGATTTAATTAAGCCCAAATTTACATTTTTGAGTGAATAAGGCGTTATTAAGAATTGTTCCTTAATAATTTCGTTCATATCTAAATCAGATTGTTTCCTTAATTTAGGAGATATCCACATTTAAGACTATTTTGTATCCTTAAATTAAGGATTCCCTTTCTTATTTAGGTCTTTCCTACTTAAGTATGAACAAGGAATAGGTCCTCTTATAGGACTAGGATACTATGATGCTTATTTAAAGGGCAATCTCATGTATTACGAGATCATCACTATCAATAAAAATTGAGTTATTTTCCAGCAAGCTTTGCTTGTTCTTTTGTGTTCTTGGTGGAATACAAATCTGACTTATAAGGGAGTGATCAACCTTTGTGGCTTCTTAATGTCAGGTTTTTAAGGATTTAGCTTACTTAAGGTTCTAATCTATTCGTTCAACTTATTTTCTAGGATTCTGGGCATGCATAACAATTGAATCAAGAGTTCTTAGGGCAGGTTGCCCAGTGGGTTCGTATCATTTGGCATCAAAGACTTAGGTTTGTAGAAATGAGGTTTCTATCCTTTCGTTATCATGGTTTGGTGTTTGTTTCCTTTGTTTTTTGTTGGAATCCTTGTGATTTACAATTTCAGTTCATTCTTTTACCTAAGTTTAGTTTCAGATTCATTGCAATTCTTTTGTTGCTATCTTTTAAAGCTCAAATAGTTCTTTTCAATTTGATTCAGTTTTGTTCTCAAAAAAGAAGAAGAAGAAGAAGAAGAAGAAAACCACGTTTAAATTCTCAAAAAGAAGAAGAAGAAGAAAACCACGTTTAAAAAAACAAAACAAAAAAAGAGAAAAGAAAAGATACATTGTGAACTTATTTATGTATCTTGCATCTGATTGAGTTATCTATTAGGATTGCAATCTGATTCATTTTTGTAAACAAAGAATCATAATCTAAGACAAGTATTCATAAGATATTTTCTTTCCTTTTCTGAGTTCAGTTAATTGATTCCATATCATTTGCCTAATTCTTGAATAATTTCGTGCTCCTCTCTTTGTTAGACAATTCATGTGTGATAGAGCAGTTACAGGTTCTTCACTTCTCTTTTTGTGTTAGAATACATTCTTTTGCATGTCTTTTGCTTCCTCTTGAAGTTATCTTGTTTACTTGAATCCTCAGTTATTATTTTCTTTGTGTTTACCATTTGCCTCAGCTAAGTTTTTAAAGTTACAATTTTTAAGACTTGCCATCATCTAACTGATTACTGCCCTTGATTTGTTAGTCTTGATTCTCTTAAGAACATAAAAGATGGGATGGTTTGAGTTAAAAAATAGACAAGAGTGTTGAGATCAGCATCGTGAAAAGTCAAAAATAAAGAGAAAAACGAGTGGAACTTGCATTATTTCAAGTGTAAACATGTGAGTGACTGTGTGACGATCCTATTGTGTTTGCTACTAACTTTTTCTTGCAGGTTATAAACATGAGTAACGAAAGATAACAATATGAAATTGACATGAAATTGTTTGTGAAGGCTGTCAATGAACAATTTAAGAAGTTAAACACCAGGTTCTAATTTGCAATCTTCATCAGCTTCTAATTCTACTAGAAGTTATGTGTTTGAGGAGGAAGAGGAAGACAAATCAGAGTATGAAGATTTCAAATCTAGAAGAGGCAAAAAGGATGTTTCCAAAAGGGACAACAATTTAGGCATCTTGACGATGACGATTCCAAGCTTTCAAGGAAAGAATAATCTCGAGTCCTATTTGGAGTGGGAAAAAAGATTTAGCACGTATTTGACTACCATAACTACTCCGAGGAGAAGAGAGTGAAACTTGTAGCTGTTGAATTTATAGATTATGCAAGTATTTGGTGGGACCAATTAGTGATAAATAAAAGGACGAATGGTGAGAGACCAATTCAGTCATGGGAAGAAATGGATATGGTAATGAGCAAGAGATTTATACCTGGCCATTACTATAGAGATTTGCATTGAAAGATTCAAGCGTTGGTTCAAGGGTCCAAGAGTGTAAAAGATTACTACAAAGAGATAGAGGTGGTTGTGATTAAACAAATATAGAGGAGGTGATGACGTGGTGGTGACTATGGTGGCTGGTGGTGTTGGAAATGGTGACTGGCGCTGGACCCTTTAAAATTACACAGTTTTGATCTGATCGCGTGAAAACAAAACAATCGATTTCTAACTCATGTTCTGGACGATTGGTTGGGTCAAATGGGATGCAATTTTATGTCAAATTGAAGTTCAAGATGTGTAATTTGGTGAAGGAATCGTGTCCATTTGACGTCTAGAGAAAAAGTTATGAATAGTTTTCGTAGATTGGTTCTAGATTAGGAAAATGCTGAAACTGCGAGCTTAACAATTGGGCAATTTTAAAGTGCATTTCTGGACAAACGGTTAGGAATTTGAGGGTCATTTTTGAGACTAAATTAAATTTCAAGAAGTGAACTACAACATTGATGAAGGAAGTTTCTCAATCTGATGAGTAGAAAAAATGATATGATTTTTCTTGAAAAGGACGTTCTGGAAATGGAAAGCTGGAATTGTGGAAATCAGATGGCAAATTAAATGGGTGAAAGATAGGTGATTGTTTTTGGAAACAAACAAAACCCTTTAGTTTTTGGAAACTAATAA
>JAOTAY010000003.1:10560374-10572527 GCA_025629805.1 Erythroxylum baracoense | reverse complement strand
AATATGGGTTCTATATCTTGAAGGTCTTGGATCAAACAATTCAATGCTTGCTTCATTGCTTTGGCCCTAGTTCTTGTCATTGGGCCTCCAACATCTTGTAATAGATCTTTAGGAACATTAGACTTGAATGTTGGGCCTTTGATATGGGAGTTTCGTTCAGCCCCTTGCCTTACACATTCAGACTTCAAATCTGATCCAATTTTAGCTCCTAAGCCACCTTTTGCAAGCTCATGTCCATGCAAGTCATGTCTTAGGCTTCCTTAAGGCGTATTACAACATGTATGCTTCTCTTCTTATCTTTCACATGCCCATGGTTCTCCATCAGCTTCATGTAGCTAAGGTATTTTCTAGACTTAATCTTGCTAATGGATTTCATTAAATTAGAATGAAAGAGGATGATGAATGGAAAATCGCTTTTAAAACTAAGGAGGGTTTATATGAATGATTGGTTACGCCTATGGGACTTTCTAACTCTCCTTCTAGTTTTATGAGATTAATGAATGGGGTTTTAAAGCCATTTCTTGCTAAGTTTGTTATTGTTTATTTTGACATTCTGGTGTATAGTGGGAGTTTACATGAACATGTCATGCATTTGAGGTTAGTTTTTGAAGTGCTTAGTAATGAGAAGTTGTATGCTAATGTGGAGAAGTGTCATTTTTATGATTCATCTATTTCATTTCTTGACTACATTATTTATAGTGATGGAATAAGTATAGATCATTAAGTTGTAAGCCATTGTTGATTGGCCAACCCCTAGGAGTTTGTTTGATGTTCAGAGTGTTCATGGGTTTTGTTCATTCTACAGGAGGTTTATAAAGGATTTTAGTTCAATTACATGTCCCATTACTGATTGCATGAAGAAAGGTGTGTTTAATTGGCCAAGTCAAGCTCAAATTGCGTTTAATACTCTTAAGAATCTGATGACAAAGGCCCCAGTTCTTGCCCTACCCAATTTTGATGTTACGTTTGAATTAGAATGTGATGCTAGTGGTAGAATAGGAGCTGTTTTAAGTCAAGCAGGAAAATCGATTGCATTTTTTAGTGAAAAGTTATGTGATGCTAGAAAGAAGTATTCCACTTATGAGCAAGAATTTTATGCATGGTTAGAGCTCTTAGACATTGGAGTTCCAATTTGCTTGCCAATTCATTTGTGTTGTATACTGATCATGAGTCTTTGAAATATATACAAACACAATCACAATTGAATAGGAAGCATGCTAGTTGGATGGAACATTTGCAATCTTTTGACTTTGTTATCAAGCATAAGTCCGGCCATACTAATGTTGTAGCAGATGCACTTTCTAGGAAATATCATTTTTTGAGTTCTATGCATGCTCATGTCATAGGTTTTGATAATATTAGGAAGTTGTATGAGAAAGATGATGATTTTGGGGAAATTTTTTAGAAGTGTAAATTGGCCGGAGATAGTTTTCAAGATTATGTAGTTCACAATGGTTATTTGTTTAAACTTAATGCTTTTTGTGTTCCAAAATGCTCTCTTAAGGAAGTAATTTTGAGAGAAGTTCAAGGAGGTGGTCTAGCCGGCCATTTTGGTAGACAAAAGACTTATGAATTGGCCTGTTCTAAATTTTTTTGGCCCAAAAATGCTCAAAGATGTGACTAAGCTTGTAGGAGGATGCAACACTTGCCAACAATCAAAGATGACAAGTCAATCCCATGGCCTATACATGCCTTTGCCAACTCCTAATGCACCATGGGAGGATGTAAGTAAAATGGCCCATTTTGTAGCTTGTAGTAGGACTAATGATGTATCCCATATCATGAATTTATACTTTGAAAATATAGTAAAATTGCATGGAATTCCAAAAAGCATTGTAAGTGACAGGGATGTAAAATTTGTAAGCCATTTTTGGAGACATTTGTGGGATGGATTAGGAACAAAACTCAAATTAGTACTTCTTTCCATTCACAAACTGATGGACAAACTGAAGTAGTAAATAGGAGTCTTGAGAATATTCTAAGGAGCCTACTATAAGGAAGAATCAAGAATTGGGACAAGATGCTAGCACATGCCGAATTTGCCTACAATTGTTCCAAGAATAAGACTACAAATCTATCTCCATTTGAAGTTGTTTATAGTACTAATCCTCTCGTGCCTATTACATTGAATCAAGCCACCTTTAGCTTTCAATCGAACATTCAAGCTGAAAATAGGGACTAAGAAATTGTCAAGCCACACGAAAAAGTCAAGGCCCATATCATGAAGAAGAATGAAGAATACAAGTTTAGGTCCAGTTGGAAAAGCTCGTGGAATTTAAAGAAGCTGACTTTGTTTGGGTTTACTTAAGGAAGGAAAGATTTCCAGTCAAAAGAAGATCCAAGCTCATGCCAAGGGCCGAAGGCCCATTCAAGGTTCTGAAGAAGATAAACCAAAATGCCTACCAGATAGATTTACCAAGCCACTATGGAATTTCAAATTCATTTAATGTAAGTGACTTAGCAAAATATGTCGAAGATACAATGATTCCAAATGAAAATGTTCAAGCCTTTGAAGATAGGGAGGATGATGGAGGACCATCCAGGTTAGCCATCAAAGATATTGAAGCAATGGGCCTTGGAGTAGAAAAAGAAGCCACTGATCAAGAAATAGAAGAAGAAATTGGGCTAAGTTGTTTTATGAAGTTTCAAGCCTCATGGAAACCATTCGGGGACTGTAAAGCCTTGGTCCAATCTGATTTAATTGAAGCTCATTCCTAGCCCATTAAAGAGTCCAAGGTTGGCAAAGAGAAGTCAACTTGCTGCCCACCAGAGTGACTTATTGGCTAGGTTTCAACTATCTTATCTATCATTAAATTTGCATTGAATAAGAGCTACTTAAAGCTCATTTAGTGTCATTTTTAATTAGCTATTTTTTTTCTTTTAATGACAAGTTAATGACAAACGTTATGAGCCATATTAAGTATGTTTTAAAGCCATTTAAAATCACAAAGAATGTGTGGCTGGACTGCATGTGGTCATCCACATTCTTCTAGCTTTTGTTTGCTTATTTAAGTCAAGTTTCTTTCCATATGTAAGATCGGAAAATTAATAAAAGAGTGAGAGTTTCCTTTCTAGTTTTTGCCGCTCAAATCTTTCTTTTTTTACTTGTTCATTTCGTTTGGTTCAATAGCAAACCAATTGCAATAATTTGGGTTTGATTGTTTTCCAAAAACACTCAATTTCTACACAAATTTCATTCTAGCACCTAGTTAGACCAACTTGTACTAAATGAATCATATCTTCCAAACCACACATCCAAATTGAGTCAAACTTGAACCATTGGAAAATTGACTCACAGTCCTTCAATTTCACTTCTTATAGTTTAACCCAGTTCGTCCTTATTTCTCTCAAAAATTGCCCAGAATACAGTAGTCCATGCGCCAAGCACCTCCACCACCATCACTTAGCCAAATTCTACCAATCTACTCCAGCGACCTCTTAGCCACTCCAATCACTCCAAACTCTTTGAAACACTATCAACAGACTTCAACATTAAAATGTACAAAAAATATTACTTTTTTTCTTCTTCTACTTTTATAGAAATTTCACTTAATGGCGTGTGTATGACACTACTAGATTTCCATCCAAAATAGCTTAACATTGAGTAGGATCGATAATGTTTGAACCTTAACTGAGCAAGTTAAAATATTTGGCCCTAAATTGGGCATTTAGCCCCAATTTGCTTTCCAAGAGGAAGAATTTGATTTATTCCTAAACTGTATTGATTGTTGTTCTTTGAGTGCCTCTCAACCTTAATAGCCATGTGTACCATATCCTCCAGCTCTACATAATGTTGCAACTCTACCATATTTGCAATTTCTAGATTTAAGACATGTAAAATATGTGCCATGGTTGGCTCTTAGTCCTCCTCCACATTAACCTTAAATCATGGCCATCTCCACCTCCTTCACACTCTTAGATCCTTGGGTTAAGCCTTGCAACCGCTGGTACAAGTCCCCATAGTAATGAGATGGAATGAATCCTTGATATGGAAACCCCAAGAAAACAAGGTTCTTAAAACCCCATAATCCTATTGAATCAAATCCCCAATCTTTCTATTCTAAGAACATGCTAGTTCAAACCTCAATTATATGAAATTGAGACCCAAACCCAAAGAACACACCACAAGCGATTACCTTGATAAGTGATGCAATCCTTGAAGTAACAAGAAGAAGAACATGCCTTTCTTAAAGAGAATATCTCTGAATTTCATTAATCAACTAGTATGAAGTTTACAAGGATAAAATAAGGTATTATACCCTTGCTCACATCCTCACCCTAAAAGGAACAGGTTACAAACCCATTTAATGCTAAAACAAGCATAATCCTAACTAGTTTAGCAGTTATAGCTCAATAACGCAATCTGATCCTAATCCACTTAGGATTGGGCTAAACTAACTTAAATAAACCTAAGGGGGGGAATGGGCCTAATGGAGGCATAAAATAAACTAAGGCAAGCTTTCAAATAAATATCTAATCCATAACAAGTCTTTTGGGCCTCATAAATAACAAGCCCAATGTATTAAATTAAGACCATAAGAATAATTGAACTTGTCTTGAAATTTGTCTAAGTATTAGCCCCTCCACATGCCCTCTCTAGAAGAATCACAAGCTTGACTACTCCACTTGAATTCTCCTTGGATGGTTCAACCTTGCCATCAAGGTGAGATGTAATGTGACTTTGAACAAACCCTTAAAGTGCTTGTTTAAGCCTTGATGCACGTTGCCTTATAATAGGTCTGCTTGGCAAAGTAAGCTTGTCTTGGCGTGTGGCACCTTGATCTGGCGTGTGGCACCTTGATCTCCATTGCTGCCATGGCTTCTCGTATCATTTCTTCATTCCTAAAAAGGATTTATCCCTAAATCAGGCCCTACATTATCAAATGGAGAGAGATCAACAACAACATTAAAATGACTTGATACTCACCTAGCAAATCAATCTCATAGGCATTATCATTAATCTTTTCAAGGACTTAGAAAGGTCCATCGCCTCAAAGATCTAACTTGGATTTCCTTTGCTTAAGAAATCTCTCTTTTCTGAAATGCACCCAAACCCAATCGCAGGCCAAATTGCATCAACTTTTGCCCTTGATTAGCTCTTTGTGCATATGCTTCATTCCGCTTCTCTATGTGCTATCTTACCTTCTCATGAATGTTGCGCACCAAATCTGCCTTCTTTTATCCATCTGCACTAGTGATCTCACTTAAAGGTAAATAACACAAATCTAAAGTTGTTAATGGATTAAAACCATAAACAATCTCAAAAGGTGAATAACCAGTAGTAGAATGTATGCTCCTATTATATGCAAATTCAACTAATGGTAAACATTCTTCTCATGTTTTAAGATTTTTGCCAACCACAGCATGCAAAAGAGAACCTAAAGTTCTATTCACCACTTCAGTTTGTCCATCAGTTTGAGGATGGCAAGTAGTAGAAAACAAACCAAAAGAACACACCAAAAATGGCTCGAAAACTTCACATCACGGTTAGAAATAATAGTCTTAGGAACACCATGCAAATGCACAACATCCCTAAAAAACATTTCATCAATATTTATAGCATCATCAGTTTTATGACATGCAATGAAATGTGCCATCTTACTAAACCGATCTATTACTACAAATATACTATCCGTACCCTTTTTCATCCTAGGCAGTCCTAAAACAAAGTCCATAGATATGTCAGTCCACGGATGCTTAGGCACAGGCAAAGGTGTATACAAACCATATTGATGAGTCTTAGATTTCACTTGTTTACATGCGACATACTTAAAACAAATTTTCTCAACATCTTTTCTCATGTTAGGCCAATAAAAGGGTTCACAAAGTATGTCATGTCTTTTGAACCCCAAAATGTCCCATCAAACCCCCACAATGTGATTCATGCATAAGCACTTCACGCATAGAATATTTAGGCACATATAACTTGTTTTCCCTAAACAGATAACCATCATGTCTATAAAATCTTTGGAATGCAACACACTTACAAGCACCAAACACATTGCCAAAATTAGAATCCTAAGTGTACAAATCTCTAATGTAATCAAACCCCAGCAATTTAGAACTTAAAGTCATGATTAGAGTGTACCTTCTTGAAAGTGCATCAGCAACTACATTCTCCTTACCTTTTTTGTATTGTATCATGTAAGGAAAGGTCTCTATGAACTCCAACCACTTCGCATGCCTCTTGTTCAACTTACCTTGGCCTTTTAGATATTTCAATGACTCATGATTAGAATGGATCACAAACTCCTTTGCCCAGAGATAATGCGGCCAAGTCTCTAATGCTTTTACCAAGGCATAGAGTTCCTTGTCATAAGTGGAATAATTCAATTGTGGTCCATGAAGCTTTTCATTAAAGTATACAATGGGACGCCTACCCTGCATCAAAATAGCACCAATAGCAATCTCGAAAGCATCGCATCCAATTTCGAAAACTTCATTAAAGTTAGGCAAACTTAGAACAGGTGCAGAACACAATTTATCTTTTAAAGTATTAAATGCCAATTCTTGTGCCTCATTCCACTTAAAGCCAACATCCTTTTTAATTACTTCAGTCAATGGTGCAGCAATGGTGCTAAAGTCCTTAACAAAACGCCTATAAAAGCTAGCCAAACCATGAAAGCTACGCACATCACTAACTGACTTAGGAGTAGGCCAATCTTTGATAGCCTTAACCTTCTCCTCATCAACATGAACACCACGGGCAGAAATAACAAAGCTAAGAAACACAACTTTATCTATACAAAAAGAACACTTTTTAAGCTTAGCATACAACTTTTTGCTTCTAAGTGCCTCAAGTCTAGATTTAAGAAGCAAAACATGCTCATCTAGGATTTTGCTATAAATCAGAATCTCATCAAAGTATACAACTACAAACTTGCTAACAAATTCACGCAAAACATGGTTCATCAATCTCATAAAAGTTTTAGGTGCGTTTGTCAAACCAAATGGCATGACCACCCATTCATACAAACCATATTTAGTTTTAAAAGTAGTTTTCCATTCATCTCCTACTTTCATCCTAATCTGAGGATATCCACCAATGAGATCAATTTTTGTAAAGAAACATGCACCATGTAACTCATCAAACATATCATTTAGTCTAGGAATGGGGTGGCAATACTTTACCGTTATCTTATTTACTGCCCTGCAATCCACACACGTGCCATGTTCCATCTTTCTTTAGCACTAACAACACAGAAACAGCATATGGGCTTAAGCTTTCGCTTAAGTGCCCCTTCTCTAAAAGTTCCTCCACTTGCTTCTGAAGTTCCTTTGTCTCCTTGGAATTACTCCTATAAGTTGGGCGGTTTGGAATTTAAGCTCCTAGTACAAAATCAATTTGGTGTTCAATGGCCCTCAAAGGTGGAAGTCCCTTGGGCAGCTCATCTGGAAACATATCTGAGTATTCTTGCAAAACAGATTTAATAACACTAGGCAAAAAAGAATCAAGTCAGCCTCATTATAAAGAGTTTCTCTATAGTTAAGCAAAATGAAAGGCTTATGTGTGTATAACATTTGTCCCAACTCTCTTGATTTTGCAAAAAAAAGTACTCTTTTTTCTTCCACTCTTCTTTTCACTCAGATCTACTTTTTCGATTGCACTTCCCTCTTTTCTTTCCTCACTAGTGCAATTTCTCTCAATTGGGATTTTATTATCAACTTCTTTCATGGCCTCTTTTCCTTTTTTTCTTTTTAAACTCTCGGCCTCACTTTGTTTTAGTTCTTCCACGGCTTTTGCAAGTTTGATTTGATCCTCATGGACCTCCTTTGTCGATAGAGGACCTAAAACATAGGTCTGATCTCCCATTTTGAATGAGTACCTATTCTTATAGCCACCATAGATCACTCGCCTATCATACTGCCAAGGCCTCCCCAACAATATGTGACCTGCTTGCATTGGTACTAGATCACACAAAACCTCATCTAAATATCTACCAATGGAGAATGCAACCATAACTTGCTTTTGCACCTTCACTCCCCCACATTCATTGAGCCATTGTAGCTTTTATGGGCTAGGATGTTTGATAATAGGCAGCCCTAACTTCTCCACCAAAACTGTACTAGCTACATTGATGCAACTTCCTCCATCTATAATCATACTACACATCTTACCATTTATCAAGCAATGGGTATGGAAGATTATTTCTCTTTGCTCATCCACCTCAATCTTCTCTTGTACATTAAGAGCATGCCTAACCACAAGGGCTTCAGCTTGGACAGGTTTTTCCACCTCCACATCACTACAAGCCTCTAATGGAGGCATTTCTTCATTTTTACTCTCTTGAGATTCAATTCCCCCATCCTCCCTCAAAAGTATAATTTTTCTATTTGGGCATTCAGAAGCTATATGACCAGATCCCAAACATTTGAAACATCTGATATCGCTATGCTTAGAAGGTGTATTAATAGCATTAGAGTTAGAATTGGTACCTTTAGAGGTTATCCCCTTGTCTTTGGACTTGTCTTTGTAGTCATTGGACTTGTCCTTTCCCTTTTCTTCCTTCTTAGGCCATTTGGAACTCCATGAACTTGAAGAACTAGAATTTTATGCCTTGTTAAAGCCCTTACTCTTCAATTGCCTTTCAACCATTCAACCATTTCCTCAATTTCCACGTAATGATGCAACTCCACCACATTGGCTATATCTTTGTTCAATCCAGCAAGAAACCTTGCCATGGTGGCCTCCCTATCCTCTTCAATATTAGCCCTGATCATGGCTATTTCCATCTCCATATGATAGTCCTCCATGCTTTTAGTACCTTGTGTTGAAGATTGGAGCCTTTGGTGCAACTCCCTATAGTAATAGCTAGGCACAAAGCATTTCTTTCATTATGGCCTTCTTTTCTTCCCAAGTCTCAACTGGCCTTTCATTAACTCTTCTTCTACTCAATAGCAACTGATCCCACTAAATAGCAACATAGTGTGAGAATTTAACTGCCGCCAACTTCACCTTTTTCTCTTTTGAGTAGTTGTGGTGAAAGCAAATATCATCTCAACTTTCCTTTCCCACTCTAGGTATTCATCTGCATCATTTTTCTCTTGAAAAGGAGGTATCTTCATCTTGATGCTACCAATATTCTTTTCCACTCGTTCTACTTCTTCTTCCCTTCCTCTTTCATTTCTTGCTATATTACCACCTCTAAATCTGCCCCTACCATATCGTCCACCTCTGACTTGATTTCTACCACTTCGCCACTCCTCCTTATCAAAATCATCATACTCTTTATAATTGTATGTGTTTCGGATCGAAGTAGTAGAATCTCTTATATTTGCCAAATCTCCTCTGCCAGCAGATTGTGATTCCTCCTTCAATCTCTCAAACCTTTCTTCCATATCATCAAACCTTGAGTTAAGCCTCTCAAATTGACGATACATGGCTTGCAAAGTGAAGTTCTATTCTGTTGGATTCCCTTGATCTTTCTTCATTGCACTATTATCACTTTCATTAGACATGTTATTAAAATCCTGCAAGAAAATGTTAGAAAGCACCTCACTAGCACTCCCTCGCATGTGTCACTCTAGAAAAAAAATTTTACCACTCGTGTTTCACACAAAATATTGGCTTTTCACTAGATAGGCTTACACTCTCTTGCCTTTTACCTCTCAAGTGATGCCTTGAAGGTTACTCTTTAGAAACCAATTCAAGGAATAACAACAAACAACATAAATTAATTAGAAAAGAACAAGATAAATCTTAATAAGAAACAAAATGAACAAAAACTAGTAGCAAACATAATGAACGGACAACAACAAATTTTCTATGCCAATACACGGATGAAAAATGTGTATGCAATGACTCTTATAAGTAATTGAACAATATGATTGCAAAATTGTCAAATTCATTGTGTTAGAGGCAAAGATAGGCATAAATAAGAAATTATACAAAGAAACAAAGAAAGACACACCAATGATAGGTAAACTCACTAAAAACTCGAAACTTAGAGGAATAAGTTCAAATTTGGCCCAAATTAAAAGATAGATAATTCAATGTGTTTTAATTATTCTTGCAGACAAATTAGGCTAATTTGAGGTTACAACCTGAATCTATGCAAAAGAATTGATTGTCTAATTCTGGATTGACAACAATTGCATATATGATTCAAAGAAAACTTTCTTGATCAATCTGAAATTTTCTTTTTTTTGTTTTTTCATGATTTCTTTCTTTTCTGATTCCTTTTTCTTTCTTTTTCATTTTTTTCTTTTCTGATTCCTTTTTCTTTCTTTGTTCATTTTTTCCACTTTTTTCTTTTCTGATTCCTTTTTCTTTCTTTTTTCTTTTTTCACGTTTTTTTCTATTTTTTAATTTAGGTCTGAAGATCAAGAAAATAAAGATTCACTAAAAGAGAACAAGAACACGAATTCAGAAACCAGAATTCAAAAAAACACAAAAGAACATGAAAGATCAAATTTGTCACAACCAAAAAGAAACGAAAATTTCAAAGAAACTAATAAGAAAGCATAAAAAGATACGTATGAGTTCAACATAATTAAGTCAAAGCTCTGATACCAAGATGATACGGGGGTTTCAAGAAATCTAAGCTCTTGAAACTCCCCTAATACTATTGGTTCATTACCCCAACTCTCTATACCAAGAACATGCTAGCTTAAACCCCAATTTCGTGAATTGAGACCCAATCCTAAAGAAATCATAAACTAATTAAAGTTTCAAGTACTTACTTATTGTTGCAAATCAATTTCTTGAAGTAACCAAGAAAGCAATCACACCTATCTTGAAGAAATCCAAATTCTTGAAATTCTATTAATCAAAGACGCAAAAAGTGGTCTTACATCCCTCATCTTATTCTACTTATATTGTAGAAAACAAGATGACCTAAACTTTTAAAGCCAAGCAATGGGCTTAATACAATCAACCCATAAAACAAGTTCAAAACTTAAACTAAATAAAAAGCTAACAATAGGCTTAATACAATCAGCCCATAAAACAAGTTCAAAACTTAAACTAAATAAAAGCAACAAAATTACAAGCCCATATGATACAATCAACCTTTTATAATAGATATTGAGCTTGTCCTGAAAAATTGGCTAAGTATTAGCCTCTTTACGCCTCCCTTAGCAAAATTATAAGCTTTGGAATGCCTTGGTGTTCCTTCATGGATGTCGTGGCCTCATCATGAATTTGAGATGTGTTTAAGCCTTGAACAAATCCTTGAATAGCTTACTTAAGCGTTGAACCTTGCTGTCTTGTAATTGGTCCACTAGACATAGAAAGTTTGTCTTGTTGAGTAGTGTTATGGCGTTGAATCTCGTTGCCGTCCTTGCCAAGGCTAGTTGTATCACCAACCTGATTACCCACATTAGATTTGTCAGGTGCATGGTAACCAACCATTATTTATACTAATATGGACCAGGATTTAGTCATACTACTATAGCATGAATGTAGTATATGGATAGTATATAGAACCCAGTTGTGGATATAGATTACACAACCATATCCTGAATCCTGGTGATTGCACACATGCATATACTCCCTATATATGTACCCCATTATAGTAATATTATAGTCCATAATAGGCATGTATTTACATGCCTATTATATGTGGGTATAAAAGGACTGCAATAGATATACTATGTGTAGGTATGATATGATGGTTTAGGGTTAATATACCTATTGTAATATCACTAACTGTGTCATTACACATTAATATGTTTGTAGTAATTATCACACATATATCATGTCAAATAGAGGGATGGGATATTATACATACCACATACTCTGGTTTAATAGGTATCTATGCCACATTATGACACTGGTGAACATAAGTCAAAATTATACATAATTATCATATTGCTTACATTGATATCAATACTATAGGTTTGTTATCACTATAACAAAATATGGTTTTACATAGTCCTAGCTAACACCCAATATAAGCATGTGTATGTCACTGTGGCACACTACATAGTGGATGGATGTTATATGGGTATACATGTCCCATATATGCTTGATGGGTGAACTACATAATAATATTATGTGTACCATTATTATATACTACACTTCCATTCCCTTATATATGTATTATGGTCGACTAGGGTACAACCATACAGATACAGACAATATGTATTCAGATGGTATGGTATTTCCATAATGGTATACATATTACTATATGGATGAGAGTATGGTTAACC
>JAOTAY010000003.1:10524496-10558080 GCA_025629805.1 Erythroxylum baracoense | reverse complement strand
ATGTTGTATTTGTGTGATCAACAATTTATGATGAATGTGCATAAGTTGAATGTTATGTTTTTGGGTTGATGATCAATTGTAGATTATGATTTGGTTGTAAATGATATTGAATTGGAGTGGAGGGGAAAATGATGAGGAAAATAAGTTAGAAATGATAGATATGCATAAGAGGGGTCATAGGAAACTTGTAGGAGTTAGAAATCTGGAATTTGACCCGTAAATGTCCAACGGGCAGACCTTCTTGGGTATTACAGTGTTTCAGCTCAGTTCATGTCCCTTTGGAGGGACATATGTTTGCTAGGTGGACCTTCTCGGGTTTGTTTGTGTCCCAGTTCAGTTCATGTCTGTTTGAAGGGACATACGTCCGCTAAGCAGACTTTCTTGTCATTTACACCTCCATTCTAATTAAATATCATTTACAGCCAAATGATAGATATGCATAAGAGGGGTCATAGGAAACTTGTAAGAGAGAAATCAAGAATTTGACCCGTAAAAGTCCGTTGGGTGGACTTCATGTCTGCTATGCAGACCTTCTCGGGTATTCCAGTGTTTCAGCTCAGTTTATGTCCCTTTGGAGGGACATATGTCCGCTAGGCGAACCTTCTGAGGTATATTTGTGTCCCAGTTTAGTTCATGTTTGTTTGAAGGGACATACGTCCGCTAAGCAGACATTCTCGGGATAATTATGAAAATGTGAAAATTTTGACCCTCTAGATGGCAAAATCTCTCTTTGGGGTCTGCACGGAAGTTGTAGAAATCGAAGTTCTCTTCGAAACCATCCTAGAATGGCCTTAATCTGACATCCATAGTGAAGTTACGCTTTTTGTCCCAAGCATGTACATTTATTAAGTTGTGGGCTTATCAATGCTTTCCTATGATTCATTTGGACTTGAATGGAGCTTGAAAAGTACTTAGTTTGTTGTGGAAATAAGAGATAAATGGAGTGATATGTTTAGGGTGACAATTAAGGATATGAACATAAGAATGGATTGTCATTTATCAAATGCTCAATTATGGATGTTTGGGATGTTATAAAAACCCTACAGAGTGTTGCGCACACGTCTCATGACTGACGAGTTAAACTCTGGAACGAGGTCTAACATGGTTTGGTATCAGAGAATGAGTTAGACTTTAGAAACAAGGTCTAATAGGTTGGGTATCAGAGCATGTGTTAGACTCTGAAAACGGGGTCTAGCACCAAACACACTTTATTACTATTTCCCAGCTTATTTTACATTGTGTATTCATTTTTATTTTAAATTCCCTTTGTAGATTGCATTCCTTTTACTTGAATCAAATCATCTCTCTTTGCCACACATTATAGTATTTTGCTATCTTAGAATTCCATCTTCTAACTATTTGAAGCCCATTTATATCGTCGACAAGAATTTAGGTAAAAATTCTTCCTTAGCATGCTTAAATTCTATATTACCACTAAACAATTTGGCATGCCCACTGGGACTACGATGCCACGAACATGGAATGCAAAACAAAATGGCTTTAACTCCATCCCTGGATCAGGAAGTCCCTACAGTCATAGGGAATGAAGGCTTTATATCCCAAATGGTAGAGAATATTTAGAATGTAGCCTCACCTTTAACTAACTTTCCTGCTAGCAAGAATCCAAAATCACCCTAACAGAGCAACGTTGTTTATATAAACAAATTCCATAATTGTAGTCTAATATACCCTCCATGTCTAATGTAATCAAAATATTGATAGCAAAGGTTAACATACTATCTACCGTTCTGATACAATTTACTAGGTAGAATTTACCTCTTTTGGAAAAGTAAATTTTTGAGGGACTCGGACATCTTATTACTAACACAATAAAAGATAGAGAATGCACTTGTTTTCTAACTACTTCCTCTATATATGAAAGATACATCTCTCCTCATAAAAGAGAGGATGTCCCTATAGTGCCTCCTCTTATTAATCTTGGTAATGCTGGACATGCATTCAGGTATCAAATTCTCGACAAACAAGGATTTGGTGGGGAGATTGAAGCTAACATACGACAATGCAGTTTAGGGGGGAACATTGGAGCTGAAAACTATAATCCTATTACTCCCCTGCACCCCCCCCCCAACGGAGCAATGTTGTTTGTATAAACAAAATTCCGTAGTTGTAGTCTAACATAGCCTCTACGTCTAATGTAATCAAGATATTGACAACAAAGGTTAACGTACTATCTACCGCTCTAATACAATACACTAGGCAAAATTTACATCCTTTAGAAAAGTAAATTTTTTGAGGACTCGGGCATCTTATTACTAACACAATAAAAGATGGAGAATGCAATTGTTTTCCAACTACTTCCTCTATATATGAAAGATACATCCCTCCTCATAAAAGAGAGGATGTCCCTATAGTGCCTCGTCCTATTAATCCTAGTAATGGTGGACATGCATTCAGGTGTCAAATTCTCGACAAACAGGGATTTAGTGGGGAGATTGAAGTTAACATACGAAAATGCAGTTTAAGGGGTAACATTGGAGCTGAAAACTATAAACCTATTACTCCCTCTCACTGTTTGATATAACTTAGCCACTTATGATTCAATAATTTTTATCTGAAACATATTAATAATAAGAATTCTTATTTTCATGGTTACAGAATTCTTGAATTCAATTTGCGTTTTGATGAAGATGGTCAATCCACCATTAAGCACATCGCTAGATTCACCATACAATGTGAAGAATTAGCCAATTACAAAAACTTTAATTACTTTAAGCTTATGTTGATATGAAATCATTAATAGAAATTGCCTTTTCTTGGTATGCTTTGTTGCTTAGGAATTATATTCTTTACTGGGTTGAAATAAAAAGATTGTTTCATACCTAGTTTTATAAGACTGAGCCTGAAGTTAGCATAGCTAAGTTGCCAAGGTTTTAAAATAGCTGAGTTGCCAAGGGTCAATTAGAAGAGAGGTGAGAATATTAACATGTCCATCACTCATTTCAAGAAAATGAGAAGTTGATGCTTACTCGCACACCCAAAAATTGAATATATAAAGTTAGCTCAAAGAGGGCTAGACATTGAATTAAAAAAAATTTCCAAGACATATAATTTCATGATTTGTATAAACTAGCAACAAAATTCCCCAAAAATGCAAAACTTCTCAAGGAAGAAGGCCACCATAAGAAGAATTTAGTAAGCACTTATGCTACCGAGACAAATTCTTATAATTTGACAATAACCAAAATTAGTACACTTTTGAAACCTAAAAAAAAACAAGATCTTTGATTATTTGTTGCAAGAAAAATTCATCACCCTACCCCAGAGCACAGAATTCTTATGAAAGAAGAAATTAGACGTAAAGAACACTGTAAAATCACAATTCTTGAAGCCACTAGACAAATTTATGTTAGGAGGTTGAGAACGCGGTCTAAGATCTTATAAACAAAGGAATTATATTATTCACTAAGGCTGACTAGATTGTATTGATAGATGAAGACACGTTTCCACTAGTGGAAACTATTAATGCCATATAATTGAACTTACATCTATTGTTAGATGTCGAAAAGATGTTGAAAATTATGGAAGATTGTTTAGCATCAAGATCAAATTCAGAAACAAGTGTTTTTTATTGCTAATTATGATCCCAAATTTAGGAATGGGGTTCAACAAATTCCCAAAATCTAGCGAAAAGTAAAAATTTCAAAGAAAAATCACCAAGACAAATTCACCCAAATTTATAAGCAAATATATGAACCTCAAACTTTGAGTTTTCAATGCAAACAACCTAGATTTATAGTGCCACCATCCCAATATTAGTAACAAATAAGATACTCTAAGAATCTGATACCCTTAAACTAAAAATGATAGCTTTAACAATAGAGATCCATTGATAAGACTAAGAAAAATAAGCCTTGTTAGAGACGCCAACTAAAAGAAAACCATCCCATACAAAACTCATTTTCTTCAAAGAAAGTATTACAGAAGAGCAAGACATTGGTGAAAAATAAGACAAGATAAAAGAGAATCTGAGATTTCACAAGAAGTCAACCCTCTCTGAGAGCGAAGAAGAGGATTCCAATGAACTCATTACAATTGGAAAAATTCCTATTCAAGTTTTATGTACTATTCCTTTCATAGAACTGTCGACTTCATTGAGAAAATCTTGTGTAAATAAGGTGGAAACCCATCCTGAAAAAGGAGAATGCAAGATATCAGTATTGGTAAAAGGACTATGAATTCTAAAAAAGGTGGTGTTAGAAAAGTCTAATTAATGTTATGATACACCATATAAGGCCTCTACATATTAAGGCCCATATTAACGGAAGACCAACTTTAAGAGTTATGAACAATAATAGGTCAACAGTAAACATTATGCCAACTAAAATGATGATAGCTTTATGCAAAGATAATGCAGATTTAATTCCAACTAAAGTATATGTTGCCACATTCAATGGTAAACTATTAGAGTATGGTAATTTCTCCCTACAAATATTATGGTTGGAGGAAAGACTCTATTTACTGCTTTATTTATTATTGACACCTATGCTAGCTGCCAAGTCTTATTAACATGAGAATGAATCCACTCCAATTATTACATTTCATCATATCCCTATCAACTTTTATTTTTATATAAAGGAGATGAAGTAGAAATCATTTGGTTCGATTCGTAGCCATTTCGTACTAAAGTTAATGTGATGGACACAAAATTCTTCAAGGGTCATGTAAAGTTGGTACAAATTTGGAAGTCATCTTATTATAAGGAATGCAAAGAAAAGATGAAAACAAAGATAGAATGATTTGTAAAAATAACTACAATCGTTCATGCTCCTAAGCTAATGAAAGTTCGTATTATAGAGGAACCTGATGAGTGAGTTCTCACAAAAAAAAA
Organism: Erythroxylum baracoense; assembly: GCA_025629805.1. Classification (NCBI taxonomy): domain Eukaryota; kingdom Viridiplantae; phylum Streptophyta; class Magnoliopsida; order Malpighiales; family Erythroxylaceae; genus Erythroxylum; species Erythroxylum baracoense. The sequence continues at coordinate 10,553,231 of JAOTAY010000003.1, read as the reverse complement.
GAATGTAGCAAATTTTGAAAAATTTTAAAGAAATAAATATATGTGATAATGCATAATTGGTTTTTAAATAAAGAGGAGAAGCCACAAGTGAGTGACGATGGTGTTTAAGAGTTGAAATTCACTTATAAGAAGTTTGATAATTATGGGAGCTAGAAATAAGAATAGTTAGAAGAAATGAATCGGTGTAATTTAGGAGAATTCTATTGAGTCTATATTAGCAAAAACTTAGGTTCAAAGATAAAGTTGGAACTGGTGGAACTCTTGAAAGAATTCAAAGATTGTTTTGCTTAGGACTATACTAAAATTATAGGATTTAGTTAAAATTTGGTTGAACACAGACTTCAGATAAAGTTGGAATTATGTCCTCCTAGGTGATGATCAAAAGAAGTTGAAAATTAAATAAAGATGGTTTTATTAGACTAGCTGGATATATTGAGTGGTTGGCCAACATTGTGCTTATAGTTAAGAAGATTCGGAAAAAAAAAACATTTGTGGAGACTTTAGAGATTTAAACGCAATTACCCCTGAGGATCTATACATGATGCAAATTGCAAATTCTTTAATTTGTGTGAAGGCTTTGCATTCTTTTTCTCTTTTATTAGATTATTTTTCTAGTTATAATTATAGTTTTAAATGATATTTCTAGAATAGGTTTAAGATATACAAGTTTAATAGGGAAATTTAAGTGAGTTTTAATGTCATTTGGTCTAAGGAATATAGGAGCCACCTATCAGAGGGCCATAAATGCCAATTTTCATGATTTGATAGGGTATAATTTGAAAGCTTATATAGAGATTATTGTCTTGAAATAAAAAAATAGTACATATCATATATAGGATTTATGAGAAGCCTTTCGTAGGATGAGAAGGCAAAATTTGAAGATGAATCCTCTAAAGTTTGTTTTTAGAGTAAAAACAGTTAACTTCTTGGGATTTTTATTTCAAAATAAAGGAATTGAATTAGATAAAAATAAAGCAAAAGCTATTCTCTAAATGAAAACAACTTAGAATACGATGGAGGTTCAGGGGGTTTAATGGCCAGGTTAATTACATAAGGAGATTTATTGGTAATCTCATTAAAAAAACAAAATAATTTTTAGATTTATTAAGGATGAAGAATTTTGAAGAATTCCATTAAGGAAAAGGCATCAAGTAGTGTTCGATAGTTTTAAGGAATACATAACCAAATCTCCAATTCTGATGTCCCCTTAAGAAGAAATTCCATTAAAGGTTTATATTTCTACCATGGAAGAATTTATTAGATGTATATTTGCTCAGAGTTATGAGTTTGTCCATGAGTAAGCTATTTACTATCTGAGTAGAATTCTTACACTTATAGAAAGGAAATATTTTCCCATTGTTAATTCATGTTTAGTTTTATATTTCACTTATTCAAAATTAGGGCATTATTTGTAACAAAATAAAGTATATAAGGTTTCACAAACTAACCTAATGAAATATGAGTTAATGAAATACATGTTGAATAAGCTGCCAGTCCTTTTAGGAAATATTGGAAAATAACTTATGACTCTTATAGACTTCATCTTGATATATAACCCTAAAAAATATTTAAAAGATCATGTGTTAATTGACTTCTTAGCAATCCATCCCTCAATTAAGGTATAAAAGGATGTAGGACATTTAGTTCTCAATTATGAGAAGAAGCCATAGGAATTGAAATTTGACAGGAATTGAAATTTTACGGGTCTAGTATAAAGAAGTATGTTGGTATAAGAGTAGTCATAATGGCACCAAATGGTAATAAAACTCTTATCTCCTTTAAAATGGACTTCCCATATATTAATAATCAAGCAAAATATGAACGATTGGTAATTGGACTACATTTTCTAGTTGATCTTGGAGTTAAAAAAAGTTCTAATCAAAGGATATTTGCAACTGGTGTTACGATAAGTGACAAGGGAATATAAGTGTATGATTTTAACCTTGTCACCTATTATAATGGTGTCTAATTGCTATAATTCTTTGATAATATAGAATGTTTACATATTATAAGAGGTGAAAATTAGGAGGCAAATGAGCTTTCACTTATAGCATCCAGGTTAAAAATGTCCAAAGATTTAGTTCATAAGTGAATTGTGGTCCTGCCCGCCTATCTATAGGAGGGGAATTTCACTATAAGCTTTTAACATCAATATAGAAGTCGCCCATGATTGGAAAATAGATATCAAAGATTTTTTAAAAAATCTTTCCAAGAAAATGCATTTTAAACTTAAGCAATGAGCACTTAATTTTGTATTAATTGAAGTAATTCTATTTTGTCAAGGTAATGACAAACTTTTTTTGAGATGCCTTAGGATGTCAGAGGCATTAGCAATAATTAGATAAGTTCATGAAGGGGTGTGTGGAGCATATCAGTCTAGAATAAAGATGAAATGTCTTATGCTTCAATATGGATACTATTGGTCGACCATCTTAAAAGATTGTACATCATATGCCAAAGGTTATAAATAGTGTCAAAAATATGGAAGAATTTAGTGAATTCCTGCATCTGAATTACATTAAATAGTTAAACCACGACCATTTAAAGGATGGGCCGTTGATCTCATTAAGAGCATATATCTACCATCTTCAAAAGGTCATAATTTCATTTTGTTAGCCACAGATTATTTTACTAAAAGGTTGATCAAACAGAAGTAGATAAATTCATCAAGAAACAAATTACTCATCTTGGAATCCCTTAGTTAGTAAGATTAAGGATTCATGTTTATGGGCCAATAAGTTAGAGATTTTACTCAAGACTATGGATTAAAATTGTTGAATTTGACTTCATATTATGTTTAAGCTAATACTCAATTCGAGTCATCAAATACAATAATTATCAAGATTCTGGAAAAAAAATGTTAGAGGAGAATCCCAGAGAATGACGTAGGACTCTATCTAAAACCTTGTAGGCATATCATACTAATAAGTGTACCATTATAGGGCTCAGCTCATTTGCGTTAACTTATGGACATGATGTCATCCTTCTTATGGAAGTAATGGTTTTATCCTTGAGAGTAGTGAAGCAAAATGCTTTGGAAAATTATTAGTTTTCATAAGTAATGTTAATGGAATTAGAGACTTAGACAATGTACGACTTTGGGCTTTGAATAATATGATTATTAAAAAAAGGTGGAAAAATTATACAATAAAAATCTTCACAAGTAGGAATTCCGTGAGTGGGATTTAGTGTACTACCTGGGATAAAAGATAGAGAATGGGGTAAATCATCTGCAAATTAGGAAGGGGTCATTTAGAATTTATAAAGTCTTAAGTCGTAAGGCCTATTGGTTATCTAGTATGAAGGGTGAACCTTATAGGTGCTTTACCAATGGGAATTATTTAAAACTTTATATACCTACATTTTAAAAAATATTAGGGATAAAGGAAAGAGTGTAAATTCCTAATATTCAGAAGTAAAAATCCAAAGATCCACTTGAGACTTGTCAAAGGTTAACAAAATGAAACAAAGAAGGGAAGTTCAATACTGGTCCAAATAAAAGGACCAAATTTTACCTATTGATCAATACATGACACTTTGTCCTTTTTGGCTTATTGGACTTGCTGTTTCCAAAAGTTAACTTCATCTTTATACATCATAAATGACTCCCCTAACTCCGCAGTTGTTCTCTTTACTTCATGAAACTCTTGATTAAGCCACTATCAATCTTGTTTAAGTGCTTCTTAATTTTCTCTAATCAACTTGATAACACTTTCATTTTAAAAAGCCTCATTTTCTAAAGAATCAAATTCATTCTTTATCTTTTAAATTTTTGTTAGGAGATTATTGTCTGTTGGTGCTAGAGGCTCAATTTTTGGCAGTATATGACCAAATCATGGCAAGATTTTTCAAAGGAAGCAATGACTTTTTAGCTTTGTTAAAAAGTCCCTCGATAGTAGACTACTTAGTCGTAGAACCAATATATGACAATATACTAAAAAAAACCACATTAAAATTAAGTCAGGAATTGCAACTCTTATTGCATAGTACGTGTCAAAGATTCCTTACCTCTTGATAGTTGTTCGAAATTGATTAGTTGTGTAGTACTCAAGGGAATGTCAAGAGAAAGATCTGATAAACTCAAGTCAAAGGCTTCTTTTGATTTCGTTGTTTTATTCCAGATATCTTTTGCATGAAAAATATATAAGAGATTTTTAGCTCAAGAGAGGTCTTAGTTTTTTCGAACTCCAATTTTGGAGGAAAAGGAGTAGGGAGGTTTGACATCGAGTCGTCTATAAGATGGAGATAAAATAGTGGAAATTTGTAATGAAAAGAAAACTAAAAGAAATAAATGTGAGCTTCATACCGTCACTAACTTCCTGAATAACCTTTTCAGGTATAGAGGCAGTCCCTTATAAAGGAAGAGTGTCTTTATTTATAGGTTTAGTGATCACAGTTTCATTGAGCAACTTGGAGGAAAAAACGAGTGGACTTTCTAGCAAAACCTTTTAGGCTGGTTTAGCTTTCTTGGAACTAGAAGTCATTGGGAACTTCTCTTTGAGTTTTCTTTTAAGGAGAGGATTGGGAGCCACTTCTTTCGAAGAGGAAAGGCTAGCTTTCTTCTTTGCTCTTAACATCTAAGATTTCAAAATATGAAATAATAACACTTAAAAATATTTTAAAGAGCTAAGAATATGCAAATAAGAGGGAATACCTTTAAGAAAGGCAGAATTGGGATGAGATACTAACCTATGAAATCTTTTTAACCATCAGTAAGCTTCTATATCAGCGACACTGGCAACAATAATCTTGCATTTAAGAATATGTTAGTGATCAAAAAATTTTCAGAGGAATTTATCATTAATAACGCTTACCATAAAAGGAACTCCTATTGGATAGTCTAAAAAATATATAGCACGAGGAGTTCCTATAAAAAGGTCGAGTTACCTACTATAAAGATAAGGGAGATACATTTCGAAATACAAGGCCATACTGGAAGGGCCGAGTTTTAGGGCCTTATCATCACCAACAATGAAAACTCTAGGATTGATATAGACGAGAAAAAGTTTCTGATAATGAATAAGGAAGATGATTTAGAATTCTTGAAAATTCTAAGCTAATGAGGCCTTTCAAAGAAGCCTTTAGGATTCAACTAATCTATAAACCTACTCTTTAGAGATAGTAGAGTACTGAAGATGTCCTTAAGAGATTCACTACAGAAACTAGGGGATAGACAAAGACTAAGAAAATTAGGAAATGTAGGGTCAAAAGAAGGCAGGCCTTCTCTTTCCTTAAGTTCAGGGAAATAGGGAAAAGTTCAAAGTAGGGCAAAGTACACATATATGTTAAGACATTGCAAGGGGAGATGAAGAGGCATCTCCCTAAGTTCCTGTAAAAAAAACCCCAAGAAAATAGGACCTAAAGTGAAGAACTTACCAAAAACCACCACTTTATAAAAAGAAAGGAATTCCAAACTAGGTTTGTTATTAACACAACAAAAGATAAATTGCTTTTACCATAAGCAAATAAATTTGACATGTTCTTTAGAAACAAGATTTCTAGAATAAGCACAACTATTTATTAATTCAAAATAAAACGAACATTTGAAAGCACTAGAGTCTAAACTAAGAATCTCTTCAATTAAACAATCAAAATCTTCTTCGATTATAAGTAGCCCAACTAAACAGAAGATGTCTTCTAATGAAATTGAAGTGTAAGAAAAAGGAAATATAAATGATTTGCACAAAAAATGCCAAAGTTTCATAATCGTAGATATAAGCTTGGGTTGATATTCTATAGAATTCCTAAAAAAGGCTAATAGCTATAGAAGGCCTTATCTCTTCTAGGTTAATTTATCTAAAACAAACCAAATTCTAGAGGAAAATTTGACCTACTCGCATCCCCTAAATGGGAGAGTGATGGGTGAGAAGAATTAATAGGTGAAGGATTCCCAATCGTGAGAGGTAGATCATATTTGTTGTCGAAATAAGAAAAAGCCTTCTACAATGTTGAAAATAGTAATTCAAATGTTAAAATTAATGGATAAAAAAGAGAATTAGAGTTTGACTATTCTTTTGCCTGATGCTTATAAAGGTTAGAAAAGGCTAAGATGGAACAAAAACTATGCCAAGCTTAATCACTTGCAAAAAGAAGGTGAAGCTAAAAGAAATTGGAGAGATTTTCTCGAAAAGTACTAGAACTAGAAACATATATCACTGGTGTTCGGTTCAGTCGAGCCCATTGAAGAAGAGGAAAAAGTATGACGAGAAAAGCCCTAGTTATAAAAGTCACAAGAAGAAAATACTGAAGTTAAAAAGAGGATAGAGAATGTTTAAAAGCTAAGATGAAAAGTAAAGAAGTAATGAGAATATTTTATAATAAAAAACAGTTGAATCTTAAAGGTATAGCAAGAGTTCAAAATTTGAAGAGATTTGCTATCTGCTTTAATGGATAGAGTAGTAAGGAATTCAAATTTGAAAAAACTTAATGCAATCTTTATATTTGACATTTCTTATCTATAAAATTTTGTTTAGGATTTATGAGGATCCTTACAAGTAACATTGCCTAACTTAGGAATTCATTCTGAAATTCATAAAACTGTTGGGATGGTATTTAATATCTAACTTATTGAAGACTAGGTGAATCTCTATACCACTAAACATATGCAAAGATTGTTGATTGCATAAAATAAATTATTTCATTTGACAAAAAAAAGCCATTCAGTCAAATAGAGTTAGCCATAAATGGAAGTATAATAAATGCTTAGCTAAAGAATTTGTGGGCAACAAAAAATCAAGTATGTGGAAAGAAATATGTTGAATTTGTGTAAGTCCAAGATATAGAAGTTGATAAAATCGTGGAAGGTAATTAACAAAAACCATGGCTAAATGAGTTAGAAGGAAGTACTTAAAACTAAAGTCCAAGATATTGAAGTTAAGGAGATAATGGCAAGTAGTTAGCTAAAACATAAGAAAGTGGACAGATATAGTAAAAAATTGCTTAAGGATGAGAGGATTATAAACTCACCAACATTTGGACAATGAAGAGAAAGAATGCCATAAACAAAAACACATTCTCTAGATAATTTTTGAAAGAGAAACAACTCCATACACACTTTATTACTACTTTTTCAGCTTTCTTTACATTGTGTATTCATTTTTATTGCAAATTCTCTTTGTAATTTGCAATTTTCTTTTGCTTAAATGAAATAATCTCTTTCCCACACATTTTAGTATTTTTGGTAACTTAGAATTCCATCTTCTAAGTTTTTTGAAGCTCATTTATATAACAGATAAGACGTCAGGTATAAAGTTTGGAAAAATCTTCCCTAAAACACTCAAGTTTCAAATTAACACTAAACAATCCGTAAAATAAAAGTAGAATAATGAATTTTATTGACACCATCTTTAAACTCCTTTACTTATATTGGATCAAAATATGGGTATTTGATCCTCTTCTACAACTCTTCCCTTTTTCATATCAAATACCATACAAATTACTTATAATGATGTCTTCGAAAAGCATACTAAACATATTGAAATTGATTATCACCTTGTACAGTCCCATGTTATTCAAAACACTATCCAATTTATCATTACTTTATATTTTCATCGATATTCACCAAACTATACTCACCTTAATGATTTGAAGAATTTATTTCCAAACTCAAGATGTTGAATTCATTGTCCCCTAAATTTGATAAATGATGTTAGTATATCTATAAATCAATTATGTTATATATTGAAGAATTAAATTTGATAAATGATGTTAGTGTATCTATAAATCAATTATGTTACATATTGAAGAATTTGATTAGCGTATATCTAGGAATTCAATGAACATAGACCGAGAGATGTTTCTCTCAATTGTATAGGTACAACATGAATAAATAATCTTTTCTATAATAGTTGAAATAGACGACAATACAAGTTATTTTCTATCTCTCAAATCACTCTCTTTTGGAATGTTTTTGCTCAAGAATTATAAAAATTAACGCTATTACTAACCCATCCTCAGAAACTGAATACTCATTGTCCTGGATTAATTAACAGTTCCTTAAAGATCCAACGTGCAAAAAACTTATGGAGTAAAGAGGCCCTGCCGGCGAGATTGAGATAAGGTTTCAGAGTACACAGTGCATGCATAAGCATAACAAGTTAGCAACAGTGACAGTGACAGCAAATTGATGGGAAGTGTCGTCCTTATGGTAGGGGTTGAAAAGAAGAGTACAGCTCAGACTTAGCGAGCAATGCACAAGAAACTCGCCTCTGGTGACACGACATGCTGCAAATGTAAAGCGCAACCAATCCCTTGAACAATGTATTGACTGTGACGTCTATTGTTTATTCTATATCACTCTTATCCAAATCCAACCGTGTTTTAGCTGGCTTCTGATTACTACAGGACTGTTCAATCCTTCCTAGGCACTGCCACTCCAGTTTTACTTAAACGCAATGTTCTTACTCTTATCGTCATTGAAGGAACGTACGTGGCTTCTTTTGGTGTTGCATGCTCGTTCAGTGCTCCAACCTTTCCTTCTTCATTGGATGAGTTACAGCTGTTTTTGCTTGACATGGAACCACCTCGTTGATTGCCATTATAATCCAATGGTTGAGTTTGCAAGGGGACACATGCTTCAAGACCCAGTGATTCAGTGACGGCCCCTTTTGGCCTTTTCCTGAGTAAAAATATCAGCACTTCCATACTCTGACCAGTATTATTTTATTCTTCTATCGCAATTCGTGAAAGCTTCTCTAGACTATTCTGTCCAATACGTTTATATCTACAATTCCCAGAATACGAACTCTTTGAAGGGTAGTGTACTTATCTATGTCCCATCGCCTACTTAAAATTAACACCACCGACATTGATCGATTGCTATGAACTTGCTTTCTTTTAGAATGTTTATATTAGTTTTAAAATTTATTATGAAAATTTTAAATTCTAAAATTGAATATTATACAATTCTTTCATTTTTGTCAATATGAATTTTAAATTTTCTAAGACAAATGAATAAGCAGAAATGCATTTAAAATAAAATCACGTATTTGATATTAAAAATTATGGAGGGAAGAAGATGACATGTAACTTCTTTAGATATTAATCTTAAAATATTAATAGATAACTTTTGTTCAATTATTCAAAATTTAGATATTTAATCAAAAACTTTAAAAATTTAGACCCAAAATTAAAGAAATATAAAAAAGTTTAATTCTTTACTATCCATTTTCTCTTTATTCTATTATATAAGTTTATTAACACATTTAATATTAGCCTCACAATAGGAGGAAAACATTATAAATTTAATTAACTCTGACTACTTAATGATAAATATAAAGAATTTTGTCACATATAGATTCTAAAGTTGAACAAACTTGCTATGTTTTACTGAAATACAGTATGCTCAGGCCTGTTTCTTTTATTATCACTTTTTTACTAAAATAATATAAGAGATACCTTTCCACATTAATACTCCAACATCTAGGTTAATTCTTTAGTTCGTAAAATTGAGAGAACTCCTTTTTCTTGTTTCTCTCCCTTATCTCTTACTTGTTCTTTTTTATTCTTCTTTTATGTAGAAAATGTGACTAGAGTCAATGATACATTTCCTCTCATGCACTCGTTTCAAACCTTCAATACGAGGAATAATATGGTGACGATTGTACATTTTTATGAACATGTGTATAAGATGGTTAGTGGCGTCAGAATGCAAATTTGTTATAATGAAAAATATTAAATATGTTTTACGTATGGCTCGTATAAATAGATGTTTAATCCCAAAGTGTGTGAAGAAGAATATGATCATTTTTTAGACGTCTTTGGGAGAACACATTTGGGTATGCAATTGTATGTTAAGACATGTTCTTCTTTGAAAAGTTGAGGTAAAAATACAGGCTATACCACGAGTGTGTTAATATGACACAAAATTTTTTTAAAGAAGGATACGACTTGAGACACCAGCATGCTAAAGTCCTTATCTATATAACGACAGATACAATGAGTTACACAACCTAGTATACATGCCTATCAGAGCTCGTGTCTATGTGAAAATAGAAAGAGTGAGTTACACGGTCTAAGACAGTTATTTCCTAGACTGTATTTGCAATGGGATATTTTCTATATATGAAAACGATATATTGGCAGATTACAAACTCTAGAAGAATTCTAGGACTTACTAGAATTTGAATTAGGTTAGGTTTGATAAGGGACAAGCTATGTAAAATTGTACTAATTAGAGTTTACATTATACATATTGCAAACCTAGTTTTATTAAGAAAGGATATTTGTAATCTTCATAGTATGATTCAATTGAATTGTAAAATTAGACATTTTTTTACTCTCAAGGACGTAGCACACCAAATTTCGTTGAACCTCATTAAAAATCTTCTAATATTCTTATTGTTTTCTTTTATATTATTCTTTTTCTTGCTATATGTACATTCTTAACAAATGGTATCAAAGCAATGTTTTGGTAATAATGAATTTGATTGCAAAGTTTGCAGCGAGGAAGTGTAATAGAATTGGAAATTTTAGACTATAACAACAAAGAGTAAAGGATTTGTTGGCACAATAATATATATTAAAAGGGTTGCATGAGAATAAGTTGGAAGATATAGATGAGCTCAACATAATAAATGATTTTCTACAAAAGGATTTTTACTATTGAACATGTCAGAGTCAATTTCTCCTTTTTCTTGAAATGATGAAAAATAATATATTTTTGTCATATTTATTACAACAAAAAAAGAATCAAATTATCACTATATGTATTCATTTTTCTATTTTTCTTTCCAAGTATAAGATAACCCCAAGGAGTTATTGACTTTTTTACTAATTAAGGCCCTTCCTTCACCACCCCTATAAGGATGATCTATGGAGTTGATAATTTCTCCTCTTACTACAAGACAATTATCTAAACAACATTTAGATCCTGCTTTACTCTAACTTTTTTGGTTCACCCTAGAATTTCCTACTTATTGGAATATTGTTGAGTAGTTTTTCAAATATTAAGCAAACCTCTATAGAAGGTAATTTTAATATGGTTGATTTTTCCTCTTTTACAATTAATTTTTTTGAGAATTTCTTTTACAATTAATTTTGCTATGGCAACTACCACTCTAACTAACTATCCACCCTAGGATGGAGTTATAGGCATGAGGAGCTAGAATTATACAACTTTATATAGAATACAAGATCATGTACCATGTCATGAAAGTTGCATTGCTTGTGGAGATATGGAAGAAGGTGGTGAGTCATTAATACATGTCAAAATATCTTACAAACAAGTTGTATTTGAAGCGGACACTATCGACGATAAAGATGCAGGAGGGAACATATCTAAAATAGCATATCAATGAGTTCAAATAAATAGCCAATAACTTGTTAAGGCTTAAGGTGAATATTAAATGATTTTTCTTTATTCCTTATCTCTTTCTTATGAACATATGATGACCATGCTCGTATTAGTTAAAGATATAGATGGTGTGGAATACATCATTGTTGTGGTATTAACTTATAACCAACAGAGATAAAACATTAGTAAAAGGTCTCAAGATGAAGGGTTGTATATGAGGGAAAACTAAGATCGTGCGAGGAAGTAGAGTAGAGATTGCTCGTCCAAGAGGAGTTCTCAGTTGAAATTCAAAGGTAAAAAGGAAATATAATACTATAAGAGTAAGTTAATTTGACATGTCAAAAGGGACTATCCAAACAAGAAGTAGAGTGAAGAAATGAAGTTTGATACTTTGTTAAGGTCTACTACTATATTGTAAAGAGGGGACTCGAATTGTAGTGATAGAGACATGCTTTATATTTCAAATAGTTAATTATAAGACTCGTAGATTTTGAATACGTGATGCTCACATGACATGACACCAATACAAGGATTAGTTTAGTTTATACACATTAGGAAACTTTGCGTTATCTGTTTAATGATGATTAAGCTTACAAAATCATTAGATCAGGACAAGTTAGGATTAAAATGTTTAATGGAGTTGTCAAGAAATTATGTAATGTTAGGAAACTTTGTGTTATCTATTTAATGATGATTAAGCTTATAAAATCATTAGATCAGGACAAGTTAGGATTAAGATGTTTAATGGAGTTGTCAAGAAATTATGTAATGTTCAACATGTACCAAATTTAAGGAAGGATCTTATCTCTCTGGTCATTTTGTATGTAAATAGTTTTAGCTATAAAATAGATGGAGACAATATTAAGATGATAAAGCGTTTGATTATTGTGATAAAAGAGCTAAGACTTGTAAGAAAAATCTACAAATTGATAGGGAGCATGATTATAGGTTGAGAAGTAGCAGTATAGAATCAAAGGAAGATAGTGTTGTGTTATGGCATATACTATTAAGTCATCTCAATAAGGAAAGAATTATAAAACTTCATAAGGGAAGCTTATTGAAAGGCGTTAAACACTAGAAGTTAGAATTTTATAAGTTTTATGAACCTGATAAAAAGTCTAAGGTAGTTTTTAAAGATGTTATATTTAAAGAGCAACATATGTTGAGGTGTTGAGAAAGATAGATAGCAAGAATAGAGAACAATGAAAGAAAATAATAAAGAATACAAGAGGATTTTTAATGAGGTTCAGCTAATTTGGTGTGCCTACAACCTTGGGTGCTAAGGGCAAATAATGTCACTATATTGATCAATCGCTTTATGAATTTGAAGACTACATATTTCCACCCTTATATAATTATACTTACATAATTATACTTATATGTAAACTCTAACTAGTAAATTCTTACATAATTCTCCCCTTACTAAATTGAACCCAACTTAAACATGATTTTAGTAAGTCTTAGAATTCTTCCAGAGTTTGAATCTACCAAAAATATGTTTCTAAATAAGGCAATCCATTTTTTAAAAACATTCTAAGATTACACACTAGTATATATGAGCTACATATAGTAATCTCTACCTTGGCAGCAAATATCCCATTTTTAACTAACACACTTTAAGAAATGCCTCTAAAATTACACGTTTGTGTAAATGAACCACACACAATAACCTCTACCTTGACAAATATATTCTTCATCGGTTAGGTTATATCCATGTCTAACACCTAGAGACATTAATCAAGTATAAATAATGATTAAACTTCTTTGTGGTAATCGACTTTGTTAGCATGTCAATTAAACTCTCGAAATTACAAATGTTTTTAACAATATTTGATTAAATGCAATTAATTTCCTAATTTTATGTAACCTCACATCTTCTAACATAACCCTCATCCATATATCTTTCTTCTAACCAACCATAGTTCCTTGAAAGGAAGTTGGATCCCCATTACCAATGGTAAGAGCATATGAGACTAGGTCTTCCTAACCATATCTACTTAGTAGCTTGATGGTACATCTAGCTTTGTCTATGGTTATACTCTTTTCTTAACATTATTCTTTATCTTGAACTACAATTTTTTACTCCTTTTATCATTTATTCTAGGTTTGTTCAAATTTTATTTATACCACCTTTGAGTCAGTACTACTCACTATTTTCCCTGTCACAATCTTTTTTATATTTTTACCTCAACATATGTTTCTCCCCAAACACTATACCTTAGAAGGTTATCCTAGAATATTTACTAAGTTAATAAAACTTACAAAAGTATAAATTTTAGCGTTTGACACCCTTCAATAAGATCTTGTTATGAATTTTTACCATCCCTTACTCATTAAAATGATTTAGTCACATATTTGATAACGTAGTGCTATCTTTCTTTAACTCTACTATTGTAGCACCTCCACCTACAATCGTGCTCCCTATTAGTCTATAGATGTTTCCCATCAATTTTAGACCTTTCATTATAGTCATTGCACCTTTTACCACTTTATGTAATCTCTATCGATTTTATAGCCAAAATTGTTTTACTGTAAGGTATCTAAGGAGACCAGATTCTTTCTTAAATTTGATATGCATCAGATAATGCTCAAGGTTATAACAATGACATAAAATGTCTTAATTTTGATTTGTTAAGGAATTATTTCAATAGGATAATGGCTAGGAGGATTTTAATGATTATGTAAGCTTTATCATTCTTTAATGTGTATTGCCAAAGTTGTTTGACATGTATGATACAAACCAATCCTTATTTAATGTTATATGATGTGAAATTCTTATATCCGATATCTATGAGTTCTAAAGTTGATTAGTTAATATATAGACGATATCTTCATTGTTACAATTTAAGCTCCCAACCTACACTATATTGGTAGGCATTGATAAATCATCAAAATTTCTTTCATCACTTTGCTCCTTCTTATTTACACAGTCCCTCTTGATGTGTCTATTTTGCTCGCACTTATGGAACAAAATTGTTTTTTTAATCTTGGATTTTGACCTAGAACTCCACTTAGATGTAAGGATTATAATATATTACATTGAGCTTAGGTTGTCTATGGCTTGAGCTTGGCCCAAAATCTTTTCCTAACCTAGGCCAGACCTAAAGCCTAATCAAGCTTAGATTTTTTGGTTTTAACTTGAGCCTTGAGCTTCGATTTCTTAAAGCCTGATCAATTTAAGCCATAATAAAAAATAGTGAAATAATTATTTCTAGAAACTCAAATGCACAAAAATAAATTAATTGTTTCTAGAAACTTGTTTGGCATTCTAGAAACATAAACAAGTCAATGACGAACAATTCATAAACAAAACATATTTTAGAAAATAATTAGAGATCAAGTATGCTCTTGCTAGCTAAATTATCTTCTGTCACAAGAGTGGAGCAAAATATGAACTTAAAACTCAAAATTTTGAATTGAAACTCATTAGGGAATGTCATTGTGGAAAAAAAACCATATTTATGCAAGGAACTTTTTGAAAGAAAATCCAATTAAGAGAGGAAAGCACTGGGGTAATGGTTATGTGAAAAATCTCAAAGACTCGATCAAAAGTTGATACATTTGAATTTGAATCATTAAAAAATTAGACAACAACTTGTTTGGCACTAGAGTTGATGTTGATTAAAGGTGTGTAGTCTGAGAGCATTGATAAGTGTGAATTGCATCTTGTTTTAGGGTATATTTTGATATGTATTTAGCCATTAATTAAATCATTTAATATATGTTTAGGTTATAATTGTGTTAGTTTGTTAATTATTTATGTTTTAAGTGTTTTAAGGGTTAGTACAAGATTTTGAGCTTAAATATTATATTTTGGAGGTACCTTGATATATTTGCTAGTGTTTTAGGTTCACCATCAAAGAAAGAAGGAGTTTCAGAGACATTCGGGCTAAAATAACGGCCCACGATCGTGGCTTATCAGGCTATGATTGTGACAAAAGCTGAAGAAATGACCCACAATTATGACAGAAGGCTTGGATGCGAGACACGATCGTGGCCTGCATCGGACAGACCCGTAGACACTCATGAACATCAAGTTTTGAGGGATTTTTTAGACCTTTCGAATCCTAAAAAAATGCTAGGGTTACCCAAAACATAAAAAAAAGAACATAAAGAGGAAGAAAAAAGGGAGCTTTAACATTAGCCACCTTGAGAAACCCTAAAGAGAGACCATCGAGAGATAGAGGAAGAAAAGAAGAAAGAGAGAAGAGGAGAAGAAGTTGACTCGAAGTACTTCCCATATCAGGAAGTTTCCCAACGTCGCTGTCTCCCGTCATCCATTTTAGATTGCATTTCCTGTTTTTTCAGTTTTATTATTGTATAGAATTGGATTGAACAATTGATGATAAATCTAAAATTTTGAGGATGTTTTAAACTCACTTTCAAAATTTTATTCTTAAATTAATGAGAATCTGATTATTTATGAGTTTACTGGATATTGTTGTGGTTTGATTATGCTATTTCATAATTCGATAATAAACTGAGAGGGTGAATCGAATGAAAAATGATTAAATTGGACTAACGAGAGCTAGGTGATTTAATAAAAACCAGAATTAAATCAGATCGATAATTTGTGCAAAGAGAGATCTTGTATAAGTTTCCGATAGTTTATTAGAGAACTTCAGAACTAATTAGGGTTTTAGATAGGTTGTGAATTGAGAGATTGCAACCTCTATAATTTGATTACGGTTTATGATTAAGGGTTAATGGTTATAACTCGAGAGAGAGTAATCAACCCCAGGATAATCTAGAACCAACAATCCAATAATTTATAATCAATTATGTTAGCATTAAAGATAGGTAAAATTCTTTTTCTCTCAATTGGTATTTTCCTCCGGTTGATTCTTGGGTGTGTTGCAATTTGCTTAATAATTAGTATTTTTCATAAGTGATTCTTAATTTGATTGATTGAATTAAATTGTCATATTAATTTCATTACATCTTGAATTTTTGTTATTTGTTTCTGGCCTTAGATTTTAGGATTAAATTAGTTCCCTTCTCGTGGGATCGAAACCTTTGGTACTACGACAAACCGTGCACTTGTAGATTATCGAGGGTTAATAATTAAAACTTACACACAACCAAATTCCAATCAATCAGGCATACCTGTAGTTGAATATATAAAGAACATTGATTAGTGGTGGAAATGGGGAGAACATTAAAAAATGAGAGATTAAAAGAATGCTTTTATAGTTGTTTAGAGAAGAAATACAAAAGCATAAACACCAAGTGGTGGTCTCCAACATGAATTATCTACAGTCGATGACTAGTAAGGAGAGATAAGGGTAGTCTAGTTTTTTCCTTTTTATTCATTAATATATAAAATAATGTAGTTTTTTTTAAATAAACAAAATGATGTTATTTTGTATAATGTGAGAAGTCTGAGCTTCATATTGAGTTGGACCATGAAGCTCGAGCCCGAGCTCTACTCGAACTCTAAGTTTGAAAAAAAATATGAGGCTAACTCGAAGCCTAATCAACTCGGAGCAAGTTTATTGACTTAAGAACATATCAATTTAGGCCAAGCTTAGGCTTTTTATCCATTACAACTAAGATGAGCCACTTTTTCCTGTTTTTCCTCATGATTATGATTTTCCCTCCCATACAGTCTTCACCTTAATGATTTTTTTCAGTGTTTTGTCTCTATTTATTATGTGTCAATAGCGTAGTGGTTATATCTTCATCACTGGCTATCTTCTTACCTAATGTAAGCATGGTCTTTAGATGTTTATAAGAAAGAGGCAAAGAATAAAGCAAAATTATCACTTTTACCTCATCCATAATAGTCACCTTAAGCCTTAACAATTCATTAACTATTAGGTTAAATGCATTGATATGTTTGTTCCAAATATGTTCCCTCTTGTATCTTTAATGTATGTGGTCTTTACTTTAAATACAACTTGTTTGGGAGAGACTTTGACATGCTTCAACTCTCAAGCTTCTTTAATATCTCTATATAGGATGCAATCTCTATGATGTGGTACATGACCTTGTTTGCCAGACATAGTCATATGGTTATAGCTTTATAATACTTTTTATATATATATATATATTAAATTTTTAATTTTTTAAGTGGATCATTTAGAAACAATTTCTCTATTAGTTAGAGGTA
Source organism: Erythroxylum baracoense (assembly GCA_025629805.1). Taxonomy (NCBI): domain Eukaryota; kingdom Viridiplantae; phylum Streptophyta; class Magnoliopsida; order Malpighiales; family Erythroxylaceae; genus Erythroxylum; species Erythroxylum baracoense. The sequence goes on along the minus strand of JAOTAY010000003.1, from coordinate 10,535,826 downwards.
AGGTTATGTACTACTAGACCTCCCAAGACCTCACTTATTAGTGAAATTTTTACTGAGTTGTTGTTGTTGTTATTGTTGTCGTACAGTTCTAGCTACTCGCATATTTAACTCTTTCTAATTGAGTACATCCATATATTCTGACTTATTCTTGTAGCCCCTTCAACATGTCTTTCTGCACTGATAAATCCTTATCTCTCTATTGTCATAGTCTAAAATTTATAGTTCCATTAAGCTTCCTCAGGTCAAATCTTACAACTGAAGTCATTTTGCCTCAATTATGCTCTTATATCACTTGGTGAGAAAAATAGAAAGTAAACATATATAATATTGAAAGAAAGAAAATAAGAACATAATAAAAATTTTAACAAGATCTAACCAATTTGGTGTACCTACATTATATTGATCAATCACTCCATGAAGATTAAAAATTTCTACTCTTATATAACTAAGATTAAACAAGTATGGTTTTATGTAAACTCTAACCGGTATGGTACTACGCAACTCACCCTTATCAAATCTAACTTAAGTTAATAACGACTCTAATAAGTTATAGAATCCTTCCAGAGTTTAAAATCCACCAAAAACACATTTTCAAATAAGGCAACTCATTTTATTCTCACCCAAGATTGCACACTCTTGTATATGATCCATACCTAATAATCTCTAACTTAGTGAATATATTGTTTTCGACCAACACACTCCAAAAAATCCATTCAAGATTGAACATCTGTGTATATGTGTCATACATCATGATGTAAACATAGAGAGATGATGTGTCAAGGTCAATAGAGTAGTACCAATTCAAATATGATATAAGTAGAACAAGAACAACTTGGAATATATATTTAAGGAGCTAGAAATTCTAGTTCAAGAAATAGAAAATCTATGTCAACAAAAAAGTAACATCACAATGTAGTTATAAATAGAGTGAGATGCACTATTATGTTGTCAAGTAAATATGGTTGAGAAGACTTGTTCTCATATATTTTCATCGTCAGTGACAGGGATCCAACTATTTTTAGGAGACTATGAATAGTCAAAATAATGATAGATGAATTGGTATTATAGCGAAGAATATAAAGTTTTACACGATCAGGGAATTGAATAGATTTCGTCATGTCTAATTGAAAAGGTTTTACAGTTTAGAGAATACAACTAATATTGTTGATAAAGTTGATTCCATAAAGAATTCAACCCTACTTAAACTTGATCAATGTCTCAAAGTTCCGGATGAAATTATAACTCAACCTATATAAAGTATAATCATCTAGGTGGAGATTGTTATGTATAACTTACATACATGCAATTTTGGACATTTTTTATAGTGTTAGCTTAATACCATATATGCGCTAAGGTGGGAATAATTAAATAGTAAAATTAGTCTTTCTTGACTCCTAAAAATATAATTATATTTAATTGACTTACTGAATTTTGTTAAAAATCTTTTTGTAGCTTTATTTTTCTTTAGTACAAAGTTTATTCCTGAACATAACTTTTCAACATTATTATTGCACTGTAAGTTTGCCAGCATTAAATACCACCAAATAATCGCATAATAAGATGAATTCCTGAATTCCGAATTAATCGGCCGTCATGTTTGTATTTATATATATGTCAGATCCTAGTTTGAAGCTCGTGATAATTCGATACTCGGTGGGTTCAACCGGGACAGTACAGGTGTATTTTCTTGCCAGAATATGACGTATAGGAAAGGAAAGCACGAGCGGTTGAACAAAATACTGAAATCCTGATAACAATGCCAGGCCCATGGGTGGATTGGTAAATTGAGCCACCAAGATACGCCTATAAAATCCCAAGCGCAGGACCTTGATTCTTCACAAACTATTATACTGTTGTTTAAGAACTCATCACTGCGAGTGGTTGTTCCAATATGGCGTATCGCTTGTTTCTTTCGGTTGGAGTGCTCCTCTTCTGCTTGATAAAGGTGGGCATTGTTCTTCTATTTTCCACCATGAAACTCCATCAAAGTATGTTACAATAAGAAGAACTGGTCTATTTTTATGCTTACAGGTTTCGTCAGACGTCAACATTGAAGAACAAAGCACTCAGATGGTTAAAGGAGTCAATAGAAGGCTATTACCAGTCTTGGGTACTAAATATCTGTCTATATTTTATTGTTTCATCTCCCTATTATTAATGTGGGCTAAGTTAGTACAATTACAGGTTTGATCATGATATATACGGTTTTTGCAGATTGTGGAGGTTTGTGCAAAGCAAGGTGTAGTTTGCACTCAAGGCCGAATATGTGCATTAGGGCATGTGGAACATGTTGCTACAGATGCAAGTGTGTGCCTCCGGGGACCTCAGGGAACAGAGAAATGTGTGGTAGGTGCTACACTGACATGACTACTCATAGGAACAAGACCAAGTGCCCTTAGTCAATCCACCTTCTGAGTTCTGTCTTATATTAAAGGCAACTAGACAAGCACTCTTTCACTTTTGTTTAAATAATCATCGCTGTTCGGTTTTAGATTTGGAAAAGTTAGTGTTTCTGTGATTGTGTATGTTTTATAGTTCAAGTTACATAATATTATCGAAACTTGTTTTTCATTCCCATTAATGCTCGTGTCAATGTTCATCTGAATCCTTGGCTGGCCTTCCGGGTCTGCAGGGTAATGTAGAAGGTGATTTTTCCTGATAGAATGTAGTAGAAAGTAGACACATCTCACAGACAATGGACAATGGGCTTTGCCAAGTCTATGCTTGTAGTTGTAGCTGCAGTAACCTGCCTTACATTGTCGATTACATAATCAAACCAAATGCAGGATGGTATTCCTATAAACAAAAACAGTAAAAGGTACTCAGAAGCAGACCAAAGACAACTCATCATTAATGAAATTCATTGGCAAAAATTGTTAGCATGGTAAACCTATGATCCAAATGGCTAAACCAAACTCATGTTTTGCTCATAGTCGTATCCCGCCATCTTCCTTCACAAGAAACCATAGAACAGATCAGAACTCGTTCCCAATTCGCTCCATGGTTCGTGTAGTTCTTTATATATATATATATAAATTGAAGATTGAATTAACGAAGGGAAGCCAAAGGCTAAACAAGGAATATTACAATGCAGCTTGCCCTTGAAGTGGAACCTGACAGCACAAGATGAAGTGAGCTCTAACTAAACACTAATGACTAGAAAGGGCTTGAAGCATTAGTGAAGCTTACTCTGCATAGCAGCCAAACAGTGATCTAAAGTAGAAACCAGACTTGATCAAGTTAACTTAAGCAACAACATCCGCAGGAATTTCATTCCAACACAAAGTTTTGGATATAAATTGAGTTGTCCAAGACCTTTACTTGGTAAATGCTTTTTTTTTTCACAGTGCATATATACTATGGCTAAGATTAATGTTAAATAAGTCAAGTCCCCTTTCATACAGCTGATTCTTTGCCCATTTTACTGGTCTTGGCTATTCTTTTTAGTATAGGGTAATTGCACAATTGAACGATGAGACTCAATAAAATTAGCGAGAATTGATATTAAGAGAACAAGTGATAAGTTAGACAAGTTAAAATTAGACCATACTAATTTAAATCAATTTATCTTTTTTTACCAAAAATTAATAGACTTCATTATATAAATATATATACAGTCTAGAGTACAAAAGATCTAGAATTAACCAAAAGATCTAGATAATCATCTACATCTTTAAATTGAAGGGACACTTGTGAGACCACATAAACTAATAATATTCCAATCCCCATCTGCTCTTCATGCTACTTGTCATATTTGTAGCTATTGCTCTTGCTAACATGGCCAATATGCAGTGGAGGAAAATATCATGAAAAACTAACTTGTTGCTTCTATTTTCTTGTTTGAAAACTCTACAGTTACGCCCTTTCCAAATATAGTACACCAAAGCTGCCCAACTTAAATTGATTACTTTAAGATCAGGTGCATTATGCACTCTAAGTTTTTTCAGCCAAGTAATAGTTTAACTCCAAGAACACATTGATTTGTTCATGTTGAGAATAAGTTGCATCCGGCTCCAGACTTGCCTAGTAAACCTGCATCTAATCATTAGGTGCTTCAGATTCCCCAGTTCAATATTACATAACTCACAGTTCAAAGTGTTAATGGAGAACTTGATCTTATCTCTCGTAAGCAGCCCTCCATTGATTCTAATTCATAATATGAATGAGTGAGCTAGATTGACGTCACTATCCTATCTAAGGCTGCCCACTCCTGCCTTGTGCTTTGTGTAGTCTATAAAAGTCTTTTGCAGGCTTTTCTGATAAACTTCCCTGAGTTATCTACTACCCACTGAATTTCATCTTGCTTTCTTTCCTGGCATCTATGCAATTCTTCCATTATGAGGTTGGCACTTATATCATTATGGAGGGGCCATATCCACTGATTATTGCTAATTAACATACTTACGTTAGTATCTAGATTCACCACCAATTTCAAGGATTGTGCCTCCTCCACCTTATAAAGGGGACCATTAAATTTCCAATTATCATGCCAAAAAGACATGCTTTCTCCATTCCCAATCCTGTGGAACACCTGATTTTGCATCCATATGCTTTATGAATATATTGCATGTGTGTCCATTTCACCCATAAATCCTCCTTTTTGCAGCACAACCATCACAAATTCCGCCCCCTGCTCACCCTGTGTATCATCCTTGCAGAATGGATGCCCAAACCCCTCTGTTGCTTAGGTCTGCAAATTTTGTCTCAACTAATCTTTGCTTAGCTTATACTTTGGTTTAAGTCATTCCACAATAATTCTCTAAGCCGCATGTCTATTTACTTGAGGATACTTTTTGGAATGGATAAATGGTTGATACAATAAGTGGTAAGATTGCTCAGTATTGTTTGAATTAGCTGAACCCTGCCTCTATAGCTAAGGAACCGATTGCTCCATTGGTTGATTCTTCCATTAGTTAAGTCCAACAAAAGTTGGCAATCCACAGCACCAATTCTTCTTTAAGAAATTAATACCCTTAAGTATTTAAAGGGTAGACTTCCTTGTGTTAATCTCATCTCGATAGTTGTATAAGCTACCTCTCTACTTGAGATGTAAGATAAGTAGAAACAACTCTTCAAAGGGTTACATCTTAGACCTGAGATCTCCATGAACTCCTTCATTGCTTGCAGGAGTAGATTTATTAAGTTTTTCTCAACTCTACAAAACAAGAGAAAGTCATCTACAAAAGCTAGATGTGTAGGCTTCATACATTTACATCTGCCATGGAACTAGAATCCTGGGTGCCTTCGTATGTTATCCGCGAGGAGAGTTGATAAAACCTCCATGCACAAACAGGTAAGGGGATAATAAATCCCCTTGCCTTAAGCCCCTCCTTGCTTTGATCAAGTTTATAGGTTCCTCATCTACCAAGATTGCCATAGAAGCAGTGGTGACATGTTACTCTACCCATTTTCTAAACAAGGGAGGATAATCTACTGCTTCTAGTATATTAAAAAGAAAGCTCCAGTTGATTCAGTCATAGTCCTTTGCAAGGTCCATCTTTATGGTGCAATTCCTCATTCTCCTTTTAGAATTATATCCCCCTAACAACTCCAGACGTAGTAGTATATTTATTCCTACTAATCTCCCCTTAATGAATGCATTCTATTCTGGGATGATTAACTTTCCCAGGTTTGCTCTCAATCTATTTTCCAGGATCTTTGTGATGGTTTGTATAGAAAGTTATAATAGGCTATTGGCTTGAATTGTTCTAGCTTCTGTGAATTACTTTGTTTGGGAATAAGGCAAATTAACATTTTATTCTATTCCTTGAGGATTGTTCCTCTCTTAAATGACTCATCCGCTATTGCTACCACTTCATCTCCTACAATATCCCAATTTTTTTTTGAAAGAATCTCCCATTGTTTACATCTGGTTTAAAGGCTTTGTTAGGGTTTATTGAAAAAATAACAATTTTGATTTCTTCCTTTGTTATTTCTCTAACCAACGCTACCTTGTCTACTTCATCAAGCTTTTTAAGTGCTACTAGAACCTTTACAGGTATATCTCTTTTTGGCATTGCAATCCCAAACTATCGAGTAAAGTACTCTAAGGCAACCCTCTTTTTACCTTCTACGTCCTCATAGATCTGCACTGTTTCATCTTCCAACATTCAGATAGAATTCTTATTTCATCGAGCTAAAATTGAAATCATGAAATACTTAGTACATCTCTCACCCTCCTTCTTCATGTCTGCCTTAATAGAGTATTTGTACTATACAACAATTGATTATACTTTTCCACCATTGCAGACTCACATCTCTCACCCTCCTTTGTCTAGAACATCTAAGATGTCTGCCTTAATAGAGTACTTGTATTATACAACAGTTGATTATACTTTTCCACCATTGCAGACTCCTATTTTCTTAGTTTCAAATATTTTAGTCTGTCCAATATTCTCTTCTGACATTGCTTTAACTTCTTTAAAGCATCAGTTTTAGCTTTTAAATTTGGTTGTACTATTTTTCTGTTAAATAATTTTAGTCTGCCTTGTGAGGCTTTTAGCTTCATGGTGGTGTGGTACCCCTTTGAATCTGGAATTGCCTCTTGCATTTCCTCTATGAGTATGTTTCTGAATTCAGGATTGTCCATCAAGTGATTGAATATCCTAAATGGGCCATTCCTCTTCCTATTGCCCGTTAGCAATTCCACTAATATTGGACTGTGATATGATATTGTTGGATCATCAAACAAAGCACTGCTTGTTGGGTAGGTCTCTATTCACTTATCTTTAACCATACATTTGTCTAATTTTCTTAGCAAAAATGAATCCCTCGATTGCTTATTATTCCAGGTATAAGAATTACCATACCATTTTAGGCCAACCAAGCCCATTCTCTCCAGCATCTCCTGAAGCTCTTGACAGTCTACTTGGTTCCAATTTCTTCCACCCCCTGGTTCTTTAGGCTTGAGAATACAATTATAGTCTCTTATAACTGTCTATGGCCAACTCATGATATAACTAGTTTTCTCCAAGTCACTATAAGAATATAGTCTCTGGAACTTAAGATTGGCCGCATAAAACACCATCATTGCAATCATAGTCCCAGTAGCTTTAATTAAGACACCACAATGGATCGACTGATCAGTTTCAATATGCTACACTACATCTAATTTATGAGGATTGAAGCCTATTACCACTCTCCTAGTGAAATGATGATTATGGTTACTCATTACCCTCCATTCTTTATCTAGGGATCATAAACTCTTCTCCAATGCTCCCTCGTTATTTTGGTTTCCAATAAACCACAAAATCTAACTTGTTGTTCTTGATAAATTCCTGAAATGCAAGTTGTTTATTTAGGCCATTAATTCCTCTAGCATTACATACTGCTACCTTAATCATTTTTTTCTTTTTACTAGCCCTTCTTCTCTTATACTAAACTTATGGATATAATTAGTGGGTTACTCTTGGTACCAGAAGTTTCCTGCATTTCCATCATAGGAGTGTCAATTGTCCCTTTTTACCTATCCTGCTTCCTTATCCTTAATTGTCTTTGGTACATTAACTGGCAGATCAGTCGTTACCAAACTCATCACATGTTTCCGATTTCCTAATCCTTGATTATCCCTACTATTGATGCTCGATTGGTAGCCATATTATTCTCCTTTTGATCCTTTTCCTCTTTCCCATGTTCGATCATTTAATTCTCCATTTGAGTCATGTTTTGGTTACCCTGCGCTTCAAGTGGTGTCTCTCTGTCAACTAAGAGCCCCTTCTCTTGGCTTGGACATGCCTTATTCATTTGCCTCCCCTCTTGAGCACTTCTCTTTTCCAAGCCTGCTTCTCTTCTTTCATCTTCAGTTTCCACATATATGTTACTCTGATTGAATCCTCTACAAGATCTCCATTCTCATCTAACTTTATGATTCTTAGGTATCCGTAAGCTTCCTTGATATATCAACATCAACACAAATTCTAGCAACCCAATCCTCTTCATTAAGCCAACATTCTCGTCTAATCCTAAAAGCTTATCAATCTTGCTAGCGATATAGCTTATACCTTCCGTAGACCAATACTCTAAAAGGAACCTTATGAATATTCACCCATAAAGGTACTAAAGTAAGCCTGCTGATGTCCATTATAACTCCAGGTTGCCACTTCATAATTAGAATTGGATGCCCCCATTATATTCCATAGCCTTGCTTCTAACACTTTTTGTATATTTTCTTCAATGTTGAATTTGATGATAAAGAGTTCATCTTCGTTTACCATCGTATTCGCCAATCCCTTATCCCTCCATACATCATTTGCCCACTTTCTAACAATTGGAAAAGCTAACCTATTCTCTAGAAAAAAAAATATAAGAGAAGTTTTTCACTTCTTAACACCTTGTTGCAACATCTCTAGCAAAGCTTGGATCGGTTTATCCCCATCTATCTTCACCAATCTAAGTCAACCTAAATTTCCATAATCACTTACAATGGAGCCCCATTTGGTCTTCTCCTTCTTTAGTCCCTGTTGTTTCCTTTCTTAGGTTTCCCTTTAAGGTGGAAAGTCTATTAAGTTTAAGAATGGAGCATCCGTTAACGGCTTAGGAATTGGGAAAGTTGGTTGTGAAAGGTTCCATTGCCATAAGATCAGTAGGGCATAGGGACTATAGTCTACTAAATGATCGGGGTGTTACACTATGAAATTTTTTTAATTTTTTAACTTCGATGATACTGAAACACACAAGTCATTCGCGTAGTACCTAAGGTATCGATCTCACGAGGAGATTTAATCTAGTCCTAAAATCTAAGGCTGAACTAAATCACAATAATTCAAAATAAACAACTAATGCAGAAAATTAACCAATCAACCAATCAATTACGAGAATTAAAATTCAGAAATATAAACAAGATAGTAGTTTGCACAACCTAATCAAAAATCAACCTGGGAACTACCAATTGAGAGAAAGGGGTTTTATCCAACCTTAATGAAACTCTAATGAATTATGCAAACATTCGAATTACTGAGTCTTGACGGTCTTAGGATGGATTACTCTCTCTCGAGTTATAATCTTTAACTTTAATTTATAATTCCTAACTCAAATTATGGAATTGTGATCTCTCGATTCATAATTGACCCAAAACATAAATTAGTTATGAAATTTTAAGTTTTGAAATTGTCTAAAAACCTACCGAAAACATATCTCTCGCTATACAAATTTAACGATTTGATTCAATTCTTTATCTATCAAATTACCTAACTCTCGTTAACCTAATTTGATGATATTCACTCGGTTCACCCTCTCAGTTTGTTACTGAATTATTGAGAATAGAAATTGAATCATAATTAATTCAATAAAAACACAATAAATCGAATTTCATTAATATCAAAGACAAAAATCCTAAAGGTGAATATAGACAAAAACTCAAATTCAACCTAACCTATCCTCAATAACTATCTCAACTTTATACATCAATAAAATTGAAATAATCAAAAAATACGACGAGAACGGAATAACGGGGACAACGATAGCGAGAAACCTCCTATTCTAGGAAGTACTTCGCATCAAGCTTCTTCTCCGTGTCTCTATTTCTTCGTCTCCTTCCTCAATCTCTCGATAAACTCTCTAGGGTTTCGAATTTCAGCTGATGCAAAAAACTTTTTCCCATACTGCTTCATCTGTCCCTTAATGACGTATTTATACTTTGAAGGCCCTAGGGTTGATTCGGGGTTGAAACCGTCCGAAAATTCTTGCAAAACTCAAGTTTTTGTGTCAGCCCGACGTAAACCACGATCGTGGCCCTACCTGCCACGATCATGGCCAGCGCCTAACCATCTCTGTCACGATCGTGGCCAAAAGTGCACGATCATGGCCTGGTGCAAAGCTTTCTGTCACGATCACGGCCTAAAGTGCATGATCGTGGCCTAGGTCTTGTTGGCTTGCCTCTTTTGGTCATGTCGAGGTCCAAATGTTTGGCCTAAAATCTTAGAAACTTCTCCATTCTTCTCCATTTACCTTGAAACACTAACAAACACATCAAGGTACCTAAAAAATATAACATTTAAGCTAAAAGATTTATACTAACCCATAAAAACACTTAAACACATAAACTAACACAATTAAAGCATAAATACACATTAAACACTCGATTTAACATTAAATACTTAGCAAATTGAACCCTAAAACATCATGCAAATCATAGCTATCAACATCCCCACACTTAAACATTTGCTTGTTCTCAAGCAAACAAAATAACAACATGCAAAACACAATGCAATAATGAGACAATGGCTTTGACTTCATTAATTAAATTTAATATACAAAATCTATGTCTAAGGGCTTTGAACTAAATATACAATTTAATCGAGATATAAGTGTTAATTTATTTACCCTTTTCAATTGCACACACACGTTAATAATTCTTTGGTCCTCCAGACTCTATAACTATCCTTAAGTATATTTTCATGAAAAGTCAAGCTTATTACAAGTCTGGTAGGTTTTATTAAAGAAACATTTTTTTATTCTTAAACATAAGCTTAGTCTTTTTACTCGAAGGCAAACATTGGTAATGAATATTGATCCAGTTACTCAACTAAGTCATGTTTTTATTAAACCGTTTAGTTCAAACATCATTATAGCTTTTTTACGCTTAGGCACACATTTGTGATACATGTCGATCTAGTTACTCAGCTATATCACATTTTCAACTAGCTACTAGCTCTATTCATAACCTGAAGGCCAGCGGAATAGTGATTTATTTAATAAATAATACCCTCTTTTTTCATTTATTACCTACCTTGTTGTTTAAGCTACTCATTTCTATGAAAAATACTAGTTAAGCTACTTAAAAGGCCTCAAATTATAAATGAATGTGACAACTAATAGGGTGCTAAATTTACACTAAATCATAATTATGCTGTATATTTATCCAAAGACTCCTAATTCACTAATTTTACAAGCAAATGATAATTTACAACCTAATAGCCTATGTTTAAAATTAAATAAATTTCATTCCATCTAAGCCATTGACATATTCAAACAATTCATACAATGTAACCTAATAGCTATCATACAATATACAAAATCACATTTGAAAGTAAAAACACACAACCCTCCCCACACTTGAACAACACATTGTCCTCAATATGAGAAGGGTACACAAACACACTAGGGGAAATAAAATTTAATATACGAAAAACATAAGAATAAAATACTAACTAAAATGAAAAGAAAAGGGTTATAACACGAAATCGTTTATGGTGATGAAGGTGGTGATGGCGATAGTGTTAAGACCAAATTCGCTTAACATCGAGAGTGTTTCCCTATCTTATAAGTGATTCAAGAGAACAAAATAATTAGCAATCCAAACTGTTCTAAATCATTCAAACTTATTTAAGAAT
>JAOTAY010000003.1:10496214-10509634 GCA_025629805.1 Erythroxylum baracoense | reverse complement strand
CTATTACCCATTTTGCTATAAAGTATCATTAAAACTAGCATGGATTATAGTGACAGATGGTTACTAGAAATATTAGCACAACCTTTTTTTGCAATTTGGTGTCACAAAAAATATCATCAGAAGTCGTTTAGTAATAGAGTGTCAATAAATTGTAATTAAAAATAACTATATAACTTTTTTATGATTGGTCGTCACAATAGCTAACATTTTAACTTATTTTGCTACAAATTGTCACTAAATTCAACTTAGAATATAGTGATAGATAGTCACTAAAAAATGCCAATGTGGCATTTTTTGCAACATGCTGTCATAATAAATGTCTCACAAAGACTTCTAGTAACGGAGTGTCACCAACCATCTTTTATTAAGGTTCCAAAATTGTCCCCATATAATGACACCAAATTATCCATTCTTGTTACAACACTAACTAGTGACAGAATTCAGCTACATATCCGTTATAATGATGGTTCATTGCAACATCTCAACAAGTCATGTGGTCGAAATACAAATTTATTCTCCTCGCAATAAGCTATCACAAAAGTCTAATATTTAGTAACGATGCATTACAAAAAAATGCTAATAGCAGCGCACATTAAAGGTATTGTTAAGATTTTCGTTGCAATATCCATGTTGTTTTGTAGTGATTAGGGTGACATAAATCTAAATCTAAATCTAAAATTATTTTTTCTCATATAAATCTTCTTTTTGTGCTTTTAATTCATATTAAAAATTTGAAATTTATTTTTGGCATAAAAATGTTATTTATAATTAAAAAATTGTTTCCTTATCTAACTTTGAACCACACTTTGATGGATTTGAAGGTCTAAAAAGACTGAAAGATTTGTATTTTTAATAATTTTATTTATTTTAAAATTATTTTATTATTAAATATTTTTAAAATATCTTGTGATAAAATATTAAAAATGTTAATTAAACTTATGTTGAATTATTATAATATAAATTATTATGTAAAATTACAAATCTAAGAAAAATATGATTTAATTGTCAAAATATTCGAATGAATTATTTTAATATAAATTCTTATGTAAAATTACAAATGGAAGAAAAATACGATTTAATTGTCAAAATATTCGAAACAATCATGTTTATATATCAATTACTTAATATTTTAGGGATAAAATTGTTCTATATTTATTGTCTAAATTTTAGTAAAAAGTTAAAGACTTAAGGTTTTATTAATTATATCATAATTCCTGGTAAAAATCTTTATACTTAAAAATTTATATTTTCTTTATTAAATTTTAAATTTTAAAATATTAACAAAACATATAAAAAAATTCTTTGCATAAATAATTATGTCACAAGAACTGAATAAGAGGTACAAACTATAAAATGGTATATATTATATAGATTAATTTATTAAATTTATTGATTAATTAATATTTACATATCATTAATTATATGATAGATATTTAATATATTATTAAAGTTTAATATGATAATGAATTTAATACATTAAGATTAATTAATAGAGTTAAGGTAATGATTTTTATTTAATTTCTTATTTTTAGATAATTAATAGAGTTAATTTTTACTATCAGTTTATCATTTTTAAAAAATTTAATGAAAAGGCTATATTTTTTATTGTTTTAAACTATTTACTACATTGCTTGTTAGTAATAAAATATGATAAATTTATACGTCATTAATGACTGATAAAATTAATTAATATTTACTTTATTTATATGAAATTTTGTGGCGTATTAAAAAATATATAATTAAATTATTTATATAAACATGAATTATAAAATAAAATGGGAATTGTATTATTTAATTTATTAATATTATTACATAATAAATAAAATTTAATGAAAGATTACAAAAACTAATAATTAGAATATATTTGTAATTATTAATAAAATATATTAATTATTATTAAAAGTAATAAATATACGTCAGTATTTTTAACCAAAAACAAAAAGTTAACAACGAGGAATTTGGGTAGATATAACAATTATCCGCAAAATTTTTGAAACACAGCGCGTTAGGTAACGGGGAATTGGTAGAATTATAAAAGAACATCTACAACACTGTGACGACAATCTTAATACGTCACCCTAAGTGACGTAAGGGCTGCAGTTGCACGTTAATCTATTAAGACGAGAATTATAAATACGACAACCTCTGAACCACGTATTATTCGCTAAGAAAACATACAACATAAGAAAATGGAGGAAAATAACTACAGAGGGCATGTTGTAGTGGTTCCATATCCATGCCAAGGACACATAAACCCTCTTCTCCAGTTCGCCAAACGTTTAGCTTCCAAAGGAGTCAAAGCAACCTTTGCCACCACCCAATACACCCTCGCCTCCGTTACCGCCGCCAATATCACCGTCGAAGCCATTTCCGATGGCTTCGACCAAGGTGGCTATACTCAAGTTAAAGACGAGGCTGTGTTCCTCAAGGCCTTCAAGACCAATGGAACTAGAACTCTGTCACGTCTCATCAGAAAGTTTCAGAACACAAGCTTCCCAGTTGACTGCATCGTTTATGATTCTTTCATGCCATGGGCTCTTGACGTTGCCAAACAACATTATATACAGGGAGCTGCCTTCTTTACCAACTCTGCCGTTGAATTGACCATCACTGCTTGTGTATACCATGGCTTGATTAGCCTTCCTGTGAAGTCTGAGAACACGCCACTGCTGCTTCCTGGTTTGCCTCCAATGAACTTTCGTGACTTGCCCAAATTTTTCAAGTCTCCTGAGACGCATCCCGCTTACTTGGCCATGAAATTGAACCAGTTTTCGAACTTGGGCATGGTTGACTGGATTCTTGGAAACACATTCCAGGAATTAGAAGGCAAGGTAAGATAGCTGCTCCTCCGTTCTTTCTTTATTTCCTTTTCCTATATTGAACCTTATAATATGATGATCTTGAAGAATGCTAAAAATCTACTGACATTTTTACAAACTTATTTCCGAATTGTTGTGGTATAACATGGAATTATATTAAGCCCGTTCTAAATTAAAGTCGGTGGAGTTTGTTGATAAGAAAAGAATTAATTGATTTCCATGTGCGCGGTAAAATTATCAATGAATGGATTAACCATCGCATTCACTGTCATTTGCACCAAAATATCATTTACGAAACTATGGCTGGCTCTAACAACTGTGAAATTCATGTGTTTGTTAAGGACCAAGAAAGTGTATCAAAGCTTTGGCCAGGGAAGATGATCGGTCCGATGGTTCCATCATTTTACCTGGACGGCAGGGTCGAGGGTGACAAAGGATATGGAGCTAGCCTGTGGAAGCCATTCAACGAAGAGTGTCTCAGGTGGCTGGAAACAAAGCCACCAAAATCGGTGGTGTACATTTCTTTTGGAAGCATGGTCTCGTTGACAATCCAACAAATGGAAGAGCTTGCAAGGGCCTTTAAGGAAAGTGATTTCAATTTTCTGTGGGTGATCAGAGAATCGGAACATGGTAAGCTTCCCAATGGCTTCAGAGAATCGATAGCTGAAAAGGGTATGCTTGTGACTTGGTGCAACCAACTTGAGCTCCTAGCACATGAAGCTACAGGCTGCTTTGTGACGCATTGTGGGTGGAACTCGACGCTTGAAGGGCTGAGCCTCGGTGTACCAATGGTGGGCATGCCACAGTGGGCTGATCAGTTCACTAACGCCAAGCATATAGAAGAGATTTGGAGGGTTGGTGTAAGAGTGAAGGAAGATGAAAAGGGCATAGTGACAAAAGAAGAAATGGTTAAGTCTTTGAATGAACTAATGGTGGAAAGTGAAAAACGTAAAGAGATCGAGAGAAATGGAAGAAAATGGAGCCAGCTAGCAAAGGAAGCAATTGATGAAGGAGGTAGCTCTGATAAGCATATTAACGATTTCGTCCAACATTTGCTTCCTGCAAACAGAAGAAAATAGGCGTCATATATTAATAATGGTTATTCTAGACTTACATTTCATAAATCTTGTCACAACTTCAAAAACTATGCTTTAGCAATCAAAGTCCATTTTTGTAATAGGCTCAATACAATCCGTCGGCATCTATTTATACCACTTGTCTAAACTATGATCATAAAGGTCGTTTTTTTTGTTCTCTGAATCTTTTGAAAGCTTGAAACATTGATATTTTCATTTTTATATTCGGCTTAATGCCCAATCAATGGCATCTGTTACACCAGTTGTCCACTTTATGATCTTCGATAGTGATGCTGACAAATGTATTGTAGTCAGGACCATCCTTCACATTTCACCAACTCCGACCCTGGCGTTAGTTGTGCGTTCTTTTGCAATCTTCTGAAACAGAGCCCAATCAAACATTGTCATATGTTTCTAACGTCGCAGTAGTCTTGAGTGTAACATCATCTCATGCTCCTCGATAGTGAAGGATTCGAACTTACAGCCAAAAGGGCCACCGACTACTAAGAAGCAGACAATTCCTTAGGACGAACCATTTTGCGTATATTTCGCCCACGTAACTGTCAAGTACCTCCAATTCCCGTGCAATTATTGTGATCACGAGGAAATGAACATGAATATGGTATCTAACCTAACATGACAGAAAGAAGATGCCACACCGCAGCAGGAATCGTCCTATCTGCAATGGCTCCATGACATCCCACTGGAAACGGTACTAAATTAAGATAAAAGTTGGGGAGATAGTTGAGAGGAGTTTCCTATATAAATGTAATACACGATAAATTATCACACTACAAGATTTATAAGCGTTCTGTGAAAAAATTTCCACGACATACTATTCTGCCCGTTAAACAGAATTCCTCAGACCCTCGCGACTTCAGCACTCGACATATCTCTAACTTTGCTGGCACCTGCTAAATTTAAAGATCACAAAATCAATTGGATCAGTAAAAAAAGAAGTTGATCAATAGATTTGATGTAGGCATGCTCTCAAATCAATGATCAGTTGATCATAGAAGGACCAAGCTAAAGTTCTGGCAATCGCAACTCAATTATGAGAATTTGACCATTCAAAGAGGGTTCACTCTAGCTTGGATGGAGGGTTCGGGGATCTTGGGTTCTAGTACTTGAATTGCAGCTTCACTTACGTATTCAGAATTCAGGTTTAGAGTCCTTGCAATGGATATCAATAAGCAATGTTGTCGACTGAAAAAGGAACCAAAAAGCATACGGTAAAATAAAACAGACAAGGAATTTTTATCAATGCCATACCTTTCTTCTTAAGTTTGTTTCTAAAGCTCCTTTTTCTGCTAAAAGCTGTCTCCTGCAACAACAGAAAACAAAAATGGTGTCATACAAAATGCTCCATACCAGGACCAAAATCAAGGATGGAAACGCTTGGCAAGGCACCAAGATCCCTATGCAAAATGAACTGATATGATATATAATGACAACCATTCTTCAATGACACTCAAAGACTTGCAGAAATAATACCCGGTTAAGCACTTCTTGAAATTTCAGAAAATTACCACAGGCTGGGCCAGTTTCTCTGCCTGACAAATCGCATCAACAAGGTCACGATTAGACTGGGTGTATAGGCTAGTGACAAGCCCATAATGGCCAGCTCGAGCTGTGCGACCAACTCTGTGCAAGAAATCTACAGCAGAGGTAGCAAAATCTGCCTGTAGCAAACCAACACTTCTAGGTTAGTTCTTAGTTATTGAACGTAGCATCAAGTTTAAATAGACAGTTTTGGGGAACATATTTTCACCAAAGCATGAACTAAATAGGTACTCCGAAGTTGACAAAGTCAAATTGATAAATCATCATTATGAATGCACCCATATTCCCCATAGCATTATATTTGAGACTTTAATCCCGAGTGTCACTCATGCTCCAGTTGTACTATCCTAGTATTCCATGACAAAAATTCTTATGAACTAGTCAAACTAGATGTGGAGGTCATATCCATGATTTCTTGTGTATCATAAAATATTTTTAATTATACAAGATTTTTTTTACATCAAATCAGGAGTTTATAGTTGCGTATTTACAGCAATGTAGCATTGTAACTGTCACCATTTACTTATTTCCAGCAGTGAGCTTTCCAAAAAATCTTACTAAATGACAGGTCAGGAAAAAAAACTAGAGCAAAATTACAATTGATTGGCTTCTTAACCTGAACAACGTGTGAGACATCTGGAATGTCAACTCCACGTGCCGCAGCATCAGTGCAGACAAAAATTCCACCTTTCTCTCGGAAATCAACCAATGTCTTTGCACGTTCTTCCAATGAATTGCCCTTGTGGTAACGATAACATTCAATTCCAGCTCGCTCCAATATCTTAGCTACTGCTTCAACAGCCTCAACAGTGTTTGCAAAGACCATAGTCCGGCTCACATTAGCACCACAGCTAAACATTACAGATCCTTGCTTCACAGCCTCTATGAGTGCATCCACCTGAGTATCCGTTGTCACTTCAACCCACCTCTGCTTCAATCTGACAAAAGAAAGAAGTGCCTGTCCATCAATATATTCTGTAATATTAATGGCAAGCAATGCAGTGCCATAAAGATAATGTCGAAGGAGATAAATATTGTGGCATGTTATGAACCAATAGAGTTTACAACTTAAAGGAATCAAATTTCCAGGACATTTAAATTCTTATTGCAGGGAAATGACTAATTCTCATTGGACATAAGCCAGTTATCATCATTCAACCCTCGAATATTGCAATATCAACCTCATCACATACATTAGATAAAAGAAGAGAACAAGAGCTAACCAGCATCTAACATCAGCTAAAACAAGTGGCATGAATGCATCAGTAAGATCCTCAAATAAGGAAACCAACTGCAACAAATGAAAAAGGAGTGCCATGGTTGTCAATAGTGTAATTTCTCCCTTCAGGTGATGGAAAGTATGGTGTGCATGCAGTAGTAATATTCTCATCTTACACAACTGATATCAGGCAAATGCACAAGCAATCATAACCATCAAGTCCATAATCGAGACGGGAGATTTCTCACTCCCACACACAATAAATACTAGTTTAGTTCTTATAAGTACCCATGTTAACAAATAAAAAGCATGCAATAACTTCCAAGAGAAACATCCCTGCTATGTGAAAATAAGACAAAACTAGGTACTGCCTATTGTATAGCAGAAAATGATGGCAATGGTAAATGGAAAGTTTTAACATGAAGTTGAATGCAGCACCTGGGATTGTGGCAATGAAGGTAGTTTCCACTAACCCAAATGGCATCTGGAAACATATGTTTCAAAACTGCTCCAGCAGTCTTTTTCCCATTAACTGGAAGAGTGGCTGCAACAAATATGTACTGCTTACTGAGATCATAAGTTTTCCGTACTCTCCTCCAGTCTTTTCTCCCAACAGATCCAGCGTCTTCATCCTCTTTTAAGTCCTCAATTTCAACGTGATCATCTTCATGGACAGAATCACTTTCGATGTTTTCTAAGCCATCACACACAAGCAAATTAGAATCAGAAGCCAAAGAACCTCCTGATACAGATTTATTTGTTAGGAACAACTGCTTCTCATCATAACGGAGCATGTGAATGAGACGGATAACTTGATTCTGAAAGCTCCCACAGAGAAGCATGTCAGCCTCATCGAACACCTAACATAATCACAGACAATTTGTCAACAAGAGCACATAGTTTCTCACAGAGAAGCATGCCGGCCTCATTGAACACATAACATACTCAAAGACAATTTGAGCACGTATTTTCCTCAACTACCCATTCCATAAAAATAGGTCATCAGCAGGAACATACTATGTATTTGACATCGTGCATAAAATCTATTTGGCGTTGCTTTTTCTCCCCTATATTATTCAAAAGAGCAGCTGGCGTAGACACTATAATATCTGGCCGATGAACTGGCCACCCCTGCCATCAAAATTTCCTATTCAGTAAATTCAAACAAATAAACAAGTCTGCAAACATAGACAATGCATCAGAACTGAATAAAAGATACACCCTTCTGTCAAATCACATAGGAACAGCCTTCCACCAATCTCACAAATACAGATACCTAAGACCTAATAAAAGATCAAAATTGGTACCCGATTACCTGTTTTCCACAAACTGCCATGACCTTCACAAGTGCCTTGCCATCATCATCACAAAGACCATTAGCCATTCGAACAACTTGCTCGCATAACATAACATTGGGACAAAGAACAAGCCCAAACCCAGGACAAGAATGCTCAGTATCAAACGGCGTATTGCAGAGCTTGTTGATCAAAGGAACCAAGTAGGCATGCGTTTTACCACTGCCAGTCTCCGCTGCAACAACCACATCTTTCCCTGAAAGAATTGATGGTATGCCTGCAGCCTGTAAAAGAAAAAAAACATTTAAGGTCATTGAATATTAATCCTCAAAACAAGTGACAAACGATGAGGATCACCAAATAACACCTGAACCAGAGAAGGCTTCTTGAAGCCAGCTTGAGAGAGAGCATGAGAAAGTCTATCAGATAAACCAACAGAAGACCATGAAACCGCGTCACCAGCAAAGAAGGTGTCGGTCTCGTTTCTATTGGCGGCGGTGGAGGTAGCGAATCGGAGAGTTGGTCTTGCAGGTGATGGGTTAAGACAAAATAAACGAAGTGGAAGCGAGGAGAGTGAAAAATTAGAGAGAAATGGATAGGGTCGTTTTAACTGGAGCAAGAGTTTAGGTGGTGAAGAAGCTGCGTAGAAATGAAGCAGCGACGCAGAGCGATAAAGAAGCATCTGATTGAGCGAAACAGAGTTGGAGAAAGAGTGGAAGTTGCAGGATATAGAAAGGTTTAACTATATTTTATCATCCCCATATCGACAAAACAGAGGGTCTGATGTAACCAGATGGTTATGTAAGAGTGGTACGTTGCAACTTCAAAAATTATCTTTGCGCTTGGGGCAATGACGCAGCTAGTGAGGTTCTAACCGAGGCGCGTCTATTGCTGGTTGAAAACTATTTCCAAACCCCCTCTTTGGCCTGGGTTTGTCCTTAGCCATTGAGAATTTCTGGAAGGGCTCCCCCTTGGGCTAGAGCCCTACAATCTACTCCAACAGTTTAAAGTTGTGACTAAATTTTCTCGTGTGTTATTAATATTTCAAATATAATTGAACATCAGTTAAAGGATGCACTTAGAACCTTTTTTTTGTTTGTGTTATAAATTATAAGCCAGACAAGTCCAAAGTTTCTCGATAAAGTAATATTACGCTCACGAGCTTATTATCTTAAAAAGTTGACAGGATCTCTTTTTTTTTCTGTCCCTATATTATCATACAGGAGGGACATGAGGATGTAAAAAAGAAAAGAAGGGGATGGTTATTAATTCAACTCTTCATCTAGCGATCAATTTTGTTTAAAAATTTTGTATAATATTTATTAGAAAACAAATATTCAAATATTTAATTTATTATAAATTTAATTCTCTATTAACTTCATAATTAATAGTATCGATATGATTTATTATATAAACAGAACTCTTTAATAATTATAAAGAGGCATGCAAATGAAAGTATTTTTTCCTCTTCCTAATGTCCCAAATCCTTCATGTTATTTTCTGTGCCCACGTGTTTACTGTCTGGCTTGAATAATGCAGCCTCCTTTCAAGTCTCAAGTGTGACTTTTTATTGGGTTGTTCGCGATAACTCCTTGTAGCTGTTAGCTGTGGCTTCTACCTCCTTTTTCGTGGGTGAAAATGGAAATCGTGATGATTAGTGTCATATATGTTATATTATTATTATTAACCCAAACTTGTAAAACCTGGCCCAATATTCGGTGTAAATAAGACTAAGGCAATAAGTGGGTCGAGGTCATTTATTGAGAGTCTGTAAACAATTGTGAAATGGGTTGGATAAAATGCTTGTTAGGAGTTGTATTTTGTGGAGTATTATTATTTCGGGTTATGCCTTTCAATTATGTCTCCCAAGGTGCTCTAACGTTGGGTTTGGTTACTATTTTCATTGGTGGAGACAGATAGGAAAATACAAAAATTCTGTGTCTCGCAGTGTTTTGTTGCTGACCCTACTTATTTTTGTTTTGATTCCAGATTATAAAAACATAAATTTTTTGTTCTTTCCAAAACCATAGTACAAGATTTGTTATCCCTTTCACATAAACAAAACACATATAAGCAACTTCTAGAAATACTCCTCCCCCCGACGTCGTCGTATGATCATAGCTAAACTGATTGCGTCTTACAAAACCAACAAAACCACTCTTCTCTCTAACCGCTCTTCTCTCTCGCACATCTCCCTTCTTCCCTCTGGTTCGTCTCGGCAGTCAAAGGTAAGTTTTTTTCTGTTCATTTTCTCCCCATCTTTGCCTCTCGTTTCACTGCTTCCTTGCTTTACTTTTCTCTCGTTGCGCAAATTTCTACTACGTTAATAATTTCCAGCCTCTGTTACGGTCACAGTGAGATACTAAGCAACTTTCTTTAAATTGTTTTCTTTTTTGGTCCATTGAGAGTAATATGTTCCCTTGTCTTTGTGGTTGGTGGCTTTCTTGTTGGGGATTTCATTGGGCATGCAAATTTGGGTTTTTTCATGGACACACACCCTTGTACTTACGTCCCTCGCTGACATTTTGGAGTTGTTTTCCTTAATTGTAAAGAGGCCCACTTCAATTACATGCCCACACGGTCACAGTTGACTCGTTAAGTCTACCTATGTTTTGTGCCTCTTTTCTTTGGCTGATACTTTGTTGTGTTTTGATTGGATGTCTTATTACAGTTTGTTTGATACTTTGTTGCGCTCGTTAACATTACTTATGCTTTGATTGATACTTTATTTCGCTGATGCATTTTCACATTACAGTTTGAAAGACTAGGGTCAGAATTTGTGTTCATTGTTTCAGAATTTAAGTTAGATTATTGTGAACAGTGATGTATGTTGCACAAGCATAACTTTACATTCTGTTCATATTTCCAATCATAAGATCCTGCATTCTTGTATTAGATTGGTTCAATTGAATAGCAGGTTCCTTCTGTAAATGTAGATTGCTCTCCTCACAAGCTTAATTAGGGCGTATTACATATACTAATATCAGTTGTATGATTAATTCTCCCTTTTCTATTATATGTATTAAGCCCAACTCAAAATGGAGGATATTTTGAAAAATAGTTCATCTTAATAATGAAAAGAAGAATGATCTATTTTTAAAGCTGTCAATAATTAGGCAAACAATAGTATAACTGAATTTATGCTTTATTTTTTAGCATAAGTATTAGATGATTTATTGTGAAAATTTTGAACTACTTTTAAAGCTTCCACAAGCAAGACATGTTTAAGGATAGTGAATGAGGTAAATGGTGTTTTTAAAGATGAAGCCACTTAGTTTGTTTAAAATCTATCATTAGAAAGAGGAAATAAGAGCTATGTTTGGTCATAAAAATAATTGTTTAATTTTTTTCTTAGTCCACAAAAATAATTGTTCAATTTTTTCTTAATAATTATAACTAGCACTTTTATGAACTTTAAAGAGTTAACAATTTGTAGGATATTAGTTTAATTTTCTTTAATAGGAAAGGGAGATTCATTTCAAAATTGAAAAAAAAAGATGGTTTCTGCTTCTTATTTTTGATAATCAAATGTGGTATTCAAATCCTAACAATAGGAGTAATGATACATGATCCACGTTTGTGTACAAGTTTTCGAACTAAATACTGTTGCCAATTGATATGGTCTTAAATAGTGCAATCTCCATGTAACGTGTAGGAGATACTTGGTGCCTAGATATATTCATATCATCTAAATATTTTTGAAGGTTTTCACAGCATCATGTTTCTTCTTATAAATCGAACTTCAAACCTAAGAAGAATGACAAACAACCCATATATAGGAAGAGATTTGATCCAGTAATTCCCTAAGGTGGAGCAAACATGGAATGGTCTTTACTTCGTTTAGAATTTTTGGACTCATTAAGTTGCAATTCATGCATGACTTAGCTTGCTCAAGACCAGAATTTGGATGGTTTCATCTATACTCTCGTTAGCTATGACACCTGGGTTCGTATTTTGTTTGCACAACTCACTTGGAAGTTTTCAACAACTTTTACCTTATGGCATCGGTTTCTTATTAATCTGTCTTATAAAAAGCATTAGCATGATGCTTAGCAAAACACTAGAATATATCATTGTTCAATACGAGCACTAATCGGCATCATATATCATAAGCGTGCTCACAACTTTAGATTTCGTTTTAGTTCCTGTTTTGTCTTTGACTTGCACAACAGAATACAAGATCTTCATATGTAGATCCCAAGTAGTATAAGCTTTAATTATTCATCCAACAATAAGAAACTTATGCTGATAAAAATGTGTAATAATTTAATTAGACATTAAAGTAGTTAAAGTTATCTTGTCTGATTATTTGAAGTACATGTATGATATGATCTGCTTTAATGACAATGATTAACATCATATATGATCATATTTAATGAAACCTGTCTATTTTCCAAAAATTTTATATTCTTCAATTTCAACCATCTTACTCTTCGATGCAAGATGCAACCCCATTGCCAATATTTTTTTGGTTGACTTTTTAAATAAAGCATTTGGTTAACTAAGCCCACTTTATGATCCAAGTTTGCTAAACTCCATAATTTAATACAATAGCTCGTAGAAATAAACTTTATAACTACTAGACAATATATAGTTGAAGGCATGCAAATTGTTGGGTTAAGATAATGATAATTAATTACTGCAAAAGTCAATTAGAATAACATTTTCATGAAATTTGCAACCGATTCTGAGACATTCAAACCACGATATATTTATGTATGAATGTGTGCAAGTACATCCCTACCATTTGTAGTTTATACGTATGGATTTCTTTTATTTTATTTTACACTGTTTTGATTATTTGATTATTTTTGTATTTGTGTTTTTGTTTTGTCTAATAATTATTTTGGAATTTTTCTTCTTTTATTAATTTTGATTTAATTTTTTCAGGTTGAAGGTGACATTACTCAGTTTGTGTATCTGTTGTCATTGAAGCTGAGGTACTTCAACTAATCCCTGTTTTTTTTTTGTTATATCATTTACTTGTTGTTCCTTGGAAACAATAACAATAATCAGTTATTTTGTTTGCTGGTTTTTTTCTTGCTATTTTTGCTAATGAAATTTTTAGTTGTTGTTTATTCTTGTATTGTTGGTTGTGGCTTGTTTATGATTATTATATGTTTTTATCTTTGTAGACAATTTTTATTTACAAAAATGGATAACAAGGATCATGATGCTATGTTTAAGTGTCTGACTTTGTTATAGCTTTGGAATGGGGAATTGGATTTTATGAGAATGGTCATGTTGCTATGCTTTTATGTATTAAAAAAAACTGAGTAGGAGTGAAAATGCTAAAGGTAGTAGGGTATTGACAGTACCAACTAGGCAAGCTAATATAGATAGGATTTTGAATGAGAGTGATAGGAATAGCCAGTGGGATTTAAGGATGGACTTAAATGCATTTACATTGTTATGTGAAATGCTTCAAGTCCATGGTGGGTTGACGAA
>JAOTAY010000003.1:10474411-10485640 GCA_025629805.1 Erythroxylum baracoense | reverse complement strand
TTCTTAACCAATTCTTTAAGTTTTATTATTATCAAAACATAGAAGGATTTAATTTGTCAACCTCTATTGGTCCAACAGAATGTATCTTTAACCTATTACGTAATTAATTCCATGAATGCTTAGATATTTTATTAAATTATTATGTACTAGAATTTCTAACTTGTAGGATTTTTTATTCAATATTTCATTTCATATTTCCAATCATATTATACTGCTTGGGTACTTTGATATGTGACACTGTTTTCTATGTTCTGTCAACTGCAACCAAACACATTTCTGTCCTCGACACGTACATAATTTTATCTGTTTTGTCCATCACAATTAAACACTTCACTGTCTTTAATTTTTGTTTTGTTATTTCTCCAAATTTTTTTGTTCCGTCTCAGCATATGAATCGTAGTAATCATACACAGCGTAAGCGAGATATTCAAGATGATGGAGTAAGACGGGCCAGAGCCAAATCTGTGACATGGACGTTCTCTGATGTCAAGTCATGCTCGTTCTGGACAACATTTACAAACTATTAACTAGTTTTGTTCAATGTGGATGTGAAAAATTGGAGTCAATGCTGAAACCTTTGCTATGGTGTTATCATTGTGTACTAATCTCGATACATTTGAAGGTGATAAGATGACACGCGGATATGGTATAAAGGGTTGGTTTAAGGATTGACAAGAATGACCGTTAAATTGTGCGTGCGAAGTGCAGAGTTGTAAATTATGCTCATAATTTATATATGGAGTCCCTTTTTATTTTTTTAAATTATAAATATTTTAAACATAATATAAAATGATTAGATAAATAAATTGAAAGTTTAAATATTTAATTAGTATTATATAATTTATTCTTTATACAATATTAAATATTACTATATCTTCTTCCTTTACATAGCATGTAAACCTGATTTTACAGCCCGTGTAGTTTCTCCTTACAGCCGAGAAAAGTCCACGTAAAATGTTAAATGGGAATATTGAGAAGATATTCCAAAGGCATTACTCGTAAGAAAGTGTAATATGTTTAAGTAGTTGTGAGAGGGGATTCAAATCCTCTATACCGAAAAAATTGTGTGCCCCTGTTTCCTATAAATCTCAACCATTTAATGAGGGAGAGAGAATGGTTGAGATTTACAGGGAATAGAGGGCACATGTTTTTTAGGTATAGAGGATTTGAATCCTGAGAGAGGAGCAACAACAGCCCAATGACTTGTTATGAACAACCCGTACTAGGACAAATTATATTCTCTCATATTTATTGTGGAAATAGAAAACTTAAAGGTTGCATATTTTAGGAACCGAATTATGTGATCCGGTAAATTTTTCCTTCGCTATTTAACATGCAGGGTATTAACATCAGGAACAGATAATCTGTTTTTTTATTATGTTCTTATTATATTTTATGAGCATTTATTCATCTATTATTAGATGAATAGATGCTCATAGAATAAAGTATGAATAAAATAATAGGAATAAATGATCTGAACCCATTAACTTCTATCTTTAATTGTTTATTAAATTTGCGTCATTAATAATAGGTTTATGATTTGACTTTGTTGTGCTTGTATACTTAAAAAGATAGATTGTTCCTATGTCATATGGTTCAAATATTTATCAAATTCTTAAATAAAATTGTATGATCTCTTTTATTGATTTTTAATTATATTTTAATATTTTACACTAAATCTAGTTGGAATGTCCCAAGGCCTAGAACTTGTGTATTAGGATGTTTTGGCAACTTTTAGCTCCTATATTTGAACTTGAATCAGTTGTGTTTTTAGGCTTGACAGCTTTACTAGCTGAAGAGCCTTTTTCCCAAGTAGTTGCCTAACACAAACAAAAAGGAATGATGTTAGCTCAATGGGAAGCTTTTTGCCCTGAAATTGAAGGAGCTTTTGAGTTGTAGCTATAATTTCCTGTGTGTCAAAATAAGGGGAAACATGGAAAAAGTAAATAGTCCAAAAGTGAAACCCAAGCAATCAATTGACTGGCCTAATACAGCTGGAAAAAATTAGAGAGCTGCGCAACTGCTTAGGAACTCTCCAACCATTATACTAAAATTTTACACCAAATTTAGTATAAAAAGAATATTTTTGAAATTTTTTTACACTCCAATTACTCAGTGCCAAATTTAATGGTCAAGTTTCTTCAAAGAATATTCTACAATAATTTAGTTATTAACTAAATTAATTTATATTTATACAAATAATTTATTTATTTATTTTATTTTTATAAAATTTAAAATGATATCATTATTCTTAATTAATTAATTAATTAATATATACTTTATAATAAATTAATATTATTTAACATATATAATAAATATTATTGCAACAATAAATTAATAAGGTACATAAAAATTATATTTTTATTACATATTTAACCTCTAATCTTCTGAACTACCATATCGTTCTGACAAATGTTCAATGAGTGCATTATGAAGTTTATAATGAGCTTCTTTATCTTTAATTTGCTTATATCTAGCAAAGAATTCTTGAAATATAATTGTATCATCTCTATTAATATTAATTTAGGGGCTAGCGTTATGCTCCAATCTTGTATGACCGATTTTTTTCCAAAAACATGCAGGTCCCTTAATAATTGCAAATTGTGATTGAAGAACTCCAAATGCATGCTTAATATCCTTCCTACATACTTCTTGCATCTTTGCAAATAATTTCTTTTTTGGGCCTTGGGGACCAATAGCTTGTACTAAGGTAGACCATTTTAGATAAATACTATTAGCTAAATAATATCTAGTATTGTACACTTTTCTTCGAATAACATAATGAGCAGAAAGTGTTATACCTTTGGCAATGTTTGTGAACAAGTGAGATGCCTCCAACACATTAGTGTCATTATTTGATACTAACAAACCAAAATATGCATGTCATATCCACAAATCATAATCAATTACAGCTTCAAGAATAATAGTTGGGAATTCACTACGTCCACTATATTGTCTTGCCCAAGCTATTGGACAGTTTTGCCATGTCCAGTCTATGCAATCTAAGCTCCCTAACATCCCTAGAAAATCATGTTCTTTATTAATTTTAAGCAGTTTTGCAACATTATTAGCATCCGATGCTTTTATAAATAAGAATTATAAATAAATATTAAAATAAATTTAATATTATATTCAATATTAGTGTCATTTTAAAGGTCTCAATAAGATCTTTGTAAAGATATATTTATGTAAAGTAATATATATTTTAAATTTAATTACTTATTAAATTATGTAAATAGATTAAACTATGAGAAGGACATAAGAGGACTATGAAAATAAGAAGATGGTCAAAGATGTCATTTTATAACCTTTGGTGCATGAATAGTAACATATTACTAAAATTAGTGTGGTTCATTATACTAAAATGGTGGCCTTGGAATCTAATTTTAGCGTGTTGGTTTAAGTGAATTCAACGTGTTGATTGGAGATGGCCTTACCACAGAAAATGAATGGCAGTGTATTTTAATCCCATATCGACACCGTTAAAAATGTAAGCTCCCAAGACATACTATACAAATGACCAATATTGCTCTAGATAAAGGTACGTAGCCACGCGGCGAGCACAGAGCGAACTATTCTTTCGCCTTTTACTAAAGAATATAGTGTGCTTACTGCCTATAGTGGCATATGCCAATTTTTAAGGGGTCTTCTCTTCTGGGGAGATCTCATAATCAAGAGTCATAAAGTGTAACAATAGGATTCAATCCTTGTGTAATGATAAACGCCATTATTATATATTTGGGATGTTTGAAATAATACAGGGGAAGTATGTGGAGCCCGTTATGGAGATTCAGTTATAGTAGAAATTTACCGAGGAAATTGCTAACCATATAGTCATTTGTTTAATGTACCAATTCCATTAAATTTTGCCTAAAAGTATTAGGAGTGAGAAATATAAAGGACTGGGAAACACTTAATAGTTATCTGAAAAGCCTGCTTGCAAATGTCACTTAAACTTTTTTTCTTATGTCATTTCCTGCTAATACTGAACTTAAATGTAATAAAGTTGGGAGATTCACTAGTCCAAGTATCATATATAGTTATATTCCACTGATTTAGTGCATAAAGAAACGTGCCACATTGCCATTTCATTGCCACTTTATCTGCTCATTCATCGTTTGACAAGTGCCAAACATCATTTTGATGCCAATCATAAGGCAAGATCCACACTAATAAAAACTATCATTGGTAATTATAACATATTTTGGGAAGTATAGGAATTATCGGTATCATACAAAGTTTTGCGAGTATAGGTAATACTAGTGTCATAGCATGTTTTCAGAAGTTTTTTTTTATCTTTTCAGAAACTCCATTTTGAGTATAAATTCAAGAATCTTTTTCAAAAAATGGTTTGTGTTTTTGTTGTTTTATCAACTGCTTGACCTGAGGAAGGTGAAAGATTGGTGTCTAATCTGATGATTTTATTCATTGATTGTTGATTTAACTATATACTATACCTTTTGTTCTTGTCCAGAGTTTGAGTAGTTTGAACGAAAGTCAAATTCTAGCACACAAACTAAGATTACCTTTAGCACCAGAATTCCAGAAGCAGTTGTTGTGTCGAAGTGTTCAAACAATAATTATCATCACTCATGTTAGTAATAAGACATAATATTTTAACGAGGCAACGAACCATCCAATCATCCAATACAATATGCAAAAGTAGAAAGAACATCAAATTTAACGAGGTTCGGTAATGTTATCCATGTCTTCGAGTGCCATTGGAACAAATCAACTATCTTCAAAGAGAAATTACAAAATTTCTGGCCCACAATACAAAATCCAAAACTATTGGATTAAATTGCAAATACCCAAATAGTTAGGCCAATACTATAATTACCCAAAAAATAGGGTATTACTTACAAACGCCCAAAACTAAAGGGAAAAATTCAATTATTACAAACTTCAGGAGCTTATATGGAAATTCTTTGAACTATGAAGTTCTCTTTGAGAGATCCTACAAATTGAAGGGGAGGAAGAGAATTTTCAAAGGTACAACAAATAACAAAGAAGGCCTTGTCTTATATAGGCCCATCCAAGCCACCCATGCCATCTCCCACCAATGTGGGATTGGTGCAATTGGCATATAAGCCAATTTTTAACAAATCCACCTTGGCGAATATGCCAATCCTCCATAAAGTTTCACTTTTTCCCAAATTCTCTATCCAAATGCAACACCTCCAAATTTGCGCCCAATGGCTCTATCAAACTTGAACTATATTGTTCAAGTCCAAACAACGATTGAACTTGATAACTATCACAACCTTAGTCAACATATCTGTGGGATTCTCGGCAGTCCCAATCTTCTGAAGTAAGATTCTTCCTTTACTAATAATCTCTCGCATAAAATGATACCGAATATCAATATGCTTCGTTCGTACATGGTACACTGGATTCTTCACTAAATGAATAGCACTCTGACTATCAAAAAATATAGGAATTTTCTTCTAACCAATTCCAAACTCATCCAGCAATCCTTGTAACCAAATAACTTCCTTCGCAACCTCTGTAACTGCTATGTACTTTGCCTCTATAGTAGACAAAGCAACTGTGGACTGTAAAGTAGACTTCCAACTCATAGGTGCTCTAGTAAGAGTAAACACATAGCCAGTTGTTAATCGGCGTTTATCCAAATTACCAACATAATCAGAATCAACATAACCAATTGCACATTGATCACATTTGGAGAATGTGACATAATTGGAGAAAATACCTCATTTTAGTCAATTCCTTCCCTTTATACATAGCCTTTAGCCAACAACCTTGCCTTGTAGTGGACATCCTTCTTTCAGGAAATCCATCTTCCTTTACATATACCCATTTGCACCCAATTTCCTTCTCACCCTTCGGTAGTTGATCTAGCTCCCAAGTTTCATTCTTCTGAAGAGACTGCATCTCTTCTTCCACAGTTATCTTCCACTGATCAACTTTAGAATCTTTGACTGCCTTTCTATAAGTGGAAGGAATATCATCATCTGCAACTGGAAGTGCATAAGCCACTATATGAACAAATCGAGTAGGTCTTCGAATCTTACGTCTTGGCCTATTTATTCCAATGGATTCTTGTTGCTGTTAAGATTCCTAAGTAGAACCTTCATTGTCATCTTCTAAATCCTCCGTTGTTAGAGGAGTACCATTATCTGTTTCTACATATCTAATTGGGTTCAATGTAGTTGTTTCCAACTCCACCTGATGCTGAGTACTCTCCACTTGTTGTGAAATACTATTGTTTGGTTTTCTGATTTCTTCAACATCGAAGACTCATCAAATGTTACATCTCTACTAAATACAATATTCCTCAAACTTAAACACCAAAGACAATATCCTTTCACTCCTGAAGAAAATCTCAAGAAAATTGATTTCTTGGCTTGGAATCTAGCTTTGATTCTCTCACATGATAATATACAGTGGAGCCAAATATATGTAAAGAATCATAATTAGAAACAGGTTGTCCAGACCAAACCTCCAATGGAGTTCTATCACCAATAGCAGCTGATGGTAGGCAATTAATGAGATGGCATGCATAAATCACAGCCTCAGCCCAAAACTACTTGCCCAATGCCTCATTAGACAACATACACCAAACTTTTTCCATCAATGTCTAGTTCATGCGTTATGCCACCCCATTCTGCTTTGGTGTATCTCTTACAGTAAAATGACGTACAATACCTTCATTTTGACACAAATTCAAAAACTGATTACTGTAATACTCACCACCATTATTTGTTTTGAGATATTCGATCTTCCTGCCAGTTTGTGTCTCAACCATCTTTTTCCATTTAAGGAAAGCACTAAGTACATCATCTTTAGATTTCAAAACATACACCCAAATTCTTCTTGAAAAGTCATCAACAAAAGTAAAATAATAGCACATACATCCCATAGATGTAGTCTAAGCAGCTCCCTACACATATGAGTGAACATAATAAAGAATACCATTTTTATTATGACTAGTTGTGCCAAAATTCACTCTCTTCTATTTTCCCAAAACACAATGCTCACAAAAATCCAGCTTGCAAGTTTTTGCACCATTCAATAAGCCTCTTTTTACCAAACTAAATAGGGCTTTCTCACCTGTATGCACCAATCCCATATGCCACAATCTGGTGATCTCTGAATCCACATCATTATCAGAAACCATGGCCACTGATCCAATCACTGCATTACCATTATAGTAATACAAGTTGTTCCTCCTAGTGCCTTTCAAAATTACAAGAGCGCCTGAAGTGACCCTCATAATTCCATCTCGTATAGATGTTAGGCTTATGTAAATATAATGCCCTGGAAAGCAAGTGTATTTATATATAACTTAATTTTCTTCTAGTTACAATATTGTAATGAAAATATTTATTATTAATAAAATAAAAGAGTTTGGTTTATTTGTCTGAGCATAATATAACTAGTCATAAGGTACCAAGGTTCTTTTGTAAGTAATATGCATATATATGGAGATGCACAGGAAAAATGTATATTATTAGAATCTAAATTAATTAATTTATAGTCGAATAATCAAGTTGGTCGCTTGATTATGGTTTAGACTGTAGTGTTGCAATTTACTTTCGTGTAATTAAAGGAGTTTACTTCAAGGGAATGATGAGTTTCAAATCATGATAGTGGTTGACTATCGATAATGGCACTGTTAAATGAATCTAAAATAGCGTATGTTTTTAAAGAATAAAGTAGATCGTTACTCTAATCTTAAAGCAAACACCTTAGCATTCGTTTATTACAAGCCACAATCTTGATGAGTGGTAAACTCATGTGTGTTTCATTATAATTCTTGATATGATTGGAATGGATTTTTATAGGGTATCAATCCAGTGTTTGCATATTGGAATTATTAATTAAAACATGCACCAAGGAACTTTCACTTAAATAAAGAGTTTATAGTGATATCATCACTTTAAGATGCTTTATAGAGATTGGTGATTAAACTAGCACTAGTAGTTTGATGGACTAGCTACCCATCAAGTCTTAACCCCAAGATTAGATCTTGTGTGTTAATCACCATGTAGAGTGAAACGGGAGATCTAGAAGGAAAAATCAACATAAGGGCAAAACGATAATTTTACAATTTATTGTATGGATGGCTATAATATGGTTCATAATAGAGTTTGCGATTGGACATTGAATTAATAATTTTTGAAACATGGTTTCTCATAATTTTAAGTAATTCAAGAGTTCAGGCAATTGTCTTTAGTGGAATAACATTTGGTTAATAAGTCAGAATTGATTCTATTGAGATTAAATTAATTATGAGCTTATTGGAGCTTAAATTATTTAAGTCCAATTAGATTCCCCACTTGGCTTCTGGGAAGATTATCAAAGAAAGTGAGACAGTTTGGAGAGAAATGGATGAATTGGATTCGAGCTAATAAAACGAGAACAATTTAATTAAGAGTTAATTAAATTGGGTCTTAAGCCTATAATTAAATGTAGGGCTTACAATAATTAATTGTTAATTATAAGCCCTAAAGGAACATTTAATATTGAGCTAGATTTTGGTTTGATTAATTAGATTAATTAAATTGAAAGAAAAAAATAAAATGAGTAAAACCGAATTCTACAAAGTTATAGAATTTAGTCATTCTTCTCATCAATCAATGGTTTTAATGGACGGTTTATAAACACCTTACATGAACACGTTTTGATGATTGATAAAGTCCAAGTGTTGGACTTGGAAGGACAGCTTATTTGTTTTTCTATGGAAATGAAAGTGGATACCAAAACATTTGGTTATGCTTATTGATATAAGTATGAATATGGACGTAGAGCTACTTTTAACATTCGTGAAATAAATGAATGTAAGTAAATGGAGGGGTGCATGTTTTGGAGCATTTCATTAACATTTTGTGCAAATAATTAATAGATGGAATAAATGAATGATAACTTATATAGCTCATTTTGCATGCATGTCTTTTGGTATACGATGTTAAAATAAATGTGCATGGTTTTTAAACTCTCTTCTCTCTCTCCCATTAACATGTAAGTGTTGTATGGGAAAGGTTGGAGGTCTTTTAGCATTTTTTGGTTAAAAAGAAACGTAAGTTGTATTACTAGTTTTAGCTCTCCCAAACAGTCGAAAAAAGCTAAGAAAGAACTCTCTCATTCTATTTTTTGGTGATAGCTAACATCCAAGAGTTGGACTTGTAATGAGACAATTCTTTTGGCTTGGATGCTAAATAATTGGTGCGTGTTTTTGGTCTCTCTAAGCTATCAATACCGTCAGCCATAGAGAAGGAAAGTCCTCCATTTTATTTTCTTCTTCTTTCCCACAAAAGGATCTTGATAACCAAGTTGTCCAAAGAGAACAAGTGGTAGTTAGGATTGGTTGAGGACACAACAGTGAGGAGTCAAAGCTGTAGTAAGGAGTTGGTAAAAATTCTGATCTTGTTCTTATTATATTTATTTTCCTTATACTGCATCATGTATGGATTAAAGCATGTTGATTTGGTGTTTACGCTTCTACTATATTGTGATTTTGGAAAAAAGTTTTTGAAATCTACCATTTAGCCAAACCAAGCATGTTTTTGTTTTCGACCTAACAAACCTTGTGTGTACAAGAAGGTTCGTAAGAGTGCAATCATATTCCTTATGTTATATGTGGATGACATATTACTAATAGGAAATAATGTCTCAAGTTTGCAATCAGTCAAAATTTGCTTATGCCAGAATTTTTCCATAAAAGACCTTAAAGAAGCAATATATATATTGGGAATAAAGATCTACAGAGATAGATCGAGGAAGTTGCTGGGTCTTTCACAGTCAATATGCATAGATAAAGTGCTAAAGAGGTTTAGTATGGAGCAATCTAAGAGAGGGTTTGTTCCTATGACTTATAGGATAAAACTCTCAAAATCTATGTGTCCTTATATGCAAGATGAAAGGACTTGAATGAGTATGATCCCGTTTGCTTCAATAATAGGATCAATCATATATGCTATATTATGTACAAAATCGATATATCATATTTTCTAAGTGTTACAAGTAGATATCAATCAAATCCTGGTGAATGTCACTGGGTGGCTGTTAAGAATATCCTAAAGTATTTGAGAAGGATTCAGGATGTATTCTTAATATATGGAAATGGAGATCTCATAGTGAGTGGACATACAGATGCCAACTTTCAATCTAACTAGGATGACTCTACATCCCAGTCAAGTTATGTTTTCACACTGAATGGTGGTGTAGTCAGTTGGAAGAGTTCCAAATAAGAGATGACTATAGATTCAACGACCAAGTCAGAGTACATTACAACTGCGGAAGCGAAAAAAGAAACTGTTTGGATCAAAAAGTTTGTTATAAAACTTAGAGCAGTTATGAGCATTGTAGACCCGATACTGTTTTACTGTGACAACAATGGGGCTATTGCTTAAGCCAAGAAACTAAGGTCTCATCAGAGGTCTAAACACGTACTCAAGAGATATCACCAAATCAGGGAGATAATTGAAAAAGGTGATTTAAAGATAGAGAGAGTGCCTACAAATTAGAACATCGTTGATCCTTTAACTAAGCCACTTCCTCAAATAAAATTTGATTCTAATGTACTTGCCTATGGTATTAGATACAAAGGTGATTGGATTTATTACAAGTAGGAGATTGTTAGAGTAGTGCTCTAAAGGCAATCACCTGTAGCACTTTTGTATAAACTTTATTTTGATTAATGAAATGAAAGGCATTTTTTATTAATTTGATGTTCATTTATATATGAATTGATGTCGATCTTAAATCGAATTAATGAAGTCCATGAAGCAAAACATAGCATGAAGGAAATCATGATGAGATCATGATAATGAATTCCTATCATGTGCAATTATGTTAGTATCTAAATAATCCCTAGTCATAAGATTAATAAATCAAGGACATCATTAATCCAGATAGACTAGCACAGGTTATACTCCTTGATTTGATCAAGCAGTAGCTATCACAAATTGTAAGCATGACATGTTTAGAGTTAACATATGGATGCTTACTAAGAGTCGTAAGTGCATCAGATGTCGCGCTATGAGATTATCATATGGATGATCTATTAAATGTCAATGATTAATCTCATCATAGCAATAGTGTAAATGTAACACCCCACTCCCGCTGGATCCGAAACCGATATCGATAGTGATACCCGAATCCGTGCCCCGCGAGAATGGCGTGTCATGTCACTTACCATTTAAAAACTCGGTATACTTTTTTTTTTGAATTTAAAACTCTTATCAATGGTCATAAATGTGGGCC
>JAOTAY010000003.1:10451289-10466363 GCA_025629805.1 Erythroxylum baracoense | reverse complement strand
TCAAAAACCTCTATCTACTCTATATATATATATATATATATATATATATATATATATATATATATATATATCTTTCTCTAAGTCACTATAAAGGAAGGCCATTATGACATCCATCTACTCAATTTCCAAACCAAAACTAGACATTATACCAAGTACAATAAGAATGGATGTCATCTTCACTATTGGTGAGAAGACTAAAACCTTTCACAAGCAATCTAGCCTTATACCATGGTCGTGTGTTTTGTTTTCCATTCTTAACTCGAAACAACCACATGTTCTTTAATACTCTATTTCCTTTAAGTATTTTTGCCAACTCATAAGTTTTATTCTCATGCAAGGACTTCATCTCATCTTGCATTGCCTCTATTCATTTCTCTTTCATTTCATCTTCCATTGCTTCCTATAAGATCTTATGTTTTGCTCTATCAGTCAACATCATATATTGATTGAAAGGATATCTAGAATATGATTGTCTTACCCTTGTAGATCTCTAGACTAGAACTGGTCTAACCTGCAATTTTGGTGGCTGATCATGAACACCACCACCACCACCATCATCATCAATCTATAAGGTAACATCTCCATCACTTGTACCCTATTGTTCATCCTAAGCATCATCCTCAAATTGTCTTGGTACTATTGTTAAAGGCATTGCATCGTAGTTTGCTAAATCACTATTGAACCTAAAATTAGTCTTTTTAACTTTATCAATGTCCTCGATGGTTTGATCCTTAATAAACACAATATCACGACTCCTTATGATCTTTTTTTTTAATTGGATCATAAAACTTGTAGCTAAGATGATCTTGGCCATACCTAACAAACATATACTATTGTACCTTGAAATTAAGTTTAGACCTCTCATTATTTGAAATGTGCATGAATTCCTTATACCTAAAGACTGACAAATAATCATAGGAAATATACTTTCCTAACCAAACTTGTTCTAGAATATCTAACTTTAAAGTAAAACAAGGTGAGTGGTTTGACACACATACATTTATGCTCAAAGCTTCACCCCAAATGAACTTGGCCAATTTTACATACGAAAATAAGCATCTCACTCAGTCTATTGGTATTCTATTCATCCTTAGCTACTCTATTCAACAAAGGCATCTTAGGAGTTATGGTTTGATGCTGAATGCCTTATTATTTGCAAAAAAATGAGCTATAATACTCTCCATCATTACTTGTATGAATACTTTTTAACTTTTTCCTAATCTTTCTCTCAACTAAGGCCTAAAATTGCTCAAATACACCTAACACTTGATTCTTTGTCTTTAATGTGTAAACCCAAATCCTCCTAGAGTGATCATCAATAAAAAATCATCAAATAATCAGTTCTACTAAGTGATCTCGTCTTCATTAGATCAAAAATATTAGTGTAGTACATCTAGTAAAAATTTCTTTCTAAAAGGAAAGCAATCCTTGAAAGAAACTCTATAATAATGACGACCCTTTCTCGAATGAAAATTATATGTCCTAGATCTCACCTTCTTCTTGACCAACACTATTTCTTGTTAATATAACCTAATCTCTTATGCCATAACTCAACTATATTCTTATTCTCTAGAGCATTCATAATTATTTTAGAGAGCTTTACCTATAATTGATAAAGAGTGGATTACTTGCTACCTTTATCCATAATTAAAGACCCCTTTGTGAGTTTCTATTTTTCGTTGCTAAATGTGTTATAGAATCCCTCATCATCGCGCCTACTTATAGAAATTAAATTTAACCGAGTATCCAGGGCATGGCTAAAATCTCTCAAAATTAATCGTGTATCAAAAGAAATCTACAATAAAACATCTCCAATACCAATAACTTTTACAAAACCATTATTCCCCATCTTCATAACTTTGTAATCACCTGGTCTTTAAGATTTGAAGAAATCCCAATGAGATGTATCATAGATGGAAGCATCACTATCAATAACTCAACTAGTCTTATGAGCAGCTAAGTTAACCACATTGTCTTAAAACATGATAAGGAATGGCTTAATGGCGGTAGACACTCTATCATCACCATTTTTGTCATCTTCTTATTCTCTCTCTTGAGCTTTCAAAAATACCTTTTAGTATGCCCTTTCTTGTGACAATAATGGTGTTCAATATTGGCAAATTTATAGGATTTTTTCCTACTCTTATCTTTGTTCTTATCTCTAGTCTTTGAACCTTTAGTCTGACTCCTCCTTCTAGATGTTGTAGCTAAAACCTCTTACTAAGAAAAGGAAGTACCCCGTGATCTTCATCTCATCTCTTCATTTAGAGCACGACTTTTAATAGATTCTATTATTACAACATAATTTAGAGCGTAATTGGTCAGGGAGATCTTCAGGATCTCCCATAGTCTAGTAATGAAGCAAGAACCAGAAGAACAAATACCTCTTTTTTGACTTTGACACTCATGCCCAATAATTGATCCACATTCCCTTACAATTCATTCAAGTGATTTGTTATTGAAGTACCCTCCTAGTATTTCAACTGAATCAGCCTCGTCAAATAAAGCATTTTATTATTGTTGGTCTTTGAAGCATATAACTCCTCTAGCTTATACTATAAGATCTTTGCATTTGTCTTACTATAAATATGATTATACATATTGTCCTCAACAAATTATCGAATAAACCTACATATTTTCTCGTGCTTAAACTCCCATTTCTCATCATTTTGACCCCCCTTAAGGTTTTTATTTGGAAACATTGGTAAATGCAATTTCATGATAAATAGAAGATTCTTCATTTTATTCTTCCATATATAGAAATTAGTGTCAGTAAAACTAACCATTTTTTGAAACTTTCCTTTATAATTCCATGGAACAATTAAACTAATCGCTCTAATACAACTATGTTGGGAAAAAACAAAAAGTAATACATGCTTAATAGGCTATATTTTTGGTCACATATTAAGTGCATTTTGGTTGTTTATTTGAGATTTGTTATTGTTTTTAATACTTAATTCATTCCTATTATGTTTTAAGGTCTTAATTTCCTTCACAAATCAAAAGGAGAGAAAATTAAGAGGAATTGAGGTAGAAAACTGAAGAGTTGAAGCTATTTTTTAAAGACACGTACATGTTAGTTTTGGACTCGATTGTGTTAGTCACTATATAATTCAATGTAATCGTGTACAAATTGAATGATGATGTTTTGCTAATGTTGAGTTTAAATACGCCCATGTTAATGTTGACCACGAATTTGTTGGGTTATTTCATATAATTGGCTAGTATTGAAGTGAGATTATGGATACGGGCGTGAACACACTCGTGTCTAGTGTAGAACCTTAATTTTCAAAATATAAAAGACAAATATTAAGGGGAAGTTGTAAAGTTCGATTTTTTAACATAGTTATAAACCCTATAGTGGTATAAACTCCAATATTGCCTCACATATCCAAATATAAAGCTTATTTCCATCAAAGTTTTAGTGGATTTTATTAGAGAAAAAGGGGTTTGTTATAAGTTCTTTTGTTTTTAGTTATTCTTCTAAATTATTGGTTATTTTCTATTTTTACGAACTAAATCTGTTTTGTGCCTAGATAGGATGAACTTGGGTTGGGTTTTGTGATTTAATTCTCTATTTAATGCAATTTTATTTTTGATTCATTGGATTCAACTATGTATTCTAATTATTTATTAAATTGCTATTTTTGGTATTTTAATTAATGTATAATTTCATACAATTGAGACTATAAATTCCTTTATATGAATAGATTTAACGCAATTGTAATTGAAGGGTGTTGCATATTGTCCTAGAGATAAGAAAATATAAATTTTCTAAAATAGGGTCAAACCTAACGATGAAATTCACAAATTGATTAAAGTAATCTTAGGGATTTTAACTAGAAAAAGATTTCAGTTAATTAAGTTAGGATTAGGCAATAATAATTTTGAGAAAGATTTTAAGATAAAATAGAAATTTTCATAAGCCAATGATCTTTAATTGAATTGCATGATAAAGAGTTAATAGCTTAAGGAATCTTAAGAGGATCCATTACTTAGGTGCTGCCTATTTGAATAGGTTAATCTTTATGTGATTTGCATTCTTGGTCATTTTTTATGTTGAACTTTAGTTTAGTTTCAACATTCTGATTAAACCATCACCTTATTATGTCGTTTAGATTATAGAAAAGATGTAATTACTTGTACTTATAGTCTCTTGGAGATTGAAACTCGATATTGGAGATTGAAACTCGATACTCCTTATTAATATACTATAGTTTGATAAGTGCACTTGCCTTTATAAATCTATAGGGTCAGATTCTACTTATTAAAATTTTGGCATCATTTTAAGGGACTAAAATATTAGGAAAGCGTGATTTTATTAATTTAACCATTACTTTTGTTTTTAGTTCTTTTCAACTATTGTTTTTATTAGTCCTTAATACCAATCAAGAGGGGGTGAATTGGGTGTTTACAAAATTGAACAATTTTTCTAACCAATATACTCAATTAATAATAATTAATACAAATGAGTACAAGAAAATTGGTTAATACAAATTAATCAAACAATTGAACAATAATTTAAAGTGGCTAGGGAGGATAGAGTGCGAACTGATTTATAATGATTTAGCAAACAACCCTAGCTTATATCCACTCCTAAGACTCTTCTTAGAATTCCACTATAATTCTTCTTTCAAGGTGAAGAACATCCTTTATACTTCTTTCATGATAAAGAGGAACCTTTCCTAAAATCTTCTTCGAAGATGAAGAGGAATCTCGATACCACTTGGATCACCCCACCAAGTATAATATTCAACATCCCAACAAAGTAGTATAACTTAAAAATATCTCACTTATTCACTTGATAACTCAAAAATGGCTCACTCACACGAAATATGGTACAATGATGCTCAAATGATTGAAAATCTCTTTAAAATGCATGTATACAACTCCTAAACCTTTTTTAATATTAAAACTAATAAGAAAACACCTATTTATAGTGATTTAGGACCCAAAATGGCCGTTGGAAGACTTAAAAATCATGGTTTTCTCTACCTTTTCTCTACCTCTGCTACCTTTTTCCTATATTAAAACAGGGTTTCTATTGTGATCTCTACCTCTTGCCTTGTTTTGTTCTGCTCTCAAACACCTTAGTTCATGATCTCACTATTGTGCCTCGTCTTCTTGCCTAACCACCCCAGTCTGAATAGGGTTTTTCTATTGTTTTTAGAAGCCCGCCCAAACATTCACTATAGTCAGGTTTTGACAAGTTACCATTAATGGTAACATGTCACCCATAAATTCTCAACCTTCCTCATCCTTTCCTTTGACGATTGAGGAGTTCCCTCCTTTCTCAACCTCTCCTGTACGTCTACAGCTCCACCATATGCCTCAGCTGTCACCCCAAAAGGTAGAGAAACCAACATGGATTCAAGTTGAAGGTGACCTAGATTCATTTGGCAGGCTGCACTTCATAGACGGTGTTAAGGATGGTCTTGTATCTCCTCTTAAAATGGTGTTGCAACAAGGAGCAACCAAATGGAAATCAGCCTTAGTATGGTACTTTTTAGCAAAAGAATGGCTTACCTGATAGTGAAATACTGGGAAAATATAAGCTGAAAGAAGCTAGGACTCTAAACAGCCTTATAACTAAAGACGATCTCTTCATCTTTAGATTTTTATCAAAAGAAAT
The DNA here is from genome assembly GCA_025629805.1 of Erythroxylum baracoense. NCBI lineage: Eukaryota > Viridiplantae > Streptophyta > Magnoliopsida > Malpighiales > Erythroxylaceae > Erythroxylum > Erythroxylum baracoense. The sequence continues at coordinate 10,460,731 of JAOTAY010000003.1, read as the reverse complement.
GGCAAGCAAGGTTATGGAAATGGGTCTTTAGTATATACAAGGTAAGCTAATATTCTTAAGAAAGTGGAAGATGGCTAAATAAAAAATTAAAACCATTTATATGTGGTAATATGTATAATGTACCTCTTAAATACTGGTCTTCAGAGGGGCTAAGCTGCTTAATAAGCTATATTAGAACTCCTCTAGCAATGGATGAGAATATGACTAACAACAAGATGGTTGGGTATGCTAGAGTTTGTATTGAGGTTGAGCATAGAAAAGCAATGCCTGAAAGCATTCTTATAATGAGATATAGCAGTAGAGGTGAATTAAATGAAGATAATGTTTGTTTGTCTTAGCCCCAGAAATTGTATGTTAAAGACAAAACCAAAGTGTGGTTTCCTAAACTAAGTCACAACGAAGAAGAGAATAGAAAGGATGTAGATGTAGAAACTTCACCCAAAAAAGTTGATGAATCACAGGCTAACAATGAAGCTTCAGGTTAGTAGTAAATTACTAAACAATCTGATATGATGCAGGAAAATTTTGATATTCAAGATAAGCAGGAAGTTTCTAATCATGATGTTGAAGCTTATATAAATTTAAAAACTCAAGATCTACAATCGCTAACAGATGAGCCAACAAAAAATACTCAAGTTCAGTAAGACACTCCACTTATTTCAAAGGTGGCAAATTCTCAAGACATTCAACAGAGAATAGGTAAAGTAGTTTATGATCGAAATATTCAGCAGCCTACAGAGACAACAAATATATAAAAATAGTAAGAAGTTAGTAATAAATTCAATGCATTTGTTGTTAATGAAACCATGGAGATAAAAATAAGGTAGATGGAACCATAAAGGAGATTGAGTAGTGGCGAGAAAGTGGATCTACTAATCAAAGATCTAAGAGGAAAACTAAAACCAAGCAATCCAAATTATTTATATTATATGGAATGTGAGGGGATTGAACTGCCCTAACCAAGAGTTAGCATTAAAAGATTACCTATTTACTAAGCAATCGAGTTTTGTTAAATTAGTGGAAACCAAAATAAACGAAAAGGTTTTTCAAAAAGGGTTACACTTCCCCCAAATTAGATTGCAAACATTAAGTAATCATTCTAAGCATCCCAATGGAAGGATTATGGTGGCTTTTGATCTGACTCATCTAATGTTAACGAATTGGTTCCGTAATGAATAGTTGTTACATTGTAAGCTTATTATTAAAGCTGACAAGATTCCAATAGCAATTACAGTCATTTATGCAGCCAATTGGGAATTCCAAAGGGATGCATTATTGAGGGACTTGCAAGCAATTAACATGAGAAACTCAGGCCTTTAGATACTTGCGAGAGGCTTCAACTGTTTGTTATCTCCTGCTGAATCCAGTGGAAGAAAAAGCATAACACACATTGAAACTAGAGAATTGACATAACTTACTTCTAATTTTGGTTTGGTTGATTTCAAATTTTTGGGATCTATTTTTACATGGAGCAATCATCAGAAAAACAGTGGACTAGTACAAAGGAAGCTTGATAAATGTTTAGTCAATGATTGTTGGCTCACTAAATTGCAAGAAAGTTATGCAGTGTTTGGAGACGCACTATTTTCTTATCACAATCTAATCAATGTGATTGTTGTCAGCAAACTAAAGTCAAGAAGATCTCCATTCAGGTTCTTCAAGCCCTGTTAAATCATGTCCAACTTGACTCGATTATAGTAAATGCTATTAATAAACACTTTTAGGGTTGTAAAGCATTTCAATGTATACAATTACTGAAATCTATCAAGGTTGATTGTATCAAACTACTCAAAGGTACCCCAGATCCGATGAAGACAAATAATCAACAAGTAATGGAGGTACTCACATGCATTCAGAAGTAGCTAATCAGTAATCCTACATTTTTTTGTTCATTGAGAAAGAGAGAGTTGTCCTCAAAAAATATATGCAAGCACTTGAATCTTACAATTCCCATTTAAAATAGAAATCGAGAGTGCAATGAATGCAGTAAGGCAATAGGAATACTAAATATTTCTATAATGTGATTCAAGATAAGAGGAATATAAACAAATAATATCCCTTAAAGATCATAATGGCAGATTATTGTTTTTTAAGAATTAATGGTAGATTGTTGTGTGAAAAAGAAGAGATGAAAGAGGTAGTTAGAAAGTACTTCAAAGAAATAAATAGGGTAACTACACACACTCATAATTTTTGTGGGCTTCTCATAAACCAAATTCAAAAGACGGAAATGTTTAAGGAAGTTACCATGGAAGAGATAAAAGATGCAGTGTTTTCATTTTATCCTATAAATCTGTAAGACTAGATGGCTTTAATGCAAGGATCTTCAAGGAGAAATAGATTGCGTTACAAGCTCCAATAGTAAGAGCATTGTAAGAATTCTTTAGAAGTGGTAAGTTGTTCATTGAACTAAATAAAACTGATACTTGGTACCCAAAATTCTTAAGCCTAAATGCTTAACTAACTTTAAACTTATTGCATGTTGAAATGTGGAGTACAAGATTAATGCTAAAATCCTTGGTAATAAGTTGAAAGTCACCTTACCTGGAATAATCAATCCAAGATAAGTTGTTTATGTCCGAGGAAGAAGCATGGGGATAATATCTTTTAGCTTAGGAATTATTCAAAGATTACAAATGAAAGGAGCATATCAGAGTTGTGTACTCAAATTTGATTTCACAAATGCTTATGACACCATTAGATAGAGTTTCATTATCAATTATCTGCAGGCTCTTATATATCCTTTTGAGTTCATCAAGTCACTCTTGCATAACATTTGTTTCTTATTTAGTTTTGATGAATGGAGAACCTTGTCAAATTTATAAAGTTGTTAGAGGAATTAGACAAAATGATCCTCTTCCCCCTATATATTTGCCATTTCCATAGAATTGCTTCAAAGAATCACACAAATTTGTATCAATGGAAACATGAATTTCAAATTTCATTATAGATGTAATGGTATTGGTATTACTCACTTTCATTTGCAGATGACTTGCTCATGTTTTATGTGAATGATCTTATTTCCATTGCAACTCTTCTAATAGCTTTGTAGAGTTTTCAGAAAATCTCAAGTCTCAAATTTAATCCAAGTAAAAGTTTTGCTCATCTTTCTAGATAAAGTTGTGAAGATTTGTTAGGTGTGATAGTTGATGATGTGTTTAACATACATCAACTACCTCAAAGATACTTGGGGATCCCAATATCTATAAATAAGTTTAAAGAAGCTGAGTGCAGATCTCTTATAGAAAAAGTCAATAGAAGACTTTCTCAATGGAATAATAGATTCTTGTCATATGGAGGTAGATTACAATTAGCCATTACTATTCTTAATAATTTGCATATCTACTAGCTATCTTATATAGCAATCCCTAAAGAAGTTCTGAATAAATTTGACATAAATATTAGAGACTTCATCTGGCATGGACAAAATTCTAGTAAGGGAAAAATGCCCAAAGTCAAATGGAGTGTTATACGTCTTCCTAAGCAGTGTACAGGATTAGGAATCAATTCAGCTAGCAGAATGAACAGGATCTTATTGGCAAAGAATTTTTGGAGGATATATTGGGAAAAAGAAAGTCTATGGGTAAGATGGGTGCACATATTTCATATCAAGCAGAAAAGCATATGGCCAATTCCTCATACTTCTTCACAATTTTACAATTTTTAATATATTTCACATATAAGATCCTTCATGCATTATCATATTAAGCATTATGTTCTAAATAAGAAGAGAACTTCATTTTGGTTTGATAATTGGCACATCTTAGGGCCTTTATGTAACACTCACATCTTTGCAGCTATAAAAGGGACTGTCTTTGAGAATACTAAAGTGCACTCATTAATTCAAAACAACAATTGGAATTGGCCTTTTCATATATGTAGAGGAATAAGGTATAATGTTAAGCAGCGTCCTTTATATTCTTTAAGTTAGGTACAAGAAATTGATGTCAAATGGGAGATCTATAAATGTTACAAGTTTACAGCTTAATCATTTAAACAATTGTTGTTTGGTCCTATGCTCAAGTTTCCATTTCATAAGCTGATATGGAGTTTAGGTGTTGCTCCAACTCACTCTTTCATCTTATGGTTAATAGCTCTATAAAAATTGGGGATCAGGGATAGTATCAAGTTCCAAATTCCAACTATAAATCGCCCTTTATGCTCTAGAGAAACTAAAACTTCAGATCATATGCTCTTTAATTGTCTTCATATCAAACAACTATATAGTGCTTTTCTCAATATCTTTGAATTACAAGATAGAAATCTTAGTTAGACTAATATCTTGACTTGGGCTAACAAATTAAAGTAGGCCAGTAGAAAAGACCAAGGAGTCTTAAAATTTTGTTTTATAATACTAGTACACTATATTTGGAGGATGAGAAATTCTAAAATCTTTGGAAAAGCTAAATAGTACAAGGAGCATAGTTGGATCCAATTCTGGATAAAACTAAAGATGGCCATTATGATCAATCCTGATCAGTTGCTCATCTCCAGTTACATTAAAATGCAACTGGGAATTTAGATTTTGTTTTTGTTAGACATTTTTCACTTTCTAGTTTCCTTAATTTGTATGAGCTACACTCGTAGGAGATGTAACCTCATATACTCTGTTATTTATACCTTTTGAATGAATTTATTATTTACTTAAAAAAATAGTTGTTACAAAAACTATGTACAGTCAATATGCATTTATAACACCAAATTCAATGTCAATTGGGACAATAGTTAATCAGTACACATATTGATTAACTAATATGACACATTGGTTAAACTATACATCAATTATATATAGTAAGCTTTTGGATCAATAAAATTAACAGGGTCAACTTAAAAATAATAGTACAAAGTGTAAAATGAACTTGATGAGCCTTCATCTTCTTTTTTTCTTATTTTGATCTTCATTTTTTCAATTGTAAACTTTAACTTTTCTTTAACAACTTCATGCACTTTCTTCTTGAGTTTATGTCTTCATTTTGTTCTAAAATTGTTTTTCATAAAAAAAATAAACACATTATTAATAATTATGTTTTGTTACATTATCAAAACATCAATTAGAACCCCTTGGTTCAATAATATCTCCCTCTTTCATGATGACAAAACAATTGTAATATTAGAGAACAATAATAAAATTAAGCATATAATTTAAAATAGTGATAAACTACCCTTAATTCACATATAAAACATAATTCAATATGCAAAGCATAATTCAATATAAAGAACAAAAGATATATTCAAAATGAAAGAAATATCCATACATGAAAACATAAATTTACTCCAACATAATAAATACAAAAATGACAAAATAATCACTCCTTTTAAATTTCGTTACTTCCCCTAAATGTTATCACTCCCCCTAAATCTAACATCACTAAACTTTCTCCCCCTCTTTAGAATCATCAAAAAGAATTTTAAAAAACGCACAACATAAAGTGTCATGCATCATGCTAACTTGGTTAAAAAGAAGAATTTGATCAAAATTTCTCACTGGAGAGTGCTATTAAATATTTAAAGAGTCAAATAAAAGGTCCAATTTTCATAGAAACATTCCTAATTATGTCTAATTTAAAATTTCCCAATTTTGATATAATGCCTAAGTTGAATTTTTTAATTAAAACAAAGTTTCCACAAAATTAATGGTTGGAATTGTAACAAATAAAACATAATTAAATATCCAACAGTCAATTTTAGAAAAAGAATGAATTATTTATGAAGTCTTAAATTTAAAAAATTATGGAATAAAGTAGTCAAATTTTAAATTCTAGAATGAAAAATATGATGTAACCACACTTGAATTAATTAAATGAATCATGCAATTTATGAAAAAGACATGAACATTTTTAAGTAATCCTAAAGTTAACAGTTTATCTTTAGAGAATATGGATTATAAATATCTTTAATAAAAAAAATGGAAAATTGAAGGAGGTAGCTATTTGCAATAGGATGAGGTGTTTTTCAAAGATAAAAATGAATTATCTAGGGTTTTGAGAAGCCTTAAATAAGAAAAAGAGAAACAGAAGCAAGGAAAATAAGGGGGGACATTAAATCATGTCTATTAGTCAACCATTTAGGGAAACCAGTGGACCTTTATATATCGACCTAAATATGTCACAAGTTAACTTAATTGTCTTCCCTAAAAGAGATATTGGTGCACCATTATAGCTTTGTAGTCGACCCTTCATGCAATACACCTTCTCCCAAACATACTAGGACTATAAAATTTCTTTAAAAAGGAACATTTGGTTGACCAGTGTAAGTAATTGGGTGACTAGATCTTTGACCAAATAATAAACAAATACACTGGATAAAAGAATGTCAGATATTAGGGCATTGGTCGACCAATGAGAGTATTTAGGGAACTAGAAAAGAAATTAGAAAACTAACAAACATATTGGAAAGCAAAAAGGAGTGAATTTTAAAGACACTGGTAGACCATACTAAGATTTTGGGCAACCAGTTAACTCGATAGCTTAAGGAACCATCTTTGAAACTTAAATTAAAGTATTAAAACTTCAACAAAAAAATAGTAAAACATATATCAACCAACTTAATATGAATCAAATGGAATTTGATCATATAAAGGGCTTTATAAACAAGAATTCCCATTTTAAAAAATAAATTTCCTCTAACTAAACAAGATTATCCTTATTCAAAATTTCAAATAAATAATGACATAATTGATGCAAATTCTAACATAGTGACCTTATTTTTCATATATTCTCTAGTTCTAAGTACTAAGGTTCATACTTTAAAAACACCTTATTCATAATTCAAACTCAAATAATCATCAACAAGGATTTTTACTCAAACTGCTAATAAATGCAAATAATCACATATTTCTAAATTATGAATTAATAATTACCTTATGTTAAACATTACTTATGAGAGATTTGAATGAAGATTCTTAATGATTTCTCAATTTATTAGAGGCATCTCATCCGTCTCAAATGGGTTAATAATTTGAGAAGTCTTAATGGTTAATTTTAAGAGTTAAATTCTCTATATCCTACAACAACATCTTCAGGACTTTCTTAGACGAAAGAATGTTATATTCATTAAGATAAAAGATGTAAAAAAATGCTTAATTAAATAGTTACTATCTCTACGACATACCATTTACTCTTTCTTCTCTAATAGTCTTATAAAACAAAGTAATTAATATGTTTTAAGAAACCAAATAAGCTTGGTTCCTTCTTCTTTCAATACTTTCAAAGGTCTGCTTAACATTCTTTGTTTGATAAAGAAAATTTTTTAATATGTCTAAACTTACCACAAAATGACATACCATGTTACATAAGTAATGATCATACGTAAATGTGTTGCTTGGAATTCTATGTGTGTATGCATAATAAGCAATTTTTCTTTGGGCATTAAATATGTTGATTGGTCCCTAATGATGGTGAAAAGTCCTACCATGATTATATGTATGATGCCTACAATAAATGAAGGCACGATGCATTCTTCCATAGGATTATGTATGGGTTTGTATGTTATCATAAAAATTATTTCTATTCTTCCTTTGGTAGTAGTAAACATATGTCTAGATTTGAACCATATATGAAAGCATAATGTTTGCTCTTAGGTTGGGACTTAGTGAATGTCATGTGCATGTGCATATTTCTAACTGTATGCTCCATGCTCATTTGTCATTTTAGGCAATTATTCTTCACCATGTAAAAGTTTTCCTTTGAGAAAGGTAGTTTTAATGTTGGAAACACTTTCACATTTATATCCAATTTCATGCCTATTATTAGAACTATTTTGAGCTCCTAATATTTTTTCAAATTTCTCATTTCCCCTTGTAATTTTAGATAAAGAATTCTTAAGAGCGTCAATTTCCTTTTTCAATATTTCATTCTTAGACCTTAACTCATCTAAGTCATGATTATAAAAAAATCACATTTTTAGATGGTTTAATGCTTTTATTTCACTTTTTATCTTTTCATTCTCACTTATCCATGCGTCCAAAACTTTTTGAACTTCCTTATGTTTGGAATATAATTTCTTTCTTTTCCTGCTCATAATGTCTAAACTTTCTACTAATTCATCCTATGTCAAATTAACATCATTATTATTACAAGAATTAAGGTTGGTTTTTACCTCATTAGTGTCTATAGCAGTAAAGCACATATGAATTATTTCTTCTTTTGAATGTTTGTTTTAAATTCATTTATGTCATCCCAAGTTGAAGATTTTAGTTGTTTCTTCTTGTACTTCTTCTCCTTCTTATATTTTCTCTCATACTTCTTATTATCTTTGATTTAAAGATATTGTGACTTTATATGGCCAAGTTCTCTACATTCAAAGCAAGTAATGTTAGAGGATTTATGTTTTAAATCATTTTTACCTTCGTTGAAGTCCTTTTTTTAGAGAATTTCTTCTTTAAGAACCTCTTGAATTCTCTAGTGAGTAAGCCAATGTCTTCCTCTTCGCTTTCACTAGTTGATGTCTCTTCCTCTTCACTAGATTTTTCTTTTGAGGATTTAATCACTAAATTTTTCTCAATTAAAGCGTTATCCTTTCTTGTGTCTCTTGGAGCCTAATTTCATATGTGAGGAGAGATCCAATAAATTCCCCTAGTGGTAGTGTTGTTAGATCATTGACTTTTTGTGTGCCCATCATTTTAGCTTTCCATGTCCTTAGAAGTGACCTAAGTAACTTTCTTACTAATTCAGCATTAGTATGGGTCTTTCCAAGACTTTTGAGAGCTTTAGTAATATCAATGAATCTAGTATACATGTTAGAGATGGTTTATCATGCTTCATTTAAAACAATTCATATTGATGGATTAACAAGCTTTCTTAGCTCTCCTTAACTTAGCTTGTGCACTCATGAGTAATTTCTAATACATTCCAAATGTAATAAGTTGTTTTATAAGTAAAGACCCTATTAAATTCATTTCTTCCTAAAGAACAAAATAGGATATATATATGGCCCTAGTATTCAAAGATACTAATCTCCTATCATGCGATTTTCAGTCTTACTTTAATTTGGGTACCTTTTATTATCTACAATTTTTATAGGAATAAAGGGACCATTAGAAACTATTTCTCATAGGTCTACACTTTTAGCCATTAGAAAGAATCTCATTTTATTTTTTCAATAAAGATAATCGTTACCATCAAAGAAAGGTGGTCTACTATCCATCTTGGTTAAATGATGATGATGAATATCCTAAATATGCCACTATGATCTTTTCTATAGGATTTTGTTAGAAATCATAGCCTAATAAACCTACTTTAATACCATTTGTTAGTCTCTAATGGCACCCAAAAGCAGGAAATGTAACACCCCCTTACCGTAGGGTACGCACCGGAACGCCCGCAGGTCATTCCGGTACATATCCTATGATAAGGGAGAGCTACGTACGATCACTACGTTCACTCCACATGGCATCATATCAATTTTACCAGTAAATGCATTAATAGAAAACCACAATATTTTT
>JAOTAY010000003.1:10391875-10418475 GCA_025629805.1 Erythroxylum baracoense | reverse complement strand
CCACCCAACCAGGTCTTCCCCTTCAAATATGGGCAGTTCCAATTTCCGGAACTTCTCACGGTTGCGGATCTCTTCCGTCTCCTCCCTGCGTCCAACTTTAGCTCCCGACTCCGACAGCTCCACCATAGGTTCCTTTCCTGGCCTCCTTCCTACTTCTTCCAGTCTGGCCATCGAGTCTCGTAGCTCCAACAACCACCCCTTAATGTCAGTCATGTCCCCCTTCATAGTGCCTAACTCCTTCTCCACCTGATCCATTCTTGCCTCCATCCTGGTGTTTACCATGCTCCAGTGTCCACTGCTCTAATACCAGTTGATAGGTTCTAAGGAACACTACTATATGTATTTATTCTAGTATAGTATTAATACTTCCCTTCCAAGCAGAATAGCAGAAATGACAGCAAGTCCTTAGCTAAGAAACTAGCAACAAAACAAAAAGAAAATAGTCACAGGCACTCCCTCTCCCACTCTCGGCTGAAATGCTAAGAAATAGCAAAAAATAGTGTATCCTTACCTGGTTAGCTTTCGAGAGGCTAGCACTCTCCCAATACCTTCCACAAAAACTCTCTTCCCCTTAGCTGTTCTATGCAAGAGAATCAGAGACTACAAGTGGAGAATGGAATTTGTTGATTCCTGAAATAATTATCACTCCGGCAAGAATGGTGCCCTATAAACTTTCTGTAAGGAGTGTACTTCTCTACTGAATTACATTTGCTTATGGAGATAAAAGAATGTTGTGCAATCATCAAAGGAAAAGCATGATTGCTACAAATAAGAAAAGATAAAAGCAGCCTGGAGCTTAAACGGTTCTTCTTCAACCTGACCATCTGCAGCAAAATAAAATCAAATGATTGATAAATTAAGTACGATAATTTTCAATGCAAGTCTACACGAAACATGAAACTCACCGGCAAGCTTGATGGCCAGGTTTGCTTGAAAATCAGCCTCAACATTAATTTCCTATGACAAACACACAAGGGCAATTAGCTAGTGGAAAATTAAAATGAATGGATATTTGTGATAGCTTTCTTGATTTGGGAAGGAAGACTTGTTTTCAAAGGAATTTTTCTATTTGGCACCCTACTGTTCTAGATTACTATCCTTTGTTAATGGAATAAGGTGGCTCAAATTAGTTATTTTCTCCTTGATGACTCGATGAAACTATTGTGTCTTCCTATCAGATTTAAATAGAAAAGAGTTTATGCAAGCTGTTAAACAAGCATTTGGAATGAAGAAACTATAAGTAAATGAAATATGGCATTGACCCCAATCCACAAAAAGTGCAAGCTTAATAAACCTTATGTACTACATACCCTTAAAACATGATTGATCTGAAAAGATACAAACTTGTTCTTCAGACTCTTGGCGTGTTCATACAAGATAGCCATCATTGGGTGTCTGACCCTCCAAAGACCCAGAAGCTGTTGTAAGAAAAATCATAGAAAATGCTTACTAGTGAACATGAATTGATAATGAAAAAAGTTCAAAGGGGTTAAACAGCAACAAAAGAACAAAAATAGCAGACCAACAGACAAGTTTTGAATCACCAATGACCCTAATTTTCAAATAGCCTTTCTTCAAAGCATGTTCCAATCCTAAGATCATAGCTTCATATTCGGCCACGTTATTGGTTTGGTGGCCCAGTCCTTTCCGCAATCTGCAGATCTATTGAATTGAAGGTTTAGAAAGACCAAAGCACAAAAAGAAGAGACCCATAGTACATATAAAAAGGAATGCATACAGGACTTCCATCAGCCTTCCAAAGCACAGCTCCTGCCCCAGCTTGTCCAGGATTTCCCTTTGAAGCACCATCAAACTCAAGAACACAAGAATCCTGCACATAAAGGACAAGGTCTGTTCTGGAATATATTGAATCCTTCCTCCATCTTTTTTTTTTCTCATTTTTTGAGAAGTAAAAGCATCTACAGCCGGTTCTAGAAAGAACATGTTCAACAATGTTTCTTCTGTTATCTTGTCAATAATCCCTGCGTCAGATACAAGAGGTAAAAATATATTTATTTGTTGTAGACATTTTTGTGATACCACTCACATGATCATCAGAGAAAGAATGAGTCTCAGCATGATTATCTAGCTTCACGTGTTTCCTCAAATGATCCATAAAATCAGATGTCGATCCATCTGCTTCTTGAAAAACTATAAGCACATTTGTAAAGAATGCAAAATACCCCAATTCAAGTATGATCTACAAGAAGTTATCTAATATGTGCACCTAAAATGGTTCACAATAGTAATGAAAGATGACTAATCAATGGTTTCCCACCCAGTGATATTCTGTTGTCCTATAAAGCATGCAATATCTAAAATGAGCCAAGAGCCAATAGCATCCTGCATGTTATTAATCATATGCATAGCACGCAATTTAAACTCATAATTCTTCTCAGATACACGTACATGATAGCTCATCTATGAACCAACGTTTCAGCATACAAATATGTAAGCCAGTTCCCAATACAACCCACCACCGTTCACTGAAAATATTCTCTATTATCTTTGCTTAGGTAATAGAGCACAAATAAGCGTTTACCTAAAACTACCAGACTAGCAATCACGCCACGCCAGCCCATGAGAAAATAGAGAGAAGGAATGCAACCCCAAAGTTACTCTCGTTCTAATATAATCCAAAAAGGATGAGAAGCGAAAATTACAACAGTTTGCAAAATTATTTAGCACAAATCAATAGCTCACATAACCAGCTTCATATGTTTCCAGTGAAGTTTGCATCAAAGGGATTCAGCTACTGGTTTTTATATGCAATCCTGAAACTGCTAAACTTTAACCAATCATGACAGATGAATTCAACTGACATCACCTACAAGATAATTTATAGACGCACCTCAAACGTACATGGCACAAGTGAGCCGAAAAGGTCCTCTTTCAAATCTTCAACTCTGATAGTGAATAATGCATTGTGAATTCCTTGGGATATCAAATACTCCTTAGTGGCCATAGATAAACAGTTCCCTTTGAACATGCTGACAGGAGGATCGCTTACCTACCAAAATGAAGAACAATTTCTATTTTAGTCAATCCTTCAGCCAAAGTCACTTATTTGCACGAATCAGCATATACTTTCGGAACCGATTTTGGTGTAATCACAGAGAAAAATCGTAAAACGAAAGAAAAAATTGACGCAGCTGGTCTCACCAACAATACAGCCAAGTCATAGCCTCGTACATTGAATCTAAATATCGCAGACCAATAAGTACAGCAACAAAATTCTCAAGATTGAAACAAACAAACATATAAACTGAAAAATGAGATATAAAGAATTACAGATGATCCAGCTTGAGCTTGACAGTCATCGAGACGCTTATAAACACCAGCAACATCCCCTTTCCTTATGACAAAGAAATCATCCTTCTTTTTCTCCACAACCACTGGCTCAGGAATCGGCTTTTTCTTCCTCGAACTTTTCCCAGTTACCCTTCCAGACGAGCAGCATTGGGCATGAAATCTCGTCAATAGAAATTTCAAGTTCGCAGCTTTAAGTCCGTAATGTTCGAAGCTTCTTTTACATGAGAAAGTAAGAATCTTTGGACAGAACGAACTACTATAAAGGAAATGAGCCTCTCTTCCCAGTAATGTAGTGGCATAAGAAGATACACGGGACAGTGCGTTCATTTCTAGATGACGATGATAAGAGTTGTGATGAGAGAAGTAACTCTCTTCTTTGTGATCCAACAGATGAAGTAAGCCGAGAGCATTTAGGTGGGGTTTTTTCTTGTAGCGGATGTCCAGTAAAAGCCTAATTCTGAATCTGGCTAGTAAGATCCATTCTTTTCTTCCGTTGTTATTTTTTTACTATTGATATTACAACCTGTGTTTTGTCGACTTCATTATGAAATACGAAGTACCTGTTGGTTTCGTTCTCTGATTTTACAATTTATCTCATGCTGGAATATGAACGGCTCTTAATACCAAATTAACTTTCACTTGGCAATCCACTATCAATTTAAGCATCTGGCTCAATTTCTGACAAAAGGTTCTGAAAGTTAAGAAGCTATCTGAAAATTGAAATGGGAAAGGATGTTTAACATTTATTTACTCATGTTCAATCAATCATTTATTGATTTTAGGATTTATGGTTGGCCATAAGATCCTTCCATTTGGTTTTGTAGCATATAAATATGATTCAAGGAAGTGACCTTCAAAATTCGAATCCATCCATTCGAAAAATGTTTGTGATCCTAAAGGATAAGCAAGTGCAGTCATATGCAGGTCGCACTAGTCCAATGGCAGAGGGGCAATTTTAATAAGGAAATGCCACAAATTATTTCTCTTCTATTGAAGTTGAACCAGTCCGCGATGCATATTTAATGAACACTTCTGTTAGCAGCGTTTTCTCTTTGACCCTTAACCTGCATCAGGATGAACACAGTAGAATGAATGTAGGAAAACAGTAATAAGCAGACAATGATGCGTCCATTCTACTGCCAAAACTGGAAATTACCTCTTTGCCGAACTTCGAACAGGCAGCTTTGAACCCTTCTCTTTCTTTCCTGAAGCATTCATCCTTTCCTTATCAATCCCATTCTTATGATGCTTTTTCAGGGAAGAAGAAATGGTCACAGGCTTAACTGTTGAATCTACCCTATCATCATCACTACACTCTTCTACGCTAATAGATTCCATGTCCAGTGATACTTCTTCTATTTCTGATGTTATGAGCTCATCATCTGGTTCATCCAATTCCTCAATGGCAGTTTCCTCGAAGAGAGGATCGTCCCTATCAGAATCAGCTTTAAGGTCTGCTTCCAAGGTAGGATGCATTACGAGTCGAGTAGAATGGATGGTACCACTTGACTCACCAGGAGAGAAGTTGGAAGTTTGTGATTTTGCCATCTTACATCTTATTTCCTTTTCAATCCTACCAAATTTTACACTCTGACCAGAAAACAATTGCACAAACCTGCCATGATATAGATAAATTTAAAATGAATGAAGAAAAAGAGAGAATTCCATACGCATTGAACCAGTCACGGATTCAAGACATCTGATGGTATGACGTTTCCTGCAAGGTAACATTCTTCCATATGCCAGGCTACTACTTTGCCTGGCATAATCATTATCCAAGTACTACTGGAGTTGTGGAACAGTGGAAGAGTCATTAAGTTTCACATGATAACTAACCATAACATTGTACCTTGATCTCCTAATGTTTTTACTGCCTACTTTTGCATGTTATGAAATAATAAAACTACTTGCGAACAAAAATTTTCAGACTTCAATCCCCTTGTTTATAGCTACCCAACTTAAAGGTCCTTAAAAGGTTGCAAGATAATCTCTAATATTTCCTTATGAAACTCTAGTTTACCAAGCTTGCAATGCTATAAATCAGACAAAATAATATTGTTAAAAGCAGTATTTGGTAATCATAAAGGACAGGATAGAGTTTCCCAAAATTAGGCGGATTTCCACCAAAATACGTGTTGAACATATAATTCTGACGGTTCAGTTTGGTATGAAAATGCCATCATACCTTGCAGCATCGGCTTCACACTTGAAATCTACAAAAGCAAAGCCCTTGCAAACAGGGTCCTTTGTCTTCTTATTTCCAGCAACAGCTGGATGAATATTAACAACACCGGGAACTCCTTTAAAAGCCAATTCCAAATCTCTATGAATGTTCTTCTTCTTAGGAAGGTTTACAACATGCACACGAACTCCACCTGGTATAACTTCAGGTACCGCACAAACCCCATGTATTGGTTCAGTTTACCATAGCAAAAGTGCACAGCAAACACGTCGAGTACGTCATACTACAAAAGATTAAGAGCGAGAACAAAAAAGAACTGACCTTTGTTCTTAGTTACTTCAACTTTGCTGGTCACAGCCTTTGGAGGATTATTCTTGAGGTTATTGAGATTCGCAGCTTTCGCTCTTCTACTCCGCTCAATTTCTTCGAGCAGCTTATCTTCACCAGAAGTGTCATAAACCTTCCCTTCACCAAACCCACGAGGCTTATTAGCAAACCACTTTCTCATTTTTTCAAGTGGCATAAAAATCTCCTCCCCTTCATCTTCAGCATCACCACCATCATGAACTTCCTCGTCGCCGTCAAAGTCTTCGAACTCGTCCTCGTCGGAGTCACTTATCTCCATGACGGCGCCGCCGCGTCTACTTCGCCTAGTTTGGGCATGAAGACACCAAAGATCACATCTTTTGATTGAAACATGGAGGAAATCGAAAGGGGCGTGTGGAAGAAGTGGTGGAGATGGTAGGAAAGGAATGTTTCTGAAATGGAGTGAAGGGACTGAAGATGGGTCTTTTGAGACAAGACGGAGATATTGTCGGGTCTCATGATGTCTGTCAGCAGCAAGGCAACGAGAGAACACGAAACTGGTGGGTGAGATTGTTAGAAGAGAAATCGAGTTGCCTGACATGTTCTTGCCCAGGAGCTTACCCTCTAGTCTCAACCATGAATTAGAAAGCAAATTTCTAAAATAAATTATTATTATAAATTAATCCATTTGAGACTTGCCATCTGGTGTCGTGGTGTAGTTGGTTATCACGTCAGTCTAACACACTGAAGGTCTCCGGTTCGAGTCCGGGCGACGCCACATCTGTTTTTATCCCAATTAGCAACCCCTCAGCATTACAAAACAAAGTACAGTAACCACGGGAGCAGATCTTTTATACCTACTATTCAATGCCGACATCTTTCCATAAGATCTCAACCATCCACTTGCCCACTAGCACCAACCCAAGCAGCATAGCTGTTTCTACCCTTTTCGGTACCTACTGCCTACGAACTCACGACTAAGCTTAAAATGTGAGAAACTTAAATGGGTTTTGACAGCCATCTAGGCCCATGAACCTAACCTGAATGTCTTCTGTAATTTAATATCATAGATAATATTAACATAACCCTTATAAGTCACTTATAAGATGGTAAAAAAGACAAAGTTTCATGGTCAAAAGTTTTATCATTCCCTAAGAAGTAAGAACCCTACAGAATAACTATATTACACCTGATAAACTTGTTGAAAAGACGAAGCTAATAAAAGGATCACATATATAATTATAAGTTTTACGGGGCTCAATCACTTGTAAATAAAACAATAATTAACTATAGCTCGCTTCAAAAATTGCTAACTTTCTTATATTTGGGACAAAACTAATTAGGATGTAATAATTTCTTTTAAAATATTTTAAAAACTACTTGATTAGTTCAAGTAGCAAATTTAATAAGTTTATACGTAATCTTCAAAAATACCTTAGCACAACTAACTCAATTCAATGTACTATCCACACCATATTATGGTAATTAATAAATTTTAATTAAAATACAACTCACTTTAATCACTAATATACCCTTAATAAGTTTGCAGAGCGAACATATTTTATTTACCATAACACACCGTCCTTCTTCATGCCTAAATATATCAGGGCCATTAAAAGGGCTTAGTTATCCAAAAATAATTGAGTTTAGTAATAATAGGATTCACCAATAAGACAAGGTAAAGTCTTAATTAAAGTTCAATTAGTAGAAGTCGAATCCAAACTCTTACTAGGGATATGGATATTGTTTCATACTAGCTAGTATCAGTTAAAAAACAGAACGATATAAAGCCCTTTGATACAAAAGGTTCTACCTGGTACTGGCCGATATCGGTCGATATTTTAAATACCAATAAAATATCGGGTGGTATCGTTAATTGTGAGATTGTGAATGGTAAGAACATGGATGAATTTTGCGAGTGGTTGGAACTTGGAATTGAATTGTTGTGAATAGTTAGATTGGAACTTTGGAATTGAATGAAATGCACAAAGTGTTTTGTTTATCTGGTTGGATTGGAGTGTTTTGTTTATCTGGTTTGATTTGATTGAATCATTAGAATTGTTGTGAATGAAGTGCTTTGTTTAAAGTAAATAATTAATTGATATAATAATTTGTTATAGTTACAAAATTGTTATTCTTAAAATTAGTATTGAGTATTTGGGTATTAATTTATCGAATAATATGTTGTGATATAGATATTTAATGTTGAATTGTACCAATAAAATATTTTTGAATAATCTTCAATTCTATTCATAATAACTAAATAAACTAAGTTATCCCAATCAGTTAATGAATTGGATAATTTGTATAAATTTTAAAAAAATTATATCTAATGCATAAGAATTAAGAGCATTTAAAGAACAAATTATTTCTTATTTTAATCTCCTAATTATAAGGATAATGTTAGGGATTACCATTTACAGTGGTATTGGTTTTATCATTTGTACTCAACATGTTCTTCACTACTAGCTAGGCAATGAAAGCTATTCTTGGAATATATTTCTTAAATTAAATAAATATGTACCACATTTCATTGGGGTTTTACTGTGGGATGATTCCCAAAGCTATTTGATTTGATGAATTTTTATGAAGCATTTTCCACCCATATAATCTTGTCATTCAACTTCTAATTTAGTCTGTAGCTAGGGCCTCCTTGATTCTATTAAAACCTCTAAATCTAATGACATGATATGATAGCTTATTTACATATTTATGTATAGAAGTTAATTACTTAATTTTCTCTAGATATATGAAGGAAAATTTCAAAGCATCTTAGTGCAATACAATCTTACACATAATGATATAATCATACAAAATGAGTTATATTATATAAGATAGACATGCTTCTTATGTAATTCAGAATGTTGAATATTTGAATTGTTAGTTTTCGACTTATTGGTGAATTATGTTGGAGAAAATTGAATTGTGTTGGATATAATTGAATTGCGTATAATGTAATCATACAAAATGATTTGTATTACATAAGATGGACATGCATATTATGTAATTATGTATGTTGATTACTTAAATTATTGGTTTTTGATTTATTGATGAATTGTATTGGATAAAATTAAACTGTGCTGGATAAAATTGAATTGTGTACAATGTAATCATACAAAATGAGTTATATTATATAAAATGGACAAGCGTATTTTGTAATGAAATTATGTATTCTTTATTTTGATATATGTCTTCATTTATTTTTAAAGATAAATGGAAGGAAGTTCAAGTACTCCTAAACATTTAACCGCTTTAGGAAGATACAATGATCCAACTTGGGCTCATGCTACATTGGTCCCCAGTATAAAGAATTATATTATTTGCTTATTTGTAATAAGCATTTGAAAGGTGAAAGAATTACCCGATTAAAAGAAGCATTTAACTAGGGTTAAAGGAGATGTGGAACCCTGTAAAAAATTAAGTTTGATGTGAAGTGGCAAATGAAAAATTTGCTTGAAGAATATCAATTGAATTTTGAAATTAGTAGTGGAAGTTCATTTGATAGTGTTCATGATGATAGTGAAAATGTTGAAGGTAGTAGTAATAATGGTAGTGATAGTGGTAGTGTTCTTTCCTAACAAGAAGTGAATGTTGCATTTAGACCTGATGTTATGAAAAGAAGAAAGCATATGAGTAATTTTTTTGCACCACCAATAACTCATGGAGCTTAGCCTTCAATTCGTAGTATCAGGCAATTAAGAGATGCGGATCATAATGTTGATATAGCAATGGCTAGATGGTGGTATGATACAGGTGCAATTTTCAATTCTTCCCAATCTTACTATTATCAGCCTATAATGGGTGTTATAACCTCTTACGGTCCAGGATCCAAAGCTCCTTCTATTGATGACTACAGAGGTACACTTTTGAGTTACTTAGTTTCTAAAATTAAAAGTTATTTAGAAGAAAGAAGAGTGGATTGGGCTACTTATGGGTGTTCAATCATATATGATGGTTAGACAAATTGGAGACATAAGCCTATTATTAATTTTTTTGGTTTATCATGTAAATGGTTCAATGTTTCTGAAGTTTATAATACATCTAGCCTTGTTAGGAACACTAATACTTTATTTAAGATATTCGATGAAATTGTGAATAAGTAGGGCCAGAAAATATTATTCAGTTCATTACTGATAATAATTCCACTTATAAAGCGGCGAGAATAAGGTTACAAAATAAGTATAAGTCTTTTTTTTAGACGCCTTATGCTACACATTGCATTGACTTAATGTTGAAAAATATAATAGATGTTAGGTATTTTCTTATTAATGATGAGACTGTGCAGAAAGTCAAAATGATGACCAAGCTCATCTACAATCGTGCATAGTTGTTGAATTTAATGAGAAAGGATTTTACCAATGGTAGGAATTTATGTCGTCCTACTATGACAACATTTGCAACAAATTTATTGTGACTTCAATGTTTTGTTATAATGAAAAAAAGTGGAGACAAATGTTTACAAGTGATAAGTGAGTTGCATTTCAATATGCTAGGTCTAGTACTAGATTGGAGGTTTTTAGAGTTATATTTGAAGATGCTGAATTTTGGTTGCAATGTCAATTTATTATATAAGTTTGTGAGCCCTTGGTAAGGGTGTGTTTCATTTGGCTGGTAGTGATGAAAAGGCAACAATGAGTTTTTTTTTATGCCATGGAGAGGGCGAAGGAAGCTTTACTCTTGTAGTCATTAATGACAGATGGGAAAGCAACTTTACTCTCCGTTGTTTACAACTAGGGTGTTTTTAAATCCTAGTATCTATTTCAGATCAGGTTTTACAAAGAAAGCTGAAGTTAATAGGAGAATGCTATTAACTATTACAACAATTTTTATCCATGAGATGATGCAAGATATCCTAAACTCACAAATGTAGCTTTATAAGTAGTCTTTTGGGGATTTTAGGATGTCAATTGCTATTCAACAAAAAACAAAACTTTCTATAAGTAGTAACTTTTCCCTTTTCTCACCTGTTGAAAATTAATTATTACTTTATTTTTTTTATAATGCTACTTTTTTGTCTTACAATTAACAGTTTCTTGGTGGGATCCATTAGAAAATAGTGTTCCAAAATTGCAAAAGTTTGCAATTCAAATTTTAAGTCAATATGTGTGTACAACAGGTTGTGAAAGGAACTAAAGTACATTTTAATTCATTCATTCCAAGAAAAGGAATAGATTGGAGCACGAGAGATTGAATGACTTGGTCTTCATTCGTTACAATTTAAAGCTTCAGGAAAGGTTGTTATTATCATTATTAATTTAGATATAATTTTTTAATAATTAAATTTTATTGTTTACTAGGATTCTTAATAGTACAATTAGTTTAGTAGATCCATTTTGTATTGATAATATCGATCTTTTGATGAATTAAAATTTTGAATAACTGAGTTTGGTAAATGTGAGTGACTTGGAAGATATTTTTGGATAGGAAAATATTGGCATGTCATTTAGTGCATTAAATTTGAATGATGATGATAATGAGGCTCCTCTCAATGATGAAAATTTTGTACCAAATGATAATTGAGATTAGTGCAGTTATAGTCGGTATCCCCCTGGTAGGCGGTTGAATGAAGTTTTAGGTTTTTGTTTCTCATCTTCTTTTAATTTACTTATATTTGATTTATATGTAAACTTCTATATATGTAATGTAATTGTAAATGTTTTTATTTCAGGTTTCACTTCTACTTGAGTGTTTCCTCATCCCGAACTCTTATTGTAAATTGTAACAGTTAAAGAGTTAAGGATATTTATTGTTCTTTTTATTTGATATTTTGAAGTAATTATTATTTATTATATGATAAAATTGTAATATTTCAATACTTTGTATTGTTTTTCATTTTATATTTGTATGACGATTGTCTTTTTTTATTAATTGTAATTATTATTTATATGTGAAATATCTTAAAGTTATTGTTAATAAAAACAAATAAAATGTTGTTATTTTAAATTTTTATTTTTATAATTTTTAGAGACATGATTCATGTAAAATTATAAAGTATACAATACAATATACTAATGGACGATTTTTCAATTTTTTAAAAAATTCAAGGACTATTTTATAAATTTAAAAAATTACCTTAAACTATAACCGGTATTAACATGTACTAGTACAGTATTGTACTAGTACCCAATCCGATACCAAGGCCTATACGATATTCATAACATTGCTAATTACACTACATATAGAATTTCCTGTGAAAAGGAGATACCTCCAAGTAAGAACTAGTAATCCTTATCATTAAATTCAATTAGAGATTTTTCCTTACACGTAATATCCCTCAGTTTTTACTAACTTAAGATTTCAAAGTATCTTTAGTAGGAATATCTTTGACGCTTTATGTAGTTATTTTTGCAAACCTATAAACCTAATATTAGCTCAATAGAACTATTATAAATTCAGTTTACATCAATCACAAACATGAATAACTCATTAAATGAACTCTTTTGTGTAGTCTAGTATAGAGTAAGTTGCATCCATAACTTGTAAAATCAAATGTATAACTAAGTCAACTTAGTCTGAAATCAAGACCATGATCTCAAAATAAGACATATAATCCTTAAAAGAGACAAACAATTGGATACTTAGGCTAATCATCAAAATATGGCCACTTCATAAATAGTTATGGACAAAAAAGTCAATTATGGAACAAAACATCTGCTTTGATAAAGAAGCCATAACTCATGTCTAGATAAAATATCACATATGCTCATATATAATAAAGATAACTATAAGCATACATTTCAAACATCACAATATGACAAACAAGTGCACTTTTTCCGACAACTTTAATTTATAATATCGTAAACATGTAATATAAAATTCATAAACTCCCATTAGATCAAAATATAATAAGACAACATAATGCACATATTCCTTACATGTCTACAAAAATCTCCAGTCCTAAGCTCTTTAATCAGTAGGTCAACTAAAATTTTTTTGGCGATAATATCTACTTATAAAATACATCATCATTATCAACTCATCCATAAAAGTTAAAGTACTTAATCTCAACATACTTGGCTTCAATAGTTTTTTTTGTATTATTAGATATTAATACAATATATAATTTGTCACAATGAACCTTGAATCAATAATTCTAACCTTCTAGTAACGTTCTTCAACCACTTGTAAATGTTCCTATCTCTAATTAAACTATAATTTTGGTTCTATAATTGAATTCGTTATAATAAACTATTTAGAAATCTTCCAAGATACATCTCCTCTTGTTAATATAAAAATATAACTTGTAGTAGACTTTTTTTTATTTCAACAACCATTAAAATCAGCGTCAATATATCCAATAATATTCAAATCATCTACATGCCTATAAGCCAATATATATTCTATGTTTTTACATATATATCCCAACTCTTTCTTCTTTGCAACCTAATGTCTTTGACTAAAATTTTTTAAATATCTAACATAATATTAACCGTAAAAATAGTATCATATATAGTACATACATATGAATCAAATTCTTATATGTGTTATTATAGTGAATGATCACTTCCTCCACCTTATTTTAAGGATGCTCCTCCTTACTAAACTTATCACCTTTGACTATAGGTGTTATAACTGGCTTATAGTCCTGCATGTTATTGATGTAAGCTTTTTGAGCTAAACTATAACCCTTCTTAGACCTAACCCTATGAATCTCCACTCTAATAACAAATTATGTTTTTCCAAAATATATCATGTTAAAGTTTTTCAAAATCAACTTCTTCACATTTTGGAACATGCTCAAGTCATTGTTGACAAGCAATCTGTAACCTATATACAATATTAGAAATACAAACTTACTCCCACTGAATTTTAGAGTATATATTAAAGTTAAGTATATTCTTCTCAAAATCTAAAGATATAACCATGTTATGAAATTTTAAATATTATTATCGTAATGTTTACTTCGATTTATAAAATGACTTCTTTATTATGGAAACCTAGTGTTTATTCTCCTTTACCCCAAAACCCTTGAGTTATTATATATACTCCTCCTCTACTATATCACCACTCATGAAAGCTATATAAACATTTAGTTGGTTGAAACTCAAGATTAAAATGAGGTGTTAAAGCTATAATTATTAGAATCAAGTCTTTAACTGAGAGTGGTAAGAAAGTATTAGTTTAGTTTACTCTCTATTTCTAAATATTCCCCTTAGCCACAAATCTTGCTTTAGACCTTTTAATCTTACTTTTAACATGTATATTAATCTTAAATACCCATTTATAAAATATTTAAATATTTCTAGAATGCCAACTAACCCTTAAAAATATTATTTGTCAAAAACTACATCTCCTTATTTATAGTCGTCATCCATCCATCAAAATGATTACTCCTCGTTTCTTCATCATAGGTAAAAAGATCTACAAATTTCTCCTGAAACATAATTGGTCTCGTCTATATAATTAACAAAATCATCAAAAGGTGTATACCTCCTATCTATTTATGAATGTGTCGATGATGATTTAAGATTAGGTTGAGTTTCCTCCCAAACTGATGAACAACATCTGCGTTATCTCCAAATTAAGAGTTAAAATTGCATTTAAGTCATCCACATATACCTCTAGCAGTATGTTAACAACTCTCTTATGAACTATAAGAACATGTACTATTATTGGCTCATACTTCTCAACTACTTCATATATCAATAAAACATCTCTTATATCATATACCATACAAGTTAACGCCTCTATAACTAAGACAATAAAACTTGTAACCTATTGAAGCTTCCTAATAGCCTATTAAAAAAACCCAAGATTCATCCTAAGATCTAGCTTATTTTTTAATAAGATAATTTTTTATCTTTATTAGACAATTAAAAACGTAAATGATCCAAACTAGGCTTCTTCTCTATCTATAATTTAAAAGAGTCTTAACAACTTACAAGGAATACAGTTCAAAATGTAAAGTGGTTGTCTTTAATGCCTCGCCCCGTATATACTTAAGAAGTTTTCATCTCAACACTATACTCCTCAGTATGTCTTTTAGTTTAAGAATACGCCTCATTACTACTCCATTCCACTCAGGTGTACCTGAAATAATATATTGTACAACTATGCTATAAGCCTTTAGAAACTTAGCAAAAGGTCCTTTCTCTTGATAAAAACTACATGTAAAACAAATTCTTTCCATTATAGTCTAACTCGATAACTTTAATGAGTCTATTGAGTTGCTTCTCAACCTTTTCTTTTAATATTTTAAACTTCTCTAGGAACTTGTACTTCTTATTAATGACATACAGGTAAAAATATCAAGAATAATCATTAATAAAAGTTACAAATAATTTCTTTGCATCAGTTATTAGGTTCAAAGGTCCATTAATATCTATGTGAATAATCTCTAAAACCTCACTACCTTTAGTGGCACATTTCTTATTACTTTTAATGAATTTGCATCTAATATATTCTATACCTACACTACCATCATCATTATAAATCAAATTAGGGTGGATCTCATCCTTGATCAATCTCTCAATCCTTTCTTTTAAAATATGACCAAGTCTCTTATATCATAAAGTGAATAAATTTTCTATGGTTAAATTCATTTTATTTGCTTATTCTTAATATTCATATCCACTTCTTCAAAATCCTTCAAAGATAAACAATAAAGACTATCATACAACAAGCATTCTCCTACGATAATTGAATTGAGGGATAATGAAACTTTTTGTTACGGAAAATTAAAGTGTATTAACATCATCAAGTCTAAAAACTAAAATTAAACTACACCGCATAAATAAATACACCATTTTATTCAACACTATATTATCATTTAATATAACTTAATATCTCATATATAATTTACTTATACTTTTGTTCAATTGTAAACGTGTTCACCTCCTTGTTTCCTATAATGTAACTAGAAATATGAATAGAAGAACCGCTAACTACTTGAATCGTGTATATTAAAGATTATTCAAAATGAACTAAAACCTTAAGTTTGCCTAGTTTGCTTTCCTTATTATTCAAAGAAGCCTTATACTTATACCAATCTTTGTTCAATTGCCATATTTTATTATAATGTTAACACTTAACATTCTTCTTCTTAACCCCCATTAAATGGCTTATTAACTTTGTCTCCATCCTTCTTAAAACCCTTATTCTTCTTATTTGGATTCTTATAATTTCCTTTACTTTTCAAGGATTTTGATACCAAATTCACAACATCAACCTTCTTACACTATATCTTTTCCTCTTGTTGAACATAAATTTGGATTAACTCACTTAATATTTGTTGGGATTAACTCACTCACTATTTGTACCTCTTTCTTGCCACTATAAATTGTCTTTAAGGAATTAAAGTCAAAGGGTAAAGAAAACATCACTTAATATATCAAAAAGGAACTAAAAATTGGGACATATAGTCATTTATCCTATTGGTTATATTTGAAATTCTCATAATGTAAATTCTAACCTTAAAAATTTTCATCATACCATAGTGAAGTCAACAAATGCATAAGTTGTTTAGAATAAATTTCTCACATTTTGGGAATCTTTCCCTCAAAATCTCCATGAACCTCTGGGCTTTGTTTTTAGTAGCTTATAACCTACCCTTAAAATATAGTGAAAGGACTTCTTCATGATTATAATGCTTAGCCTATTTGATCTCACCCTCTTGGAATAATGCCCTTTGTTTGCTCCATCATGTTCGAAATTGATTCAGACAAATCATCACTTGGTTGAACTCTTGTGTCATAAGCACAGGGGAGTCATATCCAAATCTATTAAACTCAAGGCTAATTATACATCACTTTTCCAAACCTCAAAGTTATTCCTAGCTAAGATATCAATTGATCATATTTTATTATTCACTACTACTTGACTCACTAAATTAATAAACAAGACACTTCTCATAATAAACTAAACAAAACTCAAAATCCACATCAAAAGTTTCCTTTTGGAGAGAATAATGGATAACGAAATAAAACTAAGGAACCTTTTTAAATTTTTTATTTTTTGTTCAAAATTTTTAAGTTTTTAATTAGGTGTTCAAGTTTTTAAAAATTCAACAACTCAATTTAAAATTTTGTCTATGTTAACATTTTACCTATGCGACTAATGGAACAACATAAAGACTGACATTTAAAAGGGTTAGATGGCTCTCTATCTTTGTTAATATGCTTTGTAAGCTTCCTTTGACAAACAAATTGGTAATTATATATTTTAAAAGGATTCAATTGTTTGATGTTTAAAAACCATATGGGGAAGAAGATGTCACATAGCCCCTCTAAATGTCAATCTTTACATTACTTTGTCAGTTACATCTATAAAATGTTAATAGAGATAACATTTTGAATCAAATTGACTAATTTTTATAAGTTTGGATACTTTTTCAAAAGTTTTAAAAGGTTAAATGTTGAAATTAAACAAATTTACAAAAGTTAAAAATTTGTAATTTATTATTTTGGAGAATAAATAATGCAAACAAGAGTTTCAATATATCAAGAAAGAAATATTATTACAAATCATTGTCCCTTTTGAGTAGACAATAATTTATAAATCAAAATATATGATTTACTAGTCATTATACTATCTTCCTAAACTTATACATAATTACCCCTTGGCTAATATTAATACTAAATTAAGAGACAAAACAATTTAGAAGGTAATTAAAATGATTAAGCTAACCTAAATTGCAGAAAAGCATGCAAAATCGAAACAACCCTTGACATTTGTCCTAAATAGCTTGGCGTTTGGTCAAATGGATAATACGCTCGATTGACTAGTGGGACGACATCCAAAAATTTCAAAAATACAAAAAATAAACTTTGTAACCATAATAAATCACTAAAAAATCTAAAACACAAGGTTTAAGCACAACTAAGTTATAAATCGATTAATAACCCACTTTGATATATTTATTAACTAATTTTATAACTTATTCATAAGAAACAACATAATTTAACAAAAAAGTCACGAAATCAATTAGAAACTCAATTTGGTATAGTTATTAATCAACCAAATGACTTAATCACAAAGAAAAATAAATAATTCTAAGTTTTCATGAAACTCAAAATTGTAGATTTTTCCAAAAACCTAAAATATTCAAGCTAAGTTATTAAATCTATTAAAATAATTAGAGGATATAAAACATATTAAAACAAGCTATGATACTGTACATAGAAATTATACAGTGATATAGATGGATATTTGACTCTATTTTACCACGTATATTTAATGTATAGTGCTTGATATTTTATACCGTTATCATATATTTGGTACTTAATTTATTTCAAGTGTGTTTCTGGGTTATAATTGCTTGCATGGACTTAAAGGAAAAGAAACGGATAAAAACACGACTAAAATAGGAAAAACAACAATCTGGATGAAATGCACGGTCGTGTAAATTACTTAATTTGGTCAAGTGTGTTTCTAGGTTATGATTCCTTGAATAGACTTAAAGGAGAAGAAACCGGATGAAAATGAGGCTAAAACAAGAAAAACAACATTCTGGAAGAAATGCACAGCGTGTAATGTATTTTCACAATATCTGACAAATTCTCATTATACAAGTTCTTGTACATAGCCCAAAACCTAGATTTTCATATAAAAGTGAGGTTTCAGAGGTAAACGAGAGGAGGAGGTGGCAAGCATCGTTCTGGAAGTTTCAAAGATGATCCCAGAGATGATTGTGAGCTAGAAGAGAGAGAGACATGAAGATGATGGATCCATCAAAATATAAGATAAAACATCTACATTGTCAGAATACTTGATAAAGAATAATTAGAGAGATTTAGAATTATGATTCTGTTGTTTTCTATTCAAGTTTGTATATGTGTATCTAATTTTATATTTCGGCAATGTGTAACTAATTGTTTCATTAGTGTCTAGGTTAGATGAACCCTATTGTGCTTCCTGATTATTCTCTACGGCTTCAGATAGACTAATGGAATGCCTTGCCGAGAGAGTAGATAGTCAACATGAATTAAAAAAAGACTTGCTTCACTTACATATGATGAGTACAATTTGAGCTTCCAACCATCTCAGAGTGAAGAAGAGATAACAATTAATTTCATAAAGGAAGATACATTTCAAGAAGGCAAGGAGGTAACTGTTGCTATGAGAGATGTGATGATTGAGTATATTCAAGATTTAAACATGAGGCATCAGGAAACACAGGCTTGTATACAAAATATGGTTAATCAAATTAACCAGTTGATGGATATATTATTTAACAAGATGCAAAGGAGTTTGTCCAGTTCTACTAAAAATAATACTATCCACTGAGAGACAATCACCTTTAGCAGTGAAGAAGAGATTCTTGAAGAAGAAGACGAAGAAACCTCCATCCAAGAAAAGGAAATAAAAAAGCAGCAGAAGGTAATTAAAGAAGGTGAGCCACAAGCCTCTGTCCAAGAAGAAGAAGAAGAAGAAGAGTGGACAGAGATAATTAAGGAAGAACTAGTGTAGGAACAAAGTAAGGAAACTATTAATAAGGTGTTGGTAGTGAGGGTTCCCACTTCTTCAAAGGCAAATTGCTCAAGCTAGCCAACGATATAGGAAGTTTTGATATTCCCTATGTTTTTAATAGTTTGTCATTAAAAGAGACATTAATGGAGTCCACTGGTTTTATTAATCTAATCAATTATGTCCTCGTTATTATCCTGCAACATATGGCTTGCCTTTAAGCTTTGAAACTACTTTGTAGGGAAAAGGGTAGAATCAAGTCACTGATTATTGACCCCAAATGATGGAAATGTGTAGGTTACATCGATCTACCGATGTTAAAGAAGCGTTACATGGAAGACAACCCATGAGTTAGTTTTAATTTTATTTTAATTTTGATAGTATCTTGTTTTTGCTTTCATGTTAGTATAGGATTTTATTTTCTGTTATGTTATTTCTTTTATTTCTTTTTATCCTTTTCTTTTATATTTTTCAAGGATTTTATTCTCACATTAGATGGATCCAAATCAAAAAATCTTCATAATCAGGAAAGTACCAAACCCCCTCACTTGCATATTTACTTATATTATGTTCATTGAGGACAACGTACAACTTATAAGTGTGAGGATAGGTTTATTGAATTTTAAATGATTTCTTTAAGCTTATTATAATCCTGATTATAAATTTTGTTGACTAATGTCTTAAATTGGTTGAGATCTGTCTATAAACACTATATGTCCTTGTCGAATATTGATTTTGAATTCGAATGCAAAAGGATGATAGTTGGAATAAAATTAGTTTTCTAAATCATATTTTTCGTAATCATTGAAACTTTTAAGTTAAATGAAATTTACGTATTATTCACACACACACACACACACACACACACATATAAATACCCATTATTTTCGTAAGCTTTTGAGCCTAAAGAGCAAATTTTCAAAATTTGTTAAAGCATTTTTTTCTTTCATATGCGTGATATCATGTATAATAGGATAATTCTAGAACTTGCTTTTATTATTCATATTGAGACCATATTTGTTAAATTAGAAGCATTGACATGATAATGGCACTTAGATTCACTAACTTGCTTATATTCACCAACTTGCTTAGCCTTTTTTTTTTTAAATTACCACATTATTAAATTTACCTTTAGGAATAACCAAGTTGAGCCTTATGCTTTTTCATTAATTTTACCCACCTATTAACCTTTATCCTATTTTCTTTGAAGACCTATTAATATTTTGAATCTTGAAGGTTATTTACATTATTCATTTGTAAGATTTGAAATTTGTGAAAGCTCCAATATTTGTTGAATTATGATACCGATTGGAAAATAAGAAAATTATGTAGTACCATTTGTTTTGTAATGAAAAGACCATGTATATTTGTAAACAAGTCTTGTACTATTTCTTTGGGTAAATTTCCTTCACTTAGCCCCTTTTATTATCTTATTCATACCTTACCTAAGCCCCATTACAACCTACACAAAGAGCTTTTGATTTTTGTTTCTATTTTGTACATAAGTTATGGAGAAGTGATTTTATTGCAAGCCTATGGTAAGGATTCTACTATGCATTGATTAAAAGTTTTGATGCTTTCACCATAAATACTTGAGTGCATTGAGTGAGATCTTAGTGAGGGTGTAAAGAGATATGCTTTTGATTTCAATACAATAGTTGATATAATTATTATTAATATTACTTACGAAATTAATTTTAGGACAACTTGATTTTGATTGCATGTTAATTTTATTCAATAAGATATGATGATGTATAGTATAAATGGAAAGGTTAAGATTAATGATGGAATGATGATGTGAAATATATATTTTTTATTATGGTTTTCTTGAGGATAAACACAAACTTAAGTGTAAGGATGTTTGATCAATGGATATTTTACTATAATTTACCACTCATATTTAATGTATTTTGTTTGATAATATTTTATATTTTTATCATATAGTTGGTACTTAATTTGTTTCAACTGTGTTTCTAAGTTATAACTGCTTGCACGGACTTAAAGGAGAAGAAACTGAACGAAAATGTAGCTAAAATAGGAAAAACAACAATCTGGAAGAAATGCGCGACCATGTAATTTTGCACACCTGTTTACTTTTGCAATAACCGACGGATTCTCATTTTACACGTTCCTGTGCATGATCGTGTATAACCCAAAAACCTAGATTTTTATATAAAAGAGACGTTTCAGAGCCAAACGCAAGGAGGAGGTAGCATGCATCATTTTGGAAGTTCCAGAGAGAATTCTGGAGGCTATTTTGAGCTAGAAGAGTGGGAGACGTGAAAATTTTATCAATAGATCCACTATAATACAAGATCAGACATCTACATCATCAAAATACTTGATAGAGAACAATCAAGGAGATTTAGATTATTGATAATTTTCTAGTGCTTCCTGAATTCTCTGTTCAATTTCGTTTCATATTTTATTTTGCTTGCCTTAGTTTTAGTTTCTTTTCATTAAAAATCCAAAATCAATCTTTAGGCAAGATAATAGGGGAAGGGTAAGTGTTAGTATTCATAGTCTTTGTAGGATCAGCCCATACTTACTGGTACTAGCTACAACGACCTCATGTATTTGTGGTATTACAAATTTGACTATCACGAATAGGTCAATCATATAGCAAAAGCAATTATATGATCATTCAATCCTACGTGTCTTAGTATCATATGAATAATTAAATGATATTAAGAATATATAGACACGAAGACATGATTTATTGTTATTTAAGGGGCGCTTGGTTCACACGGAGTAATGGTAATAGGAATGAGAATGAATATAGTGTGGAATGAGAATAGATATAACCATTATAATTATGATGGTTGGTTAAGACGAAGGAATGATTACCATTACTGATGGTGGCTGGATTGTTAAAAATGTTGAGAAATAAAATTTTGTTAAAAGTTTGTTTTACATCAAATTTTAAATATATTTTAATTGATTATATTTACTTTATGCACCCCATTTATAATGACAAAATGTTTAAAATGAAGTATATTACAGTATTTCCTTTCCAATTGCTCTTTATGAAAAAAATGCTTCAGTGTTTTCTTGCATCAACATATCATCAGTCACATAATGTCCTCAAAATACAGTTTATTCATCCAAATTATTGTATAATTCATCAATATAACCATAATGTCCACCATTTCATTGCTACAATAAAATCAAGTAATATCGTTTAATACAATTTACATTCCCCCTGATGATGTAAATGATGTAAAGTATCACAACTATACAAATACCTTAACCAAAAGCCTTCAATTGATGCAAAATTACCAAGTTAACAATACAAGCTTTGTTTGCATCACAACTACAAAATTCCTAACTAATACAAAATAAATTGGTTAGGCAACATCAATTGCATCATAAGTTCATAATACTTACATAAGTATTAATATGGTCTCTCACATTATTCATGAACTAGAAGATGGATAAAGAATCCCAGCATAAAAGACCTTTTTAAATGACTTGGAAAAGCAAAAAATCCTGAACTTTAGCGGGATCATTATAGAATAAAACAACAGCATTTTCAACATCCATTTGAGATATGCCAATATTAAGAAGTTCATTAATGTGCTCTTGCATCTTCTTAATAGTTAGGGAATCAAATTTAGACTCCACAATCAAAGCATTTGTAATAGAAGTATATTGCGACGCCATTTGTTTACAAATAGACTCAAACTTAATAGTGAAGTTGTTTAACCTTGAGTTAATAGTTTTTTGAAGTGTTGCTGGGGCTTTTTTCTTATAAAAACTTTCCTTTCTTAGTGAGAGGTTTTTTTTAACCTTTTTGTTGCATAGGTGATTGAAGAAATAGTTAGGGATATTTGTGTATCAGAGACCACAACAGGTTCATCTTCACTGTCCGATAAAAAATACAATGTCATATTTTTTGGGCAGTTAGCCTTAGTACTTGCTTCGGCTATATCCTTAGCTTTGAGTCCTGTGGAACAATGTCCAGTTTGCACAAATATGGGAATTTAAAGTTACATAATCCAATTGCATTCTTGTGATTTTATAAAAAAGAATTACAGGAAACATAAGATTAAAAACTTCATAACAAGAAAATGTTATCATTATGAGAAAAGAAACTACTAAAATAAGAGCTCAATCAACTTTTGAGTTAGATGTCCTTACCAAGCACCATTTATCAAACCGTTGTTTCTCACAATTGATCTTATGTTCAACTTCATACCACTGACATCTACTTTGCATACACATTTCAGAAATTGGGTTGTACTAGTTTCTTAACCATTTAATCATAGATTCAATGTGGGGATCGACTTCCTTATCAAAATTGCGGATCTTGCTCAATAACATCTTGTGCACTTCAACCATGTAATCATTCTTATAGCACCCCACCCCCATCCGACATGTACACGTACACCCTTCAAACGAACGTGCATATACCCGACAAAAATTGTGTGCTAACTATTACACTTTCACTATATAGCATGGAATCATAACTACTTTATAATTAACACAATGTTTAAAACCTAAAAAATTTCCTCATATCATTTCATAAACCATATTTACAATGTAGCATTACAACCATCATCCATGTTTATACAATATCAGCCTATCAGAGTTACAACTCTGTCTACAAAGTATGCTACATGCGTGAGGAATTAAACAAAAATTAAACTAATCCTTCAGTCCTAGCTGACTGACTTTTGAGTCATGTCCTTTATCCAGCAGCTGTACAAAATCTCTTCTAAGCAGTCTTAGAAGTTAGGTCGTCGCTCTCTCGTACTTGAAAATATCAACGTTGCAATTTAGTTGAGTTTTGCGAACTCAGTTGAGTAACCATTCTCGATGGTTCACTTTTGTCATGCAACCCACTATTTATGTCATCACATAATTCACGTCATCACGTAATTCACATCATCTCAATTTTCATCATGTAATATCAAGAAACTCTTTGTTCACATAGGGCACATTTCAGAATCCATACAATTCATCATTCCATTACAATTACGCAGATTATAATCATCGATAATCGATCACACATTTCATACAATAAAAGTCCTCAAAACATTGCAATCATTCAATTTATTCATATCATATGTATACGCAATGCTTATGAGACTCAACTTCATTTAATTACATTGTTGTGATCGAGTGTCTTTTTCACTATTCTGTATCCGTTGTGGATATCGGACTCTATCATACTGTCCCTTATCTATTGGGGATATAGGGCTCTTTATACACATTGAGCCATAGGCTTTTACCACATATATCTGAGCTTTAAGTTCTTTTTCACTGACGACTCCGGTCACAACTGCCTTTATATTTCGTGCATTCATGTAATGAAATGCACCATGCATATTCATTTTTTCACATTTGTATTCTTTCTCATTCACATTTTTCATCGGACTTTTAGTCCAGCATTCAATATAATAGTTGAGAATCATTTATTCAATCACATTCACATTCGAGTAGTACTTCCAATGTTGTATTCATGCATCAAAACGCCTCGGACTTTAAATGTCTAAAATTTAGTAGATACACATCACAATAATTCAGTACACAATTTAACAAAAAATCAAGGTGAGACCATCTTAGGTTACACACTATTGCTCCTTTCAGCTTATTGCCTTGAAGTCCCAGTAATGTCCGGTCGCTCAATGTTTTCTTCTATAAAATGCAATCATATACAAAATTTACACATTCAGATAAATAGTCAATCATAAGCACATTCATGAATGTATCATGCACATTTATGAATGTATCATGTATTATGCATATTTAATGACAACGTTTTAGGTATGTTTCCTTAATACACTTTATAAGCAATTATAACACCTTCCAAACACTCTTTAATCTCTAATACTCTTTACTCACTTCAATCCCCTCATCAATTTCATCTATATTCATTTAGGCTCTCATTTAAACCTAAATACCTCATATGATAACATCCTTAAATGAATTAGATTGAAAAACATCCAAATGAACACCCTTTGATATAGCCTCTCAGGTCACGATCGTACTAGTGTGTGATCATGACTCCCTCCTTTCTCAGCTAATTCACAATCTTGTATGTGCATGACTGTGATTTCCTTCTATTTCAACAAGGGTCGTGATCGTGCAGATGCACGATCATGCCCTGCTGTATTTTTCTTCCTCCAATGCAATATTTTCTTCCTTCTTTCTTGCCATTTTTGATTTAGAAACAAAAGATTTTAGGCAACACTTTCTACTAATCAAATGTTCTTCTATGCCTTACGTTTTTAATGACATCAAATTCATACATTTTGGTTTAGTATCGTGAAAGTTATAATGAAAATACTGCATACTATTCTCATACATCGACAAAACTCAATTCTCAACTTCACGACAAATTTCAAGACTCTTAGGGACAAAATTTATTGGAGTTATGTAAATATAATACCCTGGAAGGCAAGTGTATTTACTTATAACTTAATATTCTTCCAGTTACTTTTGTAATGAAAATATTTATTATTAACAAAATAAAAGAGTTTGGTTTTTATGAACATTATATATCTAGTCATAAGGTATCGAGATTCTTTTGTAAGTAATATACATATACATAGTGATGTATGGGAAACATGTATATTATAGGAATCTAAAATAATGGATTTGCAGTTGAATAATCAAGTTGATCATTTGATTATGGTTTAAACTGTAGTGTTGTGATTTATCTTCATGTAAGTAAAAGAGTTTACTTTAAGGAAATGATGACTTTCATATCATGATAGTAGTTGACTATCGATAATGGCACTATTAAATGAATATGAAATCAAGTATGTTTATAAAGAATAAAGTGGACCGTTACTTTAATCTTAAAACATAAAATTTAAACGTACATCTATTATGGACCACAATCTTGATGAGTGGTGAACTCATATGTGTTTCATTATAATTCCTGATATGATTGGAATGGATTTTTACAAAGTATTAATCTAGTGTCTGCATGTTGGAATTATCAATAGAAACATGTATCAGGGAACATTCACTCAAATAAAGAGTTTAAAGTGATATCATCACTTCTAGATGTTTTATGAAGATTGTTGATTAAACTGGCGCCAATAGTTTGATGTACTAACTACCCATCAAGTCTTGACACTAAGATGAGATTTTGTGTGTTAATCACCATATAAAGTAAAGCGAGAGATCTAGAAGGAAAAACCAACATAAGGGTAAAATAATAATTTTGTCCTTTATTGTGCAGATGGCTATAATATGGTTCATGTTAAAATTTGCAATTGGACATATTAAAACATGTGTTCTTATAATATTTATTAATTTAAGAGTTCAACTAATTGTCTTTAGTGGAATGACATTTAGTTAATAAACTAGAATTAATTCTAATGAGATTAAATTAATTCTAGGCTTATTGGAGCTTGAATTATCAAAGTCCAATAAGATTCCC
>JAOTAY010000003.1:10371457-10387603 GCA_025629805.1 Erythroxylum baracoense | reverse complement strand
TAGAAATGCAACGAGGGACCTTTTATTGTTTTAGCTGGTAGGAAATTTTGTGGCGTGAGTTTGTAAATTCCTGCCTCATAGAAGATACATTATATATGTGAAGAAGGGTGTTTGTAGAGAAAATATTGACATGAAAAAGAAGAAAACCAATATCATGCTTTTAGGATATGGAATTAGTCAAAGTGGTGACAGCTGCTTGGTGTGTAAAGGAATTGACAATGTGTAAAGAAGAAAATCATTAAGTTGTGGCCATGAATTAAAGATGACGATGTGTAAATACTAGAACCCATTTGCTACTTGTTAAGAATTGCATGCCCAACAAATATAGACTCCACCGCAACACCTCTAAGTGATTTACACAAGCTAAAAGATAGAAATTTTGAAGCTTTGAGAAGTGAAATTGAATGACCAGACTAGAGGACAAAAGGAATCAAAAATTAAAATAGCAAAAGGTGAAGAAAACAAACCCTTAAAATCGGAATCACCATTACACAAGTATATCTACACGTGTGAAGGAAATGAACCCCCGAAACCCACATTCCACATTGTTATAAAAAAGTGGAAAATGTAACTAGCACTAGGAGCTCGCCTAGGCACTTCAGGTTTGAACTCCACAGGCAAGCCCCCTCCTATCGCTCTTACAAGCCAATAGAGATTTCCTAAGAAGTGCAAAAATCAAAGCCAACAAAGAAATTTGATTTCTCTGTTTCCTTTCTGTAACTCCTCTTCTAGGTCACACTCACATGTCACCATAAACTTGTTTCCTCCATCTTCATCGCCACCACCTACCGGTGAATGTGTGCAGGATAAAGAAGATGGTGAAGAAGAAGAAGAAGAATGAATGGTGGTTAGTGAAGCAAGGAAAGGAGAAGGAGAGTGGAGGACCTCAGTCATGGCTGGCAATGAAAAGCGTTGTTTTCTGCTTTGAAATATAAAAGATTGAAATTTTCAAAGAAAGATTCTGGCTTTGTTAATAGGTCTTTCCTATATTGATGGTGTCAGTGTGTAAACGCTGGAACCCATTTGCTACTTGTTAGGAATTGCATGCCTAACAGATATGGACTCCACATCAACACCTCCAAGTGATTTACACAAGCAAAGAGATAGAAATTTTGAAGCTTTGAGAAGTGAAATTAAAGGACCAAACCATAGGACAAAAGGAATCGAAGAATTAAACTAGCAAAAGGTGAAGAAAACAAACCCCTAAAATCATAATCACCATTACACAAAAGGGTATATCACAGTTGTTGTTTACAGAGGATTCTAAGGCTATGTTTGGTTGGGGGTTTATTAATGGAATAGAATGGAATGTAATATTATTCCATCGTTTGGGAGGAGGGTTTATAATGGAATGAGATGGAAAAGGAAGGTTTCATATTACATCTCATTCTATCCTAAATAGTAAAAATAATAATCGTTTGATTTGGGGGGTTTAGGATGGAATGTAAAATTATAAACAACTTTTCATTATATTATATTATAAACCCTTCTTCTAAACAACATTTCACTATATTACATCATGAACTCTTCCAGCCCTCTCAAAAAATAATTTTCTAATATTACATCTATTTACATTTCATTCCATTAAAAATCTTTCGTCTAACCAAACATAGCCTAAAACAAGGAAAAAAAACTATGAGATTACCTAACTCGTGGCTCTCTCAACCAGTGTATGATGTTCCTTCGTTTTATAAGATGTTCCTCTAGTGTCATCAAATCCAAGCGAAGAATCACTATGAAAAATGATTTCACAGTCACAGAAACATAAGTGTGAGAGAGCTGCCTTGAAAACTTTGGAGGAATGGAATGAGAGTACTAGCAAGATAAGGGTATCTTGCAAAATAGAAAGGGGTTAATACTATGAGAGATGAATCGCAAATGGCTCACGTATAATTTTCACAAATTCGGAAGTCGATACCATACCACGACAGAATGTGAACCAAATATGTGGAGCGATGATTCCTATTCCTCTCGTAATCAAGAGGAATGGAGTAATACTCAGAAACTGGGAATGACAATATAAGGCGTCCAATCATAATTCCTTACTAACCATTATTTTTCATTACATATTCATTCCTCTTTTCTCATACCCACTAAACAAGCACACCTTCAATCTTGTAGAATCACTTCTATGTCATTCCTATAAAAACAAAGAAAATAGTTCTTATTTCTCTCACTAGGCTTTCTAATAATTAGAAATAAAGTTAAGTAATACTAGACCTCCCCAGATCCTACATCTTTGTGGTATTTCTACTGAAACATTATTGTCGTCATTCCCTCTCTAGTTTAAGTGAGATTGTAAATGACGTTAACATAACCTCTTATAAGTCACTTATAGATAGGATTATAAGATTATAGGAGAAACTTTTAATTATTAGTCAAAGTTTAGGCCTATACTATAAGTATCTTAATAACCTAGACAATAAACATATCACACTTAATGAATCTTATGAAAAGACTAAGTTCGTAAAAGATTATAAATATAAGCAATGACATGTAAATCTCTATTTGACTTAATTATTTCAAAAAATAGTTAATTGTAACTCGCATATCAGTTCCTGTAACTCACATTCTTCCCAACAATGTGACACTTCCTATCGTGTACAGCAGACGATAGCAACTAACAATAAAAAGTATCGAACTACTATCACACTGTTCAGCACTATCCTTCATATTTCATAAACATTCTTTCGGCGATTCTCTTTCCCGCTAGCTATAATATATAGGAAAGGAATAAGCCATTTTGTAAGTCGTCGAGGACGTACCAACATGAACTCCACTATTTCATGCAACAGACATTGCAAATAAAGAGTAGATGCAAATTGTACAATTCAAGTTCAAGCACCGCATTTTTTTTTTATCACAACTTGCAGGAAAAACATACAAGACCCACAAGTTTAATTGAATCCAGGATGACTTTGATTCCTTGTAAAATATCGCAGGCAGGGGAAAAGGCTTATGAAGTAAACGTGCATAAAAACTTATTACTGGGTTTGGCTACAAGATAACTAATGCATAGGTAAAGGAGTATATGTAATTGGTGCCCACATTGCTTTTTAAAACATAAAAGTGATCATCTGTTGAGTCCTTTTCATGTACCAGTTTCCAAGTACACACCAAGGCATAACAAAAACTTCAAGGACTATGCCTACTATTTCTCATTGTATAATATCCTTGTAAGGCCTTACTTTTGTTTTGCCATTTTAACATTCCTGTGGTAGCACCACTAGATGTTGAAGGATTAATATGAACAGCATATAAAAAGATTGAACTCATGTTTTTTTCACTTTTTTGGGTAAATCTTAAACAAAAACAGCTGATAAGTGTCAGATCCTTGGGAGGGAGACCTTTGTCAGCTAATAGCACGTGACTGCCCCCCCAAGAATTGGCCACATACCATACAACTGGCAATTCGAGCTCTCAGACAACTTACAGTTGCATTTCCACTTTACTTAATCTAAACAGAAAGGCAAAAACAGTTGCCAACAGAAAATATAAGACAAGGGGAAATTAAAGAGCAGAATTTGGTAGTCTTGTTAGGCTGTGTTTATACCCCACCAAGTGCTCGGTTACCATGTGTCCATGCCATGAATAGTCATCCTGGAGCGTGGAGACAGTTCCATGAATATTGGCGTTAGGTAAGTAGAGCTTTCAGCTTTCTATAAGAGTCTAGATTCTGTCAATTGATTGACACCAAGATCTTATTACTCCAAATCAAATGAATAAATTAGTAATTTTATACAGTCGGCATATTTTCTGCACCAAGAAGCTTGGTCAAAAAGAGTTAGACTTGTGCCAGGGAGTTGACCAGTTGAACATATTATTTAACAGTATCAATTTTTCCAATGGAGAAGTACAAAGATTATATCAAGAAATTAGATCTGTGATAGGGAAAAAAATTTTAACCTTCGGGATCATCAGTCTTCTGTTTCTTTGCAATGTTTGTATACCCAAGACATGGATCTATGTAATTCCAAGGTTTTTAAGATTTTCTGTCATAAGATTAGCTCCAAACCAGTAGTTCGATGCAGTCTAATAATGCACAAGTATCTACAATTAAAAAGCTTGACATATAGATACGGAAACAAAGAGCTTGAAGCAGCGAGAGGCCGGTTTGTCAGCCACTCAAAATAGAGCATAATCATGCTCCGATTATGTTATCTAAAGAGGGATTTTGCGAGCTATTATTCAGGCTCCTGTTTTTGTTGACTTTTCCTATTGAAGCTTTTGCTGTGGAGTTGCTTCCGCCACTCATATATATCAATGAAGTTGATGGAGAAGAAGGGTAAAAAAAGAACAGAAATGGAAGGTCTTTTTCCTTTCTCTAATTACCATCCACTCGTCTTTGGATTTTGGTTTGGACAGTAACTCGTGGAACTAGAAATTTAATCATGGAGGAACACAATATGCTTACAAGACCATATGCGTTCCAATCGTACAGTAACAACCATGAAACCTAAACCTTTGTGTTGGCTCCATTTCTAGACCCTTATCTAATCCTTAATTAAGAAAAGTAAGATTAACAGTTTGATCATAAAAGTAATTTTTTATTTTGCTCTTGTTCTTGTTTATTTGTTTCGATATTTGGTTGTTGAATTGACTTGTCTATGCACAGTCACACCTCTTTTCTTCTCGACAAAATAAACCAAAATGTTTAGTGAACTTACAAAATGAAGCGATTTAATCAAAGGGATGTCGTCATTATAGCATGCATGACATGAAACATGGATTTAGGCAGAATCTACAAGTTATATTGCTTCTTCATATAGACGGATCGATAACTAAGCGAATTATCACAAATATCGTATTAATTATTTACGTAGATTTAACTATTCTATTCTAAAAAAATTGCTAGAGAGAAAAAAAAAACACTAATGTGTTTGTGTCCATATAGTGTTAATAACAAATGATATATGTACTAACAAAAGTCAGTGTATAGAATCATACCTTTGATGGATACTTTTGCACTAAAATCTGTTAAATTGCAACACAAGAACTTAACCGTCGATTTAGTTATCCAAAACCGGGGTTCAATGACGTTAGACTTGAAATGTCTTATTGATGGTGGAGTCGCAACCTACCACACCGACCAAAGCTGAAAAAGGAGTTAATGGGTCCTAATAATAAGCATATTATGTGAAGAATAGAGCAGGATAGGAACCTATAACAGAATCCTAAGGTCATAAAACAGGAATCTGCTTAGGCTTATCTCACCATCAATGACAGTCACTTCAAATTTCTCCTTCGCTTTGTCTCTGCTAAAGAGAAGAACAAAGGAAACAAAGCTTGGAAAAAAAGAAATCCTTGTGCTTACTTTTTACACAGTCCTTGTCTTTAGGAGGCAAATAATACAAGCTTAGCTGAAAACCATAATTAAAAGTAAATATACGGGAAAAAATTGGTGTTTGAAAACGATGTTCCCACTCTTGCGTAAATATATGTATGTATATACAAAGTTCTTATAGTATTTATTTAAGCTATGAGACAAAGTTCCCTCGTGTGACGTCTAACTTGGGGCACATAAAAACATAAACTTTCTTATAAGTAGGAGTGACCTAATTGATTTCAACTATTCACTTAAAGCTCTCTTTTATATGAGATCTTGAGTTCGAGTCATCACAAAAAGAAAGATAGGGAGAACTTTTTCTGTTAATGATCCCCTAGTCTTTTGGGCATACTCTTTAATCGGATTAATTGTGAATGTCTCACTTTCAGCGACAATTTAGAAGTTGAAACTACTAGAAAATTTGAAATTAATGAGAACCTGACGCTAAACAGAGTTAGTGAAATAGGATCTTAGGAACTTAAGATTAATCCGACAATGTTAATATACCTAATGTATATTAAAAAAAATAAAACATAATCCTGCCTGAGCAGATCATGTTTCTGCCTAAGCAGATCATGTTTCTCATAGGTGATAGTACAGAAATTTGATATGATCACAACTTCAATGTCTGTCAAGTCAGAGTCTAATCAGTTGCTTTTAACTAAATCATTTAATTTAATTCAGCCGCATGGCGTCAAGAAATTGTGCAGGTTACGGTTGGTCATGTTATGCTTGTTGTCAGATACAATTTCTAAGTAAGCATGTCCACGAGAATGGTGAATATTTCTTAGAACTGATAAACAAATCACTCTTGTAAGATGAATCTTGCTAAGGTTTCGTTTATAATAGGATGAACGAAGGAAACTAAAAGCAGGGACACATTTATGACTCGGATGCAAAAATTCCACGTGGCGAAAACCTATTGGCATCCCTTACTGAAAAGATAAAATTATTTATCCGTTTCAACAAAATAATTAATGCTTCCTTCTTGCAATCGCTATCACTTGATGGAAAGAAGCATTCCGGAAATTAAGATGGCCTAAAATTTGGAACAAGTTAGGAGGCAGTGTGTCCTTCTAACTTTTCATAAACAGTAAATGTTTGATGTGGAAGATACAAACGCAGAGGTTCACTCACTCAATAGTTCATGTACATAGTCCATACAAATATGATTGGGAGTCAAATTCCTAATTATGATGTGTGTGTTTTTGCAAGTAGTGGGAGGAGGAGGAGTCTGCCAGTGGTTTGAATTTGATACCATTAGTTCTTGTGTATTATTTATCCGTTTATGTTCTTTATGTCAATGCCGCCAAGATATTATTAGATAGGTTTTGTAGGTGGAAAATATAGAATTGCAGTATCAGTTTACCAACTTTGGTTTATTATGGAGTGGAAAAATGAGGATGGCTAATTATATGCATGTATTAACTTTAGTGCACCCTCTAAGCAGAAAACACGTGTTAATTAATATTAAAAAAATACTTGCTAGTGCTACATTTATGTGATGACACATTAGCGCTTGTCTGTTTTCATCGCCTTCCTGGTTCCTTGGTCAGATGTTTTCTTACGTTGGAAAATTAAATCTTAAATAAATTTCATTTATTGTAAGACACTTTTATCAGTAAAAACCCAAATATACGCAATTCAATCATTCTTTTTGTTAATTTTAAAATTGCATCGATACAGGCAAGCGAAGCTCTCCTGATTGTTACTTAGTATTCTAGCTTCATCGCTTACTTTGAAATATGGCCATGTTGGTTGGAAGGACCTTAATAGGCAATTTTTGCAAGGGACGTTTTAACTCGAATCTTCCTTCTTATTTGGCCTTAGATGTTTTCTAGTTTCATAAATCAAAGAGTTAAATCTTAGGTTGTTTTGGAATTATATAACCTGACTTTTCAAAAACTTACAAAAAATAAACAACTTATTTTCTTTATAATTAGATTTCAATAATTCTTTTTATTTTTCATTATTGTAAAATTCAAGTACTAGAAAAATATGTAATAGAAAGGGACAATTTATAAACAGCAAAAAGGGAAGAAGACAATATACAGTTGCAGTACTGCTACTGCACCACACAATATATAAAGTAGAATGCCAGTTAATAGCACATGGGAGAGATATACGAAGCGGGAATGAGACAAACGTTATAATCATCGATGTGGAACGGTAAATTTAATATTGTCATAGTTCATTGGAGGGGGGCATATTATTTCTTTTTATCTGTTCCTATTTCAGATAGATTATGATTATATAGAACTTTTTGCTGCTTCAAA
Source organism: Erythroxylum baracoense (assembly GCA_025629805.1). NCBI lineage: Eukaryota > Viridiplantae > Streptophyta > Magnoliopsida > Malpighiales > Erythroxylaceae > Erythroxylum > Erythroxylum baracoense. Next base: position 10,380,001 of record JAOTAY010000003.1, on the reverse strand, counting down.
ATGTTAAATCACAGACCGATAAAAACAAGTCGGCTCACTTTATATCATCTCATAAACTATCCTATAAACTTTTTTTTCATGAGTTTCTTATGTTAAATCAAGCTGATGCTCTAGTTTAAATTTAGTAAGAAAATAACGGGAAAAAAAACTATTAGGAGTTCTTTTCAATCTTATGGAATAATTGCTACCAGTACACTCCTACGTTTTTTAAATTAATAAGAACATCAATAGAGATAAAATATTATTGAAGAAAGCAACAAAATTTAGTGATTATGATGTTTTAAGACTACAACATAATCTGAAAGGGAATTACCAGCTATATGTTGTACTTAAATAATAGAAATGGCCACTTACATGTTCAATTAACATAATGATCATAGACTCGATTGCAAGTCCAATGGAAGCAGTGAGAGGAGGGTGTTTCAGTCTGGATTGAAGTTGAATGACAGAAGGATCCCGACAGGTTTGATCAGTTTAAAGGCTACCAGACACCAATACAGTCAATTATATATTTAATTATATCGACAACCTTGCAAACAAGGATTCATCAAAACCGAAAAAAAAGGGAAAAGGAAATGGACATTTCTTGAGTTGGTGAATTGTGCAATTATGTTTCGGCTAATAAAGACGTGACTTTACGATGGTTGACTGTTGATTTCATCAATTGTCCGCAAAGAAAAGAATACGGTGAGCCAGTTGTAAGGATTAAGTTTCAAAACCAAAGAAATATTGCGACAGTGATAGACTTTTAGCATCTATGGTCTGACTTCTTTAGCCCAAATTATATAGAACAAATAGTAATATCAAATTATTTTATCACCTGAAAATATAAATATGAGTCCAATTAAATTAACTACAACATATCCTCATTAATAAGAAAATACCATTTAAACTATTATTTTTAACTAAAATTTGTGATTGAGGTTTAGGTTTATTATTGTTATTGTTTAGATTAATTCATAAAGTTATATCTCTCCCTTTTGTAAAGTAGAGATTTTATACAAAATTAAGAAGTTACTTCATAGATTGGCATCACAACTACTCTATGCATATCATCTAACAAAAAATTATGCAATTTCCACAAGGAAAAGGAGGCTCTCTTAATAACGAACATTCGAAGTCAAACTAAAAAGCATAATTTACTAATTAATGAGGACGTGAATTTGTTTTTTTAAATGATATGTCAAATTACGTCATCCAATCCTCAGGCTATGTATGGTTTGACGTAAAGTTTTTAATAGAATAAAATAAAATGTAATAGTTTATGATAGAATGGAATGTAAATAGATGTAGCATTAGAAAATTGTTGTTTGAGAGGTATGAAATAGTTCATAATGTAATATAGTAAAATCTTGTTTAAAAGAGGGGTTTATAATGTAATATAATGAAAAGTTATTTATTATTTTACATTCCATACTAAAGCAGGAGGTTTCTTATTTTTACTGTTTAGGATGGAATGAGATGTAATATAAAATTCTTCTCCTCCATCTCATTTCATTCAATTTCATTATAAACCCTTATCCTAAACGATAAAATAATATTATATTTTATTCTATTCCATTAATAAACCTCTAACCAAACATCATTTTAGATAAATCATTAAATCAAACTAACAATTAAGAGATAATAAGTAATAGTCAAAGTCAGACAAATAAGACTAATTATACCTTAAATAACTGTAAAAGTACCTACCAATTTGATAAATCCATACAATTTATTAGTAAGTTAACGAGGGAGTGGGAATGACATTACTGCCAACGTCATAATAGAAAGATATTCATATTTGTAGCATAATCTTAATAGTGGCACAAATGTTACTGTCACTGCACCCATCTGCATCTGCTTCTCTTTTCTTGAGATTGAGTAATATGAGAAAATGGAAAAAGATTTCAACATTATTGCGTGGGAGTGCTCTGGATGTGTGTTGCCATACCCGCAAGTTATGCCACACATCTGAATCGCTGTCATCAATTGGAACTGGGGTTGGGACTGGAGTTTTATGTTTGAAGCCATCCTTTCCTTCCATAAGCCATAGGTTATTCTCAGTGGGGTTGGGGTGGGGTAGCCCACAACTTTTGACGTCTAGGATTCACTGACAAACGTGTAAGACTAAAAGATATTCCTGCTCTTTTTCAAGTTAAAAATTTTCTCAATCTCAATGTTCTGTACTCCAAACTCCAAAGGTTATATTTCTAAAGATTTTGTTTTAGATTTACAGAAATATATTATTAGTTATTACAGATGATTCACATCTTTTTATCAAAACAGTAATTGTAAAACAGTAATGGCTGGAAGGAGTAATTATCAAAACAGTAATTATCAAAACAGTAATTGTAAAACAGTAAAACAGTAATTACAGATAATAGCCTCGTTACTATTATTGTAATCATCTTATGCGACCGAGCATGGAAAGCATGTGTCCCATGAAAATAGATACCCATAGTCGTATTGAATCAGAAGATAGTTTTATTTTCTTTTATGGGTGCAAATATTAAAAGGTGTTTTTGTATAAAATTATTTAGAATTTAATGCAATAAATTGGTTAGGATGATTTGGCAAAGTCATTATACTAATTTTAATAAGAATATATTTAAAACATAAGAACTTGGAAAGATAGACTAATTCCAAGTCTATTAGCTTTAAATGTGATATCTTACTGTACCATTGGTAAACTTTATTTATGTTTTCCCAATCTCCTTTGTTCGTTTTTATTTTATTTTTAAATTTAGTAAAAAATCTGTTTGTTTGACATTTTAATTTTGGTTTTTTTATAGTTTTCAAAATTTATAAAAAACCATAAAAAGTGTTTGCTGTTTCTATATTTCCATCATATGATTTATTTATTCAATATATTAATTTCTAATAAGAATCTTGAAATTTTTAATTTAATATTATATATTTACTTAAAATTAATTTCGAATAGTTTAATTTTATTTAATAATTTCATTTAATTTTTGAATAAAATAAAATAAATAATTATCAATAAATTTAAAATATATTCAAAATATATAAATTTCAAATAAATTTTGATTTAATAATTACAAATAAAATAATTTTATGAATAATTTGTTAATAAATATTATATAAGAAATTAAAATAAATTTATTCTTATAACATCCTAACTTGTTTTTAATTTGAAAGAAATTGGTGAAACATGGTTCCAATGAAAATTATTATTTAATAGGATCGTTGAAATTGATCACGTCTATAGATTTGTCAAAATTTATCATTTTAATGCGGTTATACTAAATCAGAAAAAAATATATCGAGTAAATTGTGTTCTTGAAAAGACAATAAAAATAGTAAGTCTGGAAATACTGAGTGAACACATGGCGCCACAAGGTTTGGCCCTTATCTTCACAGTAGGCATTCGACGAATAACAGTTGCATCAGTTTTCACGCCTCTCCTCGAATGGATTTTCCCGGGAATCCTATCACAACCCCGCGCCTCTCAACTCTCACTCTCACCTTTTCTTTTCCCTTTCCCGTAAAAGTAAAATCCTTAGAAAATAAATAAAATTTTATTATAAAACAGCAATCTTAAAATATCATATTTATATCCACACTAACTGCTTCTTATATACAATCCTCCTACTCAAGACCGAAACCCCCCCTCCTCCGCTCCACTTATTCTATCACATTCGGTGATTTCCGGCCATTATTCCGCAAGATTCAGAGTCGTTTTGACTTCGGCTGAAGTTGTACCCTTGATGAGAAGATAATGAGAACCTGTTTGCCGAACAGCGATCATGTCCATTTCGTGCTCTGATTGCTTCTCTGACCTTCTCTGCTGTGAGGACTCCTCCGAAATCTTTTCCGGCGAGTCGCCGGAGTGCTCGTCGGAGCTCGAATCCTCCTCTTATACCGAACAATCAATCACTGGTTTCTTACAAGACGAAAGAAACTTCGTTCCTGGATTCGACTATCTGTCTAGATTTAAGTCTCAGTCTCTCGACGCGTTGGCTCGAGAACAATCCGTTGCTTTGATTCTCAAGGTATTAAAAATAGGGTATTCAAGTTCGACGATACTACTAAATTGCCATCACACCCACACACCACTCCCCTGAAGTTATCTACCGTTGGATCCATCCGTTAGCCATTGTATTGCTATACTGACAGCCGTTGAGTTCTGTGGAATCTTTTTGTTCGTCGACATGTAAAAATGGAAATATCGTTTCATCTGGTCCTCATGAGAATGGTTTTGCAGGTGCAGGCGTACTATAGATTCCAACCACTGACGACGTATCTCTCCGTCAACTACTTAGATCGGTTTCTTTATTCCTGCTGTTTGCCAGTAAGCGTCCAGTTAATTACAACTCATTGAATCTGTTACATTAACTCAACTAAACAATTTGACTGTCTGGGTAATTAAAATTTAACTTTTCAAAGCTTGAAAGCGACGTTAGTACGTACCAAACTAAATACGTTTCGTATTTAGTGCTGAAGAGGAGGTACTAACATGGTAGTACTTGTAGTGACTAATTTTAAGGTAATTGTTACACATGTCGGAAACATTATCCGACCAGACAATTATTGTGTATTCTTTTCTATTTCTTATGTCAAGATTGAGTTCATATTCAGTTTAACATCTTTTCTTTAGGGTACTCATTATTTTGTTTACTAAAGTTACATACTTTAGTGGTTCTTCATAATTGAATATAATTTTAAATCTTGAATAATATGTTATTACACTTTGGACGTCCTAGTCCTATGTACCGAAGTAAGTAACTTGGTCCTGACTATGGATCTTGGTGTTTATATTTTCAGCAGGAAAAAGGGTGGCCAATGCAGCTCTTGTCCATTGCTTGCTTGTCTTTGGCAGCTAAAATGGAGGAACCTCTTGTTCCTTCTTTATTGGATCTGCAGGTTTTCAAAGCTCTATAAACTGTCTATATACTATTTTTGAAGAGATTTGACTCACAATATTATCCGATGTTGTTTCTCTAACTTAGGTTGAAGGGACTAAGTACATATTTGAACCGAGAACTATTCTCCGGATGGAGCTTCTCGTTCTGAGTGTTTTGGATTGGAGGCTACGATCTGTGACACCGTTTAGTTTCATTGATTTCTTTGCCTGCAAACTCGATCCAACAGGAACCGATATCGGATTTCTGATATCAAGGGCCACAGAGATCATTTTATCTAATATTCAAGGTAGGTAAATAAAGTGTTCAAAGGTAAATATTCAGATACAAATTAACTTTTTACGTGGCAGAACTGATATAGTACAAGCACTTTTTCGTAGCCGGTTGTTTAGTGAAATGTGACATTTTTGGTTGATGTGGGCAGAAGCCAGCTTTCTTGAGTACTGGCCATCAAGTATAGCTGCGGCGGCTATTCTATGTGCGGCCAATGAAATTCCAAACTTGTCTCTTGTTAATCCCGAACATGCTGAATCATGGTGTGAAGGGCTATGCAAAGTAAGGATATGTATATGTATATATACACACGTGCAATACAATTCAATGATTATGGTTGCGATTGGGCATGCGTATGTTTACCAAGTACAAACAAGTATCCCAACTCCCAAAGTACATCAAATTTTTGCAGGAAAACATCATCGGCTGCTACCTGTTAATGCAAGATCTTGAGATGGGCAACAGCCGGAGGAAACCCTTAAAAGTCATACCACAGTTTCGAGTAACGATTAGGGCCAGAATGAGGTCCAGTGATTCATCATCCTCGTCCTCGTCACCGTCTTTTAGAAGGAGAAAATTAAATAACTGTTTGTGGGTAGATGATGACAAAGGAAGCTCTGAGTGAGGAAAAGAGATGATAACGAGGAAAAAAAAGTCTTCTTGGAAAACAAAACTAAGGAAAGAGAAATCAAATGGTGGTCCTAAGTCATCTAGAATCCTCAAATATTTCCTAGAAGGGTTGGCGAGCAAATTGACATGAGTGGTATATATTATAGAGGTGTGTATATATAAATATGTGAGAGTTTGGCGAGTTTGGTATATTTATTAATTTTTTTAGTCGGCTTTGCCATTCATGACATCTAATGGCATTGCGGATTCCCAAGGGAAATGGGATTTGTTACATTAATTATCTTAGGCTTGAGAAATATAGGGAAAGAAGTGTTTTAATAGTGAAATGCAAGCATGGATTATTGAATGAGGGAGGGAAGCAAATGGTGGGACCCCTTTTGAGCATAGTTCGGGAAAAGGAAGCAAAAAAGAAAAAAAGAAAAAGAAAACAACTGGGGTTGGTGAAAATAGGGGAGAAAACTTTCCAGTGTGAGAGCAACTCAACAAATGGGAGATAAGATATTGAAGACTGCTTCTTATTGACACCAACATTTCCCTCTCTTGAAATCTAGCTTCCAACACTTGTTGATATATGTTTATAGTCTTCAAAATGAGTGATCCGTGTGCTCATGAACTAGGGTGTTGCATGGCACACAAGTGTGTATGTGTTTTTTGGCGGGATTTTGCCTCTTTCTACTGGCCTTCTTCACCTTCGGCCTAACCAACTAAAAATTCTTCTATAAAAACTGTCCACACGTGTGACGTTGTAAATTAGACGTGTGTATTTTCTTTTTGGGTTTTTAGTTTTTTAAGAGATAGAGGAGAAACCTCTTTCAGGGCATAAGTTTGGCCTGACAACACAAAAGGTCTCTGGGGCCTTTCAACGCGTGTTTGTATTTGATTTTGCATGTGATTGGCAATGGATACTTTGTATTTGTAGCTTTGCGATTTGTTTTTACTACAATATCAAACATCTTTTAACAAGAAAGTGTGCAACTAATGAGGGGTGCCACATCTCAGTGCAAAGAAGGCCCTGCGAGAATTGAAGTGACTGCTCGGGACCCGCAAGCAATGAATCCATGCTTGTTCCTTCCATCTCTCTCCCATCTAAATCTGTTGTCCAGCATTAAATACCTACTAAGATCCAATCTAGTTGCTTTAGAAGAGGTTTTCTTTTAAATTTATACAAGGGTGTGTGGACAGCAGAATAACAAAGAGATATTTATAGCTTGATTTGTACTATACAAATAGAAAATAGGTCGTGCTTGTGCAAGGTGGGTTTTGCCATTTAGGTCTTGATTTTCTATATATTTTCTTTTGAATGTAACGAGACACTGAGTTTGACCCTTCTATTTTGGTTGTAAAAGGCACCCGAGCAATTAGGCTAATACACAACATATGTACTGCTCAAGCTCATGCAATGGCCTTTTCACCCTCCATCTAAGCTATGAGCGGTGACCGTAACATCGACGAAACATATGAGGCATCGCTTATCACATCTATCATGCACATGTGTGTCTATATATATATATGTATGTATCTTACTCTCGCCCTCTCTTTCACGTCAAAAGAAACATGGTCTACTGCTTTTATTATAATAATGGACAACAATCAAGACAATTTCTGTTCAGTACATGTTCGACTGCTTCTCTTGGATCTACATATTTGACTATACATCTTCCTGTATGCATGCCTCTAATTCAGGACAGGAAGGGCCACACTCCATGAATAATAAACTGAACCCTAGGTTTTCTTTCTTTTTTATTTTTTGCATATGAAATTTGAATATAGTGACACCAAGTGTGAATCAGCAAGGTCGTCCTATATTTCTGCTTTTATGCAAGAGAACTTTTAGTTTGTTCCCACAAAAGTGGATCCCATAAGCCATCGTGTCCAAATTCACTTGGTGATTTAATATGATGTTTAGCGATTGAATATGATGTGCTGTTTCCTCATTAGTCCTGACTGGCGGCAGCCATTGAAATCAACCGTCTTCTCAAATAAAAGAGTTTGGCATGCGTTGATCTAATCAGAGGTCTTGTTTAATTAATCATCAACTAGTCGTGATAATTTAATCTCAACTATCCATATCCACCTGGTTGATGATAACCATGTGACAAAGGCAGGGATTAATCGAAATATCAACGGACAATGAATATGACAAGCCGTGGAACGCAGTGTTAGAAGAGCCATTTAGTAATTCTTATTGCTACCTTAGATGTAAATATAATGTAGAAGACGCTATTGCCTTTCCTCCAACAGCCTGAAAATGAGCTCAATATATGTTCAACAAAATAAAAACACACATTTCCGACGGGGTTTTTAGATGGTATACATCTACCCTCAAATGGCTCAGTGATAGTTTAATGTTACTATAATTTTGGATTGGTCCTTTTCCAAATTGAATGATTGGTGTATGATATTTAAGATTTCAACCTTAAACCTTTTAGTCATACGCATTTATCATTGTACCAAAGCATCTAGCTCAAAACTTTATACAAATTATCTCCTTTTTTCTCAACATCTTCTTTTGAGAATCTATTCAAAAGTTAGAAAGATTTAGTTCAATTCTGTAACTCTTGATGCATCCCTCTATCCAGGTCAATAGTTTCACTAGCATGAAAACATTATAGAAGACTAATTGGAGTAACACTACTAATTATCATCCACTTGGCATTCAGGGCCCTAGCTTATTAAGTATTACTTACTAAGGGCGAACCGGATGGACGAACACGAAATCCATCCCGTTCGTCCATTTGATCCGAAGGCTCTAATTTGTTAATTATTAACGACTAAA
>JAOTAY010000003.1:10359220-10370749 GCA_025629805.1 Erythroxylum baracoense | reverse complement strand
ATCGGAACTCCATGTCTGCTCTCGTCTTTATAAAACATCTCAAGTTTCCTCAACTCATCAAAGGCTCTCATATCTACAAATCAAAAATCAAAATCAATTTCAAGGAGAAAAAAAAGCTAAAAACCTAAAAAGAGATTTGAATTTTACAGAGATCGTAGTATTTGTGAGGGGAGAACTTGGAAATTCTGAGCTCAATAGCATCTGAGCCGAGAACTTGAGGGCTTCTCCCAGATTGTTCGCGACTTGAGGTTCGAAACGCTCGATTGGACTTCTCAGATCTGAAAGTCAAGAGAAATTTTCTTTGAACTCGAAATCGAAAAACGTACCAGAGCGCAATGCATGTAGAAGGCGTCGTGTTGAATTCCGGTGATTCCTTCTGCGAGCCATTTCTCTTCCTCTTCTACTCCTGCTAGAATCATCCTCCTCTCCTGTTTCTGCTTGGCTCGGGAGTCTAGCACTTGAAGAAATGATCAATTCTCTCAAAATGTTTAACACAATCACTGATCTGGTAATCTGACGAATCTAGAGAAAACGAGAGAGAGAGTGACTGTTCTAGAGAAAACGAAAGAAACAAAATGAGGTTGGCGAAAACTTTAAGGGCAAAATTGGCATCATAAAAAAAGTAGTAGTTGATTGTCATAAAACGCTGCTCCCAAGCAGCTTGTCATTTTTAGCTAGTTGGGTTGAATCAGCCAACCCAACCAGCCAACAACCAAATAAAATAAATAGTTAATTGTTGAAGTCAAACAGTTATTTATAGTCAATCAGCTAAAATTTAGCTGATCAGTTATCAACCAAACAAGGCCATAATCTTTTCAAAGAATTTAACTTTGCTGGTTGTTATTTAAGCGTTGAGAGAGGTGGTAGCTAGAGGCCAAAATATGTAGCTGAGTAATAAGTTCAAGAAAAAGAGAGATAAATGAGCAAGACCTTCCGAATATGGTGAGAATTTGCCCGTCTTTCTCAACAAGTTAAAACTAAAAGCTACTTCTTTGATTGATAGAAGCTGCTGTTAGCCGAAAGCTTATACAGTAGAAAAATACCGAAAAGTTAATGCAACATCCATCTCAGTGCATTCCACATCAATATCACATATTACCAACTTGGTGGCTTGGAAAAGGAAAATAATTATATGAAGAGTAAAGCATGAAGGAAAGACCAGGAACAGCATTGCTCTTCGTAAGTTGGAAGCTCATGAAGATACTGGTGTCACCTCTTTCTCATGGAATATATAACATGCTATCAATGATCAGTGTTCTACGATTTGGCTGGTAGGTCGGAGTAAAGGTGTAGAAAAAGAAAAAAAAAAGGAAGAGGAGTTTTAAGAGTATTGTACAAAGTAGGGACACTATAAATCACTTGCTTCCAAGGGAAAGGAGATGAAATATGTAGCTTTGACAAAAGTTATCAATTAATCCAAAGTAAATGTTGGGATTTTGGGTTGTTAATGGATAAATGGACTGTTCGTATTACTTTTTAAAGGGTGTATTTTATTTACGAAACACCCTTTTGTACAACTCATCTAAAGGTTTCTCCCCTGCATTTATCTTTTATAATTTGACATTGTGACAGCCTACCTTAAGATTGTACTTAAAATCAGAAGATGCAACTTTTGTATCATAAAAGGCTACTTGAGTAGTTAATCAAGGAAAACTACTAGAGCATGCATCAAATCCTCCTAATTAGAAAACCCAAGCTTTCTGTTTCACTAAACAAAAGGAAATTCGCTTGCTCCCTAAGTCACTACCCACCTTTGGGCATTGACTAAATTTAACCAAAATTTGTCTCGTTAAATATAACCAAGTAAAGGTCCATTAAGCATTATAAGAACAGTTGGGCCTAATTATGGGCTTTAAGAAGCAAACCACCATTTATGCTCATCGGAAGCTTTCGTCTTCCACTTAGTTTCACCCATGGCCCTTTACGGTCCGGCTTTGTTTCACGTTAGCGCTTCTCCGACTCTTCCCTCTCCGGTCTACAGCCCCTCCAACAATCCGCCACTGTATTTTCGCTCCTCCTCAGTCTTTCTCCAACACACCGTTTCGATTGACCCTGTCAGAGCCTCGCCGACTACCCAAAATTACGTTTACCCGGATCCTATTCCCGAGTTCGCACTATATGTAAGTATAGAAAGAAGGACTCTTTGTCAAGTGTTCAACTTGTTTTGTTTGTAGATACTGTGATAAGGGTTTGTTTTGTTTTCTTTTGTGTGTGCTATCATAGGAAACTCAGAAGTTTAGGAGAGAGCTCTTAAAGAAACTGTCTGAGGATAAGGAAACATTCGGTGTTGAGCTTCATAAAGTTGTCGATATTTGCTCTGAGGTATAACCCTTCTTTACATGGTCTTTTATTTTCATGCTCTATTTGCTATGCACAAAGAGAATTATTGGAATTAGTATTAAACTAAGCAAAGTTTAAGAGATATGATCGTAACCCACTCGATAAAATGTGGAAATGAAGCTAAGTTCAAGTCATAGACTTCGTGAGATTTGACCCTTGCCGTCGATGCCTGGTGAACTTGTTTGAAGTCCTTTGAGAAACTCGTGACTGTTACATGGAGTCTAATTGATAAATGTTGAATCTTTTTTGGTTTTTCGTCTTAAAATTTTCAAAATAGTGCTTGACATCACATTGAAACGTTCCTTTCTTTCTTGCGCATTGTAGATTTGTGAGTGCCAAAAACTTACATATGACCAGCCAGCTGTCGCGAGCCCGACCCTGTCCTATTGGGCTTGCATAGTGTGAAATTTAGAGCCTTGAGTTGTCTGTTGTCCACTTGGTAGATATTGAGAGAACGTAAGAAATAGATAGTCATCTGTCGGTAATAAACAAATGCGATGACTTCAATGCACCGGAGTCCAAACTTTTTTTTTGATCAAATAACTTCAAAATAAAAAGAAAGCGTCCATACTGAATGTGGCAGGGGAGCTTACTATTTCGTAAAATATGCGCAAATGACATTAATGTTCCACTTTTCCTGCTGTTTATCGATCGAAGATCACGTTCTTTAATCTTTTAGATCATTTTGTTTGGATGGAATTGATATAGATAGATAGATACCCGAAATGTCTAGGATGGTTTGCACTATTATAATCCATTATATTAGATCACGATGATCTCAGATCTAGGGATCAGATCAGATTGTCTGTGCCGTATATCCTGGGTCATCCTCCGCCGGTCATAAATTTTGCAATAAATAAATAGGATAAAGCAAAATTTGTAGCTGAAGAGGAGGTAACGAAATGCTCCATACTCGTTAGTTTATACTAACTCTGTTTTACGCTGTTTCATTCATATAATTCTGTTTTACACGATTTTATTCACATAAATATGTAAGATCAAAAAATTATACGGATGAAATCGTGTAAAATAGAGTTGGCGTAGGTTTGTGAATATAGAAGATTTGATAGGAGTGTCACAGGATCAAACATATACACAGATGAGACGGGTGATGTACAGAAAATCTCACGGAAAGATTGACGTGACTGTGAATAAAGACATATAATAAGGTTAGGATAGGACGTATTATTAGGATGTCAAAATTTCAACAAGCCATGAGATCATCACCATCGTAATTTAAGACAATTTTAGTTTCTCCGTTTACAACCACCTTCCTTTATTGCTCCACTTAAATCTCCTATGTCATCCTAAACTAACATTTTGATATTTTATGATCGCCCTTATAGTAAATTGAAGATAATTGGGCTGAGATGCTGATTAGAATTTAACGCATTCCGTAGTATGAGGTATTCTTAAGCAGGTGATTGATGTTGATCTGCCAATACCTTAATCATTTTGTACTTCCAGTAAAACGCGTTCTTGATGTGACATGTGGTCTTGTGTTTGACAATATGTTGCACCTTGAAGCGTGTTCGTATTAATGTCCACATGGGCAGTTGTAAGTATCTTTCAGAAAATTCGCTGGGTGTAAGAAATTTGGAAGTTTACTGCAGAAGTTTACCCACCACATTCTTTCTGAAGCCCACCCTTGATGGAAAAACAAAAGGATTAGAAGAAAACAAATCTGAGTCTGTTTTGAAAGCAATCACCTCCTGGATGGCAAAAACAAGACGAAGCTTTTCAAGCAAACCGTAAGACGGCGGAAATTGTTATTGGGAATAGTTACTCGATGTAAGAGGGAAATTTAATGTGTGAACTTTTCATGCATGTTTGAAGTGGGTACAGATCATCTGTACCCTTTATTTTGTACTCTCTGTCTCTTTCTGATCTCAACCATTCAATTTATTGCATTGAATGGTTGAGATCAAATGGGTACTGGGTAGGTACAGAATAAAGGGGACAGAAGATCTGTCCCCGTTTGAAGTTCAAATATTCTATTCCTTTCCCTTCCTCGAGAAATGCCGAGGGAGAGACTTCTTAAGTATCTGACACCGATAAGCGAGGTGCAATAATCTGGGAACAAAATCTTCCGTTCCGAAAATTCCTGTTCCTCTGTTTCCGTGAAGTCACGTTCATTCACTTTTAATTTATGCAAATCTTCGGAACAAATCTGTTCCCATGATCTGGACACGAGGTGTTCAAACTGGTTAGGGTGCCAATAAGAAACAAAACAAAGTAGCATGTTGAACTCATTGAGATGCCCGCCCTTTTCTGCATATATTACCTCTTCCCATAATGGTCTTTGACAACCTTTATAACTTGGACAATGTTGTACAAGCCACTCAACCCTTCCTTACCCCATGGTAGAAACAAAATGGAATGGTGTTCTGGATTTGATTGGTTTTATGTGACGTGTTATGGGTGTCTATTTAATCGTCTGCTTATATAAAGATTTATTCATAAATCTTCCATCTTTGGTAATGATTATATACACATTCACCAAAATATATAATTACTGGACTTGGGGTCGGTTCAAATGTTTGAGCAGTGATGTAGCATATACGAGTATGGTGTGTTTTATTTGATAAAACGAAAGCAGAAGAACAGCTTTACAAAATTCCTTAGTGGCTGGGCACCTATGTGTGGAAAAAGCAAGTTTTGTACCTTTCTTCGTGTGTTTGCACTCTACAGAATTTCTTTTGCCATGTTAATGGAGTGCGCTGGATTGTATTGTTTCCGACCCTCGCCTATATCCGTGTTCCCCATGCATTGCGATTTGGAGGTTGCGTTGGTTGTTGGGAACGATGGAAAGAGTCATTATTTGAGCCATAGTCTAAATTTCCCAACAGACAACATGCTTACATTCATTAGCTCTTAAATTATATCAGTTACGCTTTTGTAACAAAGTTCTCAAATCTTCAGCATGCTCAAGCAACTTTTTCTTTTATCATTTCATAGGAGCTTAGTGTTTGCTTGACTTCGTAACAGTTAATAATTGACCCTGGAGAAATATCTGACCTGACACAGAGTTAATAGAGACAACTCCCATCATTTGAAGCCAACTTTTTGCACGTGTTTGGTCCAATCTTGGCGTTTTCTTTCATAACTTGTGTGTTCTATGGGTCTACTTAAAGGAGAAGATTGGGATTATTGTTTGATTCTAACTGGCTTATTGTACTTGAACCAGATATTTAGCGAATTCTTGAATAAAGAGTATGGAGGACCTGGAACAATGATGATTGAGCCGTTTACTGATATGTTGATTGCTCTCAAGGAGAACAGGTTGCCTGGTGCACCTTTGGCGGCAAGAGTCGCCCTCTTGTGGGCTCAAAATTATGTTGATCTTGATTGGGAACATTGGAGTTCTGAACCATCAAAATGAAGTTTAATTGTAAAATTGTAAATGTTTCAACTTTATCTACGTGTTATACTCTGAAAACCGAATTATCAACCGTAAGATTTGCAGAGTATGACTTGTACAACGTAAGCTCCATTTACTCTTTTTTATAGCTATACAGTTCTTTTATTTTCTTGAAAATGGTCCAAAAGAGGGGACGACTGGTTTGACCATCGGTTTGGGATATGAGATTAACCATCTCCACTCTATCTAGTGAACTCATAATTTGCTGTCTATTCAACACGTATTATCCTTTGCAAATGGCAGAAGTACCTTTGCTGCTTTGGGAACAAACCATCAGCTTGCAGTCTCAGAGATGCTCTGTAATGAGGGTCTCCATGACTTCGATCTAAGTGAAGAGGAGTTGATTGACGGCGGTCTGTGCCGGTGTCTCTCTTGTTTAATCACCTAAATTAATTTACAGCGGTCAGCATTCAAAAAACAGAAAAAGCAACCCATGGGATATCTGTATACTTCTCGACCAGAAAGCTAGCTTTCTTTTCTTCATCTTACGTATAATCCAATAATTTGAGATCGGGATTATCAATCAAACATGGAATAACAGTTTCTTAAAACAAAACTCCTGCATATGTCACTCCATTAGCGGTATGAGATTAACCATTATGTTCATATTTTCTCTGGTTCGTCAAGAATCATTGTCTTTATTTGGTCGTTTGGGTAGATATAGTAGCCAGTCGAGCTCAAGAAAGGAGGCGATCAATGTTTGAGGATGAATATCGCACAAACAACTCAGCGAATGCTTCAAGAATAAGCTCAAATCAACAAATAGTCAACTTATACGTATACCTTGAGCTCTGTGTCAGGTTTCTTTTCTGCTTCACAATCTGGTCTCTGCTTCTGATCTGATACCTGCGTTTTCTCAACAGATTCTGGCTGCTGCTTCTTCATTTTGGCATATTTCTTGGCCCTCAACACCTTCATAACCTCTGCAACCAAAAAATATACCCTCACTAAATGAACATACATGAGCATACAGCGTTTACGACAAAAACTTCTCATCTGAGCATTCCTTTACCTTGGTTAGTAACGAGCCGATAGGCATGGCCAAGAGAGAGTGTATCATTTTGATACCGAAGTGGTATCCTAGCAACTATTCGAGTTGTTGCAAACTCCAGCAGAAGAAAAGAATGCCGGCAAAGAAAGAGAGCCGACGGAGGGAGATTTAGGTTTACAGAGGTTTAGAGAGTTTTAGACGCTAAAGGAGATAATTCTTATTGATCTTCTTATCCTCCACGAAAACGATAAACACCCTTTATATATAGTTTGCTGACTTACGTAAAGGCAAATAAATAAATAAAAAATAAACGGCATTAGCTAATCAACAATTTAAAATAAGATATTCCCTTTCACTAAGTATCACGAATAAACTCCTCCAAATGCTGCGGTACTCGACGAACTCTGTTGCTCCTTCTTACAGTTGACTGAGGCTCCTCCACTGCTGTATCACACAATATTCTGCCATTCTCAAAGTTGCCTTTGTCACCACTGTTTACATGATCTGAAAAACAAAGAGAGGAATTACTGAATTTATCGAAACAAGTATCAGTTAGGCGACAGGATTCTAAACTGGCGGAAGGAGTTGTGGATCAAATTTCTCTGTTTATACAGACCAGATGGCACCTCCATATTTATTAAGTAATACCCCTCTTGTAAATCTAAGCAAATCCCCTACTTAGTATCGGTATAGTTATCGAATTACCCCTGTAATTTTGCAATAGCTTGGCTATTGATTTTCTAATCTATTATTCAATTTGGACCTACTAAGTAAGCCCTTTTTTCATGCACCAGGTCCTTCACCATAGACCTTTCGTGAGGGTCATTTAACCCTACATTTCACACCAGCACTAACATTGAGGGACTGCTCCCCTTTGTTTTGATTGTGCTTTTTGTTCCTCGCAGATCTTCGTCTTGATCGGTAAGTGGCGTAGACGCTGCACTAGCACAATCCTGGCTCGATTCAGCATCATCATGTTCATTGTCGTTTGCATCAGGTTTGTTGGACGAGGAAGGTAACCCAGGTGTAGTTCCTCCTTCCTTGCCGGAGGTTTGTGTTTGAACATTGTCCTTGTTTGTCCCTTCATGTGCGGGAGTATTTAGTATTTACAGCATTGCCTTTAACATCTTGTACTTCATCTACTCCTAGTGAGTTGTCACCAGAAATACATTTTTTCACAATGACATTATGATGAGTGGCTTCAGCTATAGCCCTAGTAACCCCTTTTTCTAATTCAGCTTCAGCTCTTGGACTCGCCTGTGTATGCGAGACTTGATCAAGATCAGCAGAGTTCACATTCCCCTCTGGCCAAGTGCAATCATTCTTTCCAGCCATTGTTCCTTCCTCTTTGTTTTCCAAGCCCCCAGTAGGTTGCCATTGTTTCCCAACTATACTAGGCTTCCAGGGGTAGGACATAACAATTTCTTTTTTGACAATCTCCCCATCTGACCCCTAAGTCATAACCTCCGTACTGTCCGGTAAAGCAGAAGATTTAGGTCAGTGCATATTTTGGCATAGCCTAGCCTTTCCAAAGTAGCGTGGAGTTATCCAAATACAAGGGTTTTCCTAAGGAACTTGCAACAACACTCCGCCCCTCTCTTGTCCGAGGGAAGGTTATGTAAAGTTACCCACAGAGGAAACGTATCTGCCTTGCTTCTGTCCAGTTACATGCTCAGTTTCTATTTCTGAACAAATAATGATTGGTCCCCATATGTGAAGGACCTTGTTCCAATATCTCAATCAGTTGATTTTCTTCTGTAAATTTGGATATGATAGTACCATCTTCTCTCAATTAAACTTTCTCCGGTCCCTTAGCATTCCACCTAGATTTAGCCCATGCGCTTATGAGAGGGAAGGCTGGGCGTTTGTTCCAAAAGAACCCAACTAGAGTTGCTGACCAAGCCTGAGCGCCAGCCTTTAGAAGTTCCAATGGAGAGCTTATAACCCCGTCCTTCAGCGCATTTGAATAATGAGTTAGCAACCCTTTTTGTGGTGGCGTATAGAGCTTATTTTTCCAAGCTCCTACCGGCCCCCTCTCTGTTGTCTCCTTACTGTTCTTTGTAGGACTCCGTGGTACCGTGGTGTTCAATGTCTCCCGAGATAAAACTGGGAAGTCTTCCCGCAGGATGACTCACCTGGTTCCCAGATAGTCGTGGCGGCCTGAGTTTCCATCAGGGAGAACCCCAACAGAATGAGCAATGGCGGGAAGGAGCGCGCCGGAAGAAATTTCGCATCAGACAAAAATATGTAACTAAAAAACAAATGTTGCCTAATAATCTATGGATTATTACTTAGTACTACAAAAGTTTCTGACATGAAACATTTGATTCTTTTTTCCTCAGGTTCTGTTGTGTTTCCAACTCCCAAAAGCCTGCATCTTAAAAATACAACAAAAATGTATGTAAAAAGGAAAAAACACATTCATTCAGGACAGGAGGCCACAACTCAAACGTATTTCTTCCTTCTACACTACTGATGCATCCCAATTCTGCTCAGCATTTTTGTTTCCCAGTTCCAAATCAATGAGTTAAGCCTCCTCCCTCTCCATTCATTAGCTTTTGGCAGTCAGATCAGAATTCTCATCCTCTGTCGTATGCTTCCCTTCAACTAACTAACTAACTACATTTTAAAGTTCATCGTGTCCCTTTGGTTCTTCTTTGTTCATGGATTCTAGTTTACCTTCGAGTTCCTGTCACATTCCACCCCCTCAAGTTCCATCAAACCAGACCAATATTAAAACAAAATTCTACATTCTTAGTTAACCAAGCTTTTACCTTCAGCTTCTCTTCCAGACAAAGAGCAGGGGTAGACAGCAGTGCCACATACCTGGGATTTTCACATATTGTAAGACCAAAAAGACATTCAAGCACCATATGAAGAGTGATGGAGACAGGAGTCAAATTCAAACAATGGAGGAGTCAAATTTCAAACAATGGAGGAGTCGAATTCTTACTCGCAACGGCTTGGTTCATCTACATCTGTTACCTCATTTGTCAATCCACACCTTAGTCTCACCTACAATATAGACCACAAGCAAAATCAGAATCATTAGAAAATCTGGAACCCCGCTTTCTCTTCCCATTACTCCCTTTCAGCAGGCATTACACTATGTCTTCTGGTTGATAGTGAACAATAGTGGGTTTGATTCTACTTGAACAAAAGATAATAAAACGAAGGAAAAATCAATATTGTCACCTCCATTACCAATACAAGTCCATATCTACTTCTTCTGTTCCACTATGAATTCAAAAGATCAAACAACACCAGATGAAATCCATGGCTCATTGCTTATTTGAATTCGTACCTTCAAGCTTCTATCTGGCCCATTCCAGCATTTGTCACCACTGGAGAAAACCATGGCTCGGTATGCATCCTCAAATTTGTCCCAACCCCTACTTAGTCAAAACGGGAAGACACAGGAAAGGAAGTTCCCAAATCAGCTAATTCAATACTGAACAAAGTATCAGCAATCTCTGATGAAGAGTCAGTGAATTATGATGAATGATGCGCACACTTTGTTAAAGATCAGGTGCCAAGTTGATACCCTTTAATACAGACAGAAATGCAAGAAGCATAAGATAATGAATATTACATCATCCAAAATTTTCAACGAGTCAACAGATTGTGACACATGGCGTCCATGCACCCACTTAGAGTCAACCATTTGTAATCCAAAATTAGGATCCAATTGAGAGCTTCACATATCACACTATCAGTACTTAAGAAGTCACTATCTAATATCTATAGCAAGACCTGAGCTCAGATCTGTCTTAGATGTGAATCTTCAATTGAAAAACAATACTAACAAACATCAAAATGGTTGAAATTACACCAAGAAATCTTTAAAAAAAATACATCTGCATAAATTCATCTTACTTGAATGGAAAAATGCCAAGGAAATGAAAACAACCAAGACCACACGTGGAAGAACAAAACATGTAGATGAGATACCTACCCCAAACGAGTAGTTGAGTGGCCCTCCACCTGGGAAGCTTGTTTAAATGGGCAGATTTTGTAAACATACCTGAAGAAAGAATGTGATCACCAAACAGTAAAATGGTGTATAATAAGGATTAGAACTTCTAAGAGGGGTATCAATATGGTATGAAGATAATATGAATTAAAAGAAACAAGTTTCTCACTTGTTCTGTTTGCTCTCAAAACATCGACCATGGAAGGAATAGAAAACTTTCTCCCTTCCTGGGAAATTGAACTACATATCAGAAAAGGACAAGAAAAGAAGAGATGTATTCAGTGTATTCTACTTGATACACTTGGGAACTTTTCATCCTAAGAAATTATGTACATCACTTTGTATATATCAATATAATCTCCTCCCATTTTCTCAAAGAAAACCCAAAATATATTCAGTATGAATTTACCAAAGTCATGTTTTAGCTTCTTTGTCAAACTAGATATCCTTGACTACAATTTTGACAACTTGGTGCTTGACTCCTCATACTCCTTCCGTACACGAGCAGCATCTAACAAGCCAATAAACCATAGTTTGCAAACTCATTTTTAAGATTTTAACTAACAATAGCAAAATAAGCCTGTGTCTTCTACCTGATAAATCCACAGGACTTTGGAAAATATTTACAGCTTTTATTTTGTTCTTCTACAATAGTTATATGTAACTGAATATTGATTCTTCAATCTTGCACTACCTTTTATTGTCTAAAGTCTAAGAATCGACTGGTCATTTTTCCTTGGTTGTGGTCCATGATCTTCCAGCTGCATACAGATGGGTTGAGATATATAATTGAGCAACACACTT
>JAOTAY010000003.1:10327624-10355394 GCA_025629805.1 Erythroxylum baracoense | reverse complement strand
GGATGCTAGATTATGCATGAACATGTAAAGGCATTTCTAAACGCCCATGGACCACTCAAAATTACTATTCTACCCTTCCCATCGATGATGGGATGTTACATTTAGGGTGACGATTGAGGATATAAACATAAGAATGGATTGTCGTATTTTAAGTGTCTAGATATGGAATTCGGATGTTATGAGAATGAGGATGAACCTATGATGGCTAATGAGATTCCATTAAAAGAACCCTACAGAGTGATGCGCTGACATTTGATTTACGAGTTAGACTCCGAAAACGGGGTCTAACTGAAGGAGTTGAACAAAACTCAATATGATGAAGGTGAGAGTGGGTATCATAGATGATGGAGAAAAAGAATGAAAAAATTGAAGAACAATGTAGAGAGAAGAAGAAAACATGTTTTAACGAAATGAAAGACAAAAGTTAGTCTTTCAAATGTGAGAAAACATTTGGTCCACTTTAATAACTAGTCTATTTTGTCTCCAATTTCTAATCCAGTTGTCTCCCAATTTTCAATAACACTTGTCATTAAATTCCAATGTCATTCATATAAATTTCTACTGTCATCTGACTCTTATTTTCGCTACTATTCATCAATTGTCTCCCCACTTGACATTTTTCTTAGTTTAAAAATACCTTTAATTCCAGAAAATTCTCAAATTTCACTAAAAATTTTAAATTACCAAGTATACACACTAATTAAATTTTCAAGGCACGTAATCTATAATTCACATTATAATCACATTAAAACAATCATTTATATCTGGAAATGTCAAATGAGTGCTTGAACAAATTATTGTAATATGTGCAATAATCAAATTCACGTGTATATATGCCATATTATGCATAAGCATGAAGTGTATTTCTCTACTCTCTTATTGCTATTTCTCATGTATAGTATTCCCGGGCTCTAACCCTTAATATGGGAATAGGATGTTGCAATTCTTCCCTCCTTAATAAATTTCGTCCTCGAAATTCTTACCTGAGTGTTAAAAAAGGCAGGGATATTGCTTCCTTATATGCTTCTCCATTTTCCATGTTGCTACTTTATTCGAATACTTTCTTCCAATTGACTACAGTTGATGGAACCACTAGGTCTTTCAATTACTTATTTAGTTATTCCATTATCTTAACTGGTTCCTCCATATATCTCGTCTTACTCTTAAGTTTCATTTCCTGTGCCAACAATACATCTATCGGATCATACAAATATCTCCTAAACATACTCATGTAACACAGTGTGGATCCGATATATCTTTGTTGGTAAGAGTAACTTAAGTTAATCCTATGCTCTCAATAACTTCATATGGACCAATACAATTCGGGCTTAGCTACCCTTTTTAATGAACTTTAGCACATCTTGCCAAGGTAGTACTTTCAGAAACACTTTATCTATCTTTCTATATTCCATATCTTCGGTGTTGATCCACCTCACTCTTTTATCTTTCTTGAATCACTTAATTTCTAATACAGTTCAATTTAACTTATCAACAACATCTCAAATCAATTTTGGCCTTCAACCATTTTTAGGCCCTCTCCATCTCAATATAAGGGTGGATGACTCATTCTATCATATCACGCCTCATACGGTGTCGTACTGATACCACTGTGATAATAATTTTCATAATCGAATTCAATCAGGACTGTATATTGATCTCATGTTCCTAGGAGCTAAAAAACAAGTTCTAACCATATCTCTAACATTTAAGATTGTTAGTAAATCAAACATTCTGTCACTTGCTTCTACACCCTTAGCTGCTAAATACTGCTTTAGCGTATTCCTACTAGGATGTATAAAATAGGTTGCTATTTTTGTTTTATCTAATAATCTCTTGCTCAATCATCATTATCGGGTACACATACTTTTTACTACAACCATAAAATAGCAATTTTCTAATTCAACTCAAATTTTGAATTCATTTCCAATTCCTCAATAAGATTTACAATTTTTGAATCATCACTTAGGGATTTTCTAATCCTTTCATACAAAACTAGTCTTAAATTCTATGTAGCTAATAACACTTCATATTGCCCCAATTCAACTCAATCATTTTAGGCTCTTCATTACACTACATTTGATAACCTCAATATTTGAATTTATGTTACACTACTGTTGGGAAAAAGCATGCAACCAACTATTTTTAAGCTGCTTTGAATTTGAAAGATAGATTCTTCCTTTTCTTATTATTTCTAAACTTTTGAATAATTCAACATATGTCAAATCACTACCACTATCTAATAAGTTAGAGTTGGATGTATCTCATCATTGTTTATGGTGGTAAAGTATATGTGAGCTATCTCTCCTTTTAATTGCACATTTTTGTATTCACTTTGTCATCCTAAGTTGATGCTTTAAGTGTTTTTTTCTTATATTTTTCATTCTCCTCTTTCTTATTGTCTCTTTCATACTTGTCATCATCTTTAAGTAGAGGATAATGTGACTTCATGTAACCAGGTTTTCTGCATTCAAAGCAAATAATGTTAGTAGATTTATGTTTTAAATCACCTTTATCTTCCTTGAAGTAATTTCTTTTGGTCAATTTCTTCTTTAAGAATTTATTGAATTTTCTAGTGATTATGATAATGTCTTCTTCATTGCTTTCACTAGTTGATGTATCTTCCTGTTTGCTCAATTCTTCCTTTGAGGTTTTAAACACTAAATTCTTTTTTTACAAGTGTCATTTATTTTTACATCTCTTAAAGTCTTATTTTGTATTTTAAGAGAGACCTAATAAGTACATCCAATAGTAGTGTTATTAGATCATTGGCTTCTCATATGGTTGTCACTTTAGCTTCACACGTCTTTAGAAGTGAACTGAGCAACTATCTTACCATTTCAACATTAGTATAAGTCTTTCCTAGACCTTTGAGAGTATTAATAACATCAAAAATTTTAGTGAACATCCTAGATATATTTTCATCATGCTTCATTTCAAATAATTCTCATTGGTATGTTGGCTTGGTCACCTTGCTCTCCTTTACTTGATTTTTTCCCTCCAATGTAATTTTTAAAGTATGCCAAATTTCAAGAGGTAATTCATACGTGGAGATCTTATTGAACTCATTTCTTCCTAATATACAAAATAAGATGTGCACAACTCTACTATTCAACGAAATTAATCTCTTAGTTTGAGATTCTCATTCTTCCTTTTCCTACAAGTCTACAATTTTAGCTATTAGGAAGAATCTTATCCTAGTTTTCCAATAGAGATAATCATTTCCATCAAAGAAGGGTCCTCTACTAATGCTTTGTCCCTCTTGGTTAAACAATGAGTATGATGCTACTAAAATTGTCATTATGATCTTTGCTATATGATTTTATTAGAAATGCATTGTCCCTAATAAACTCACTCTAATACCACTTTTTATTCTCTAATGGAACCCAAGTGGGGGTTGAATTGGGTGTTTATTGATAGGTGTTTATATTATGTTTTGCTAGATGTTTTAAGTGTGCTTTTAAGTATTTTTTCGACATTATCATATGTATAGGCCCAGAATTATATTATTGTTAATGTTTGTATGAACTCTAAGTGTTTGCTTAGTTTAGAGCAAGAATTCAATCTTAATTTTATATTTTATGAGGTGTTTGATGTGTTTGTGAATGTTAGAAATCAGGAAATTGAAGAACAAAGACGATGGAGACAGCTGGAAGCAGCAGCATGAGCACGATCGTGCCTCAAAAAGCACAATTGTGCCAAAGAGTTTCCAAGCGCAAATTTTTTCATCTGTTTTAAGGTTCAAGGATATTTTTGAAACTGAAAAAAGTAGAGACATAACCCTAAGACCCTAAAGCACTATATAAGAACATGAAATGCAATAAAAAACGTAGCAGTAATTGAATCAAAGTGGATTAAAGTAGAGAGATTAAGAAAGCACCTAAAAATTCTAGCATTCCAGATCAAGGAGCAATTAGATTTTTTAATTCTTTTTCCCTTATTTCTTTCATTATGATTAATGTGTAATCTGAATTCTAAGATGTTAAACATGATCATAGTTTTCTAAACTCAGATTAGGAATTATTTTGGATTTATTTTATAACCTTATTTATTGTTAAATTCAATTTATTTCTAGATGTTTGTGATAATTGCCCATGTATAAACTTGACAACAAATCGAGAGAGTACACATTAATGATAAATCAAGGACTCATATAATAAATCAAGGTTTACTGAGATTTCATACAGACAAGTCTAGCTCAAATGATTTAAAATTTGGAAAAGCTTGTAGACAAGCTTACGAGTTTGGAAGGGAAATTCGAGCAAATAGCAAAGACTCATGCCTCTTCTATTCACAATTTAGACGTTCAAGTGGGTCAGTTAGTCAATGCATTATCTACGAGAAGTGTGGGAAGCCTTCTAAGTAATATGGAAGTAAATCTAAGGGAGTAATTTAAGGCCATCACATTTAGGAGGGACAAAGCTAGAAGAACTAGCAAGAAAACATGTTGAACCCTACCTTATAGAAGACCAAATGAAGAAGAAAAAGGATAAAAATAAGAATGAGGATCCTCCTTATGTTCCTCCTCCATGTTACCCACCAAAAATACCATTTCCATAAAGAATTCAGAAGAATAGATTGCGAATACACTTTGCAATGCTCATAGAAAAGATGAAGAAATTGCAAATTACCTTTCTATTTATGGAAGTTTTGAAGAGCATACCTACGTACGTCAAGTTTCTCGAAGAAATATTATCAAACAAACGAACTTGGAATTATGATCAAACGGTCTCCATGATGAAAAGATGTAGTTCAATAATTAGTAACCACATGCTCTCACAGTTCATGGATCTAGGGAGTTTTACTATACCCTATGTAGTTGGTAATATAAAATTTTCTAAATGCTTATGTGGCTTAGGTGTAAATATTAATCTTATGTCTTTGTCACTTTTTCAGAAAATTGGAGCTAGGAGATGTGAAGCCAATCTCTATGCTTATTCAGTTGGCGAATCAATTAATAAAGAAATCATTTGGTGTGGTGGAGGATGTGCCTATAAAAGTGGACAAGTTTATCTTTCCTGTGGATTTTCTCATGCTAGACATTGAAGAGGATCGAAACTGCCCACTAATTCTTGGTAGAACCTTTTTGAGCAATGGAAGAGCTAAGGTAGATGTCCATGAAGGCAACCTCATCCTTTGGAATGGTGATAAAAAGTGAAATTTAATATAAGTAAGGTATTAGACCTAAAGAGGGTAGCTCATTTATGAGAATTGATGTAGTCGAATCTTTAAAGTAAAAGGAAGAGGAACAGATGATCAAGAACATAGAGCTTGAAGAATATAAGAAAGTCTCTGTTTAAGAAATGGATGAGGAAGAGGGGATGAAGGTGATTACCAAAGAAGAAGACCATTTCACCTTTTTAGAGGATAAGTTATTGGATTCAACTCTAGATTCAAGGAGTTTCATCATTCGCTATTTTATTGACAGTTTGTTACAAAAAAGGACATTGCTAAACTTCCTAGGTTTTCTTAATTTGATTATTTATGTCCATTTGATTGTCTTGCAATATGTAACTTATTTAAAAGCTGTGAAACTAAAATTGAGCAACATGGGTGGAAGCAAGCCACTCATTATAGACTCATATTGAGGTTAGAAGGTAGAGTAAGTCAAGTTAATGACGTGAAACAAGCGTTACTTGAGAGGCAACCTAAGAATTAGGAATCTTATTTTATTTTATTTTGTTGGTACTTTGTTAGTTTTATATTTTATATTATTTTGTACGGAGCGAATGTTGGAATTTATGGCATAAAGTGTCTCCAAATTCCATGGGCCACATCATCACCTCCAAAGTATTATAAGTATTATTTTTCGAACTTTTTCTTTGTTGTTCTTTATCTTTGTTTATATTTTTCTTGTTTTCCACATTGAGGATAATGTGTTGTTCAAGTGTGAGGATGTATATGCAATTACATATCATATGTGTGTGAATTTTGCATTTGTATATACCATGTGTGTGTGAATCTTACAATGGTATAGTTTTTTTTTTGCGTTGGTATTGCATATGTATGCATTGTGCTAATGTGTTAATAGCAAGAATTGATTGGAATTAGTTTACTTTGAACATTGTCATTTAAATTGTAAAGGCATATTGACTTATGAATTTTTTGTTTTGAGTATCTTTAGGATGAATATGTACGTTAATTAGGATACGACACCTATTTATTCACTTTAGGGAATTTGTTGTATATATTTATCATTATAAGTCAATTAAATTGGTTAGCATTGTTAGTACCCTTTCACGAGAATGATTGACTGTAATAAAATGAGTTTAGCTACAAAGTTAAAATAAATAAATAAAATAACTATTCTGCTACCCTTTTTAAAGAAAATTGGGTTAAGAATAGAGCTGGTAGCCAGTTTTGATATAGTTGAGTAATAGGGGGCATCCATAAAAAATGTTTATTTTCACATCAAAAGGCCAGAATGACAGTTCAACCAAGATAAATAAAAATCATGACCCAGTTGAGTAACCAGGGGAAATTTATGACAAGATGTTTTTTTCACATAAAAAGTCTAGTTTATCATTAAAGAAAATATAAAATATATAAAATGGTGTTATAATAATTAAACCTATCAAAATTTTAAAATAGCAAGAATTTTCATGAACGGTAATTTAGTGATAGTTTTCCTTTGTGATTGATTAATAATAATAAATGCATGCTTACAAGTGTCATAGGTGAATGAATAGGGTGTTAATATTTTGTTTAAAATGTTTACTCAAATCAAAGCACTTAAACATATAAGGAATATAAGTTAGTACATTGGTTTAGTGTTTGAGGTTAAGTCCATGAGATTTGATGTTATTGTAACATTATTGTATTGTTGCATAACTGTGCGTTTATATATTTATGTGTTTTGTTTGCTTATGTTTTAAGTTTTGTTTGAGGACAAGCAAAGGTTTAAGTATGGGGATGTTGATAGCTATAGATTGTATTATGTTTTGCTATAGGTTTTAAGTGTGTTTTTAAGTATTTCTTACATGATTATCATGTATATATGCTTAGAATTATGTTATTTTAATGCTTATGTGTACTCTAAGTGTTTGTTTGGTTTAGATCAAGAATTCAATCTTAATTTTATGTTTCATGAGGTGTTTGATGTGTTTGTAAGTATTAGAAATCAGGAAATTGAAGAATAAAGAAGATGGGGTAAGCTGGAACACAATTGTGCCTCAAAGAGTACAATTGTGCTAGACAGTTTCCAGGCACGAATTTTTCATCTTTTTATCCGAGGCTATTTTTGGAACTGAACAAAGTGAGAAACCTTAGACATGACCCATGACCCTAAAGCACTATATAAGAATGTGAAATACAACAAAAAACGTAGAAAGCATTGAATCAAAGTGGATTAAAGTGAGAGATCAAGAAAGCATTTGAAATTTCCAACATTCTAGATCAATAAGCAAATAGAATTTTTATTCTTTTTCCTTTATGTGTAATCTGAATTCTAAGATGTTAAACATGTTTATGGATTTCTAAACTCAGATTAGGAATTATTTTAGATATATATTATGACCTTAATTATTGTTGAATTCAATATATTTCTAGATATTTGTGATGATTGTTCATGCACAAAATTGACAACAAATCGAGAGAGTGAGTCAAAAGTAATTATTGTTAGGTTGTACAATGAGAGTTGGCAATTTAATAGACCCATAGTATCAAAATAGCTATCAATCGAAGAGAGATCTTGATTGTGAAATTGATTATTTAGGAGATAACTTTAGATCTAATTGAATAAGTTAGGGATAGTTTTGTGAATCAAAAGATTGTAAATCTGAAAATTTCAAATTCAATTAGGGTTAATTGATTAGATCTTGAGAGAGAGTACTCAATACCTTAGGAAATCTAGGATCAAACACATAAATTGAATTAACAATAGTAAAGGAATAAAATAAAGAAAGAATAGTTCCTAAATATTCAACCTTGATTAAACTCTAGATTTTATTGGTAGCTCACTTATTTGTTTTTTGAAATTTTAATGAATTTGTAT
This sequence comes from Erythroxylum baracoense, assembly GCA_025629805.1. Lineage (NCBI taxonomy): Eukaryota > Viridiplantae > Streptophyta > Magnoliopsida > Malpighiales > Erythroxylaceae > Erythroxylum > Erythroxylum baracoense. The sequence goes on along the minus strand of JAOTAY010000003.1, from coordinate 10,347,404 downwards.
GAACTATAGTGAAGCCATTTCTAATGCAGTCAAATAAAGCAGTATAGTTAGCTTCTAATTCAAGTTATAAAAGAAAGAAAGGGAAAAAGAAGAGGGACTATAAAAATTCATACTATGTCATAAATGCCATGTCTTCTGCTATCTAGTGCGAGGTGGTGTGCCATGCTTTTGGCGATGATCACTGCTCAAATCCAATTTATACATCGATCCGTAACTAAGTATTTATCTTAAACCATGCCCTTGTAAAGTCTTTTATTCCTGGCTTTCCATGGAGAATAGATGGTAGTTAGAAAAGTTGTTCTAATAAGAATTGCATTCGGTTTACCAGGTTTAGATATTGAAATGATCTGGTTTGCTCCCATTCCAATGTTTGAGTCTCTATATTGAGCATAAGTTAAATTCATCCCCATACCACTTTAGAGAAAGTACAAGTGAAGAAAAGATGGTCCCTATCTTCCTCAAGCTCTCTACACAATTCATAAATGGATTCAAATTGGCTATACCATCTGTTTTTCGTCGGTAACCTATTTTTTATCATGACCCATATGATTATAAAAGTTTTAAGGTTGAGGGAATTTTTCTAGAGGAGTGTATGCCACGTAACTTCAAGAGAGTCGTTGTTGATAACTGAATGACATGAAGCATTCGAGAAGTAACCCTTCAGATTAGGGGTCCATATGATAGAATCTGCTCTATTTGTATGATGAAGGGTAGGAAGATGATTAGCAAAAGCTTATCTATTATTTGCTTTGTTTTATTTTTGTTTCAATTTTTGTTATTTAAATTTAATTCAAATCAATATCTAAATACCTTAGACAAAGTTAGGTTCAAATTTTTAGCTATTGCATAATCCTCATAGGAACGATAATCTCTTATACTATTAGATTCGTTCTATATATTTATAGGTATTAAGAGTTTTATTATTAGATATAAAACGTGCTCAACATTTATAAGAATTAATAAGCTTTGATAATCAATGTACATAATTAGCAACAATAAATATAAATAAGAATAAGGAAATTGCTTAATATAAATCAGTCAAATAATTAAACAATAATTTAAAGAGGATAGGGAAGAAAGAATGTAAATTGATTTATAGTGATTCAAGAAACAACCCTTTCATATGTCCACTTCCAATAATCTTCTTGAAATTCCACTATAACTTTTCTTTCAAAGTGAAGAATAACATTTGTGCAATCTTTCTCGACAAAGAGGAACTCTTTTACAATCTTCTTCCAAGGAAAGAGGAACCTCAATCTCAGTTAGATGACCCCTAAATATAATCATATATTTCTTCACCTAAATTTTACAACTTAAATATTTCACTTTATCACTTGGTAATTCCAAAGAGGCTCACTGACACAAATATGAGAGACTAGTGATCAATGATTAAAAAACACTTAAAAGTATGTGTAAAAGAAAACCAAATACTTCTTGATGTAAGGAATAATGAGAAAATATATATTTATAGGCTTCTAAGACCATTACTAGCCATTGAAGCCAAAAATTAGTGGTTATAATGATTATTTACACAGCATTGATCAACCAGTACAACATATTGATTGAATAGTATACGTTGAATGCTTATATTAAGTAGTCGTTAAGACACTGGTTAAACAGTAAGCATATTTGTCGACTAATATGGCATATTGGTTGACCAATATATGAACCAATGTTATAACAAACTCTCAGTACATCAAATTTAACAACTTTAACTTATATCGGTCAACCATTAAACCATATAGGTTAACTAATCCCTTAAGAACATGATGTTAATAACTTCAAATACTCAAACTCAAAATTTTTAATGCAGTTATGATTTAAACACTTCTTAAATTCTCTAAAGATTTTTAAAAGATCAAGAGGCTTTTCTATGAAAACCAAAAGCTTTAATGCCTCTAAATAAATGAAATGATTCATAAAATGAAGTGGCATGAAATATTTATGCATGATGAGCCTTTAAATTATCAAATTGACAAAGTGGGATTACAATTAATAATACAAAATATAAAATGACCTTGATGAGTCTTAATTTTCATTTTAACGGTTGCAAACTTCAACTTCTCTTTATCAACTTCATTAAGTATTTTCTTGAGTTTATGGCTTCATTTTTTTCTCATATTATTTTTCATCAAAATGTTAAACTCATTAATGATAATTATGTTTTGTTATCATTAAAAAAATAATTGGAACCTACCTTAGTTCAATTATTTTGAGAACAAAATTAATATTCTTTGAAGAGAGTAATATCGAGAGTATCTTATTTTCTGAGTCTCCCTTTACTTAAAAGTATAATAGTTAAAGATTTAAACTAAACCCACAAGTGTTCAAATTTTAGATATCTATACCATAAATATGATAAATATTATATGGAAAAATATAATAAAAGTAGAAAAAAAGAGACATGATATGAGATGTGCAACACTAAAATTGAACTCTTTATCTTTAAAAAATGGATTTAAAAATTCCATGCACATTAATTAGCATGATGTAAAGGTAAAAAAATTTGATATTAATTTTGAGTAAAAATGAACAAAAATGATATAAATTTAGATGAGATTTTATGCGTATTAACTGGCATGGTATAAAGATAAAATTTTTTAAGTAAAAATAAGTAAGTTTGATATAAATTTAGGCAAGGATCTGTACAAATTTCAAAACACTAGGTTTTGGTTTAAGTAACACAAAATTTTCAAACAAATTGGTTATATAATTTTAAAGTATTAATTTATCAAATTATTAATTTAAGATATATAATTTAAGAGTAATAATATACAATAGTACAAGCTCAAAAGTTACAAATGGCGAATTTTATTATTATGGCCAAAACTTGACTAACAGGCTAACTATAACCTTACATAAGGATTTTGACTCTTTACAGGTTCTGCTAAACTGTTTTGAATCCAAATGTTTGAAATTATTTCTTTTATGATTTGCATGTGTAAACATTTATGATAAAATGTCAATTTATGTAAGCCATCAAAGGTTTTAAGGATGTTTGGTTCACATGATAAATGGTGAATGGACTAGTTTCTTTTCCCAAGCATGACTCCCATAGGTGGCTAAGCCCTTCATTTGTTATGAAAAGATCTTAAACTTCTTCTAGAAATTGGTTGAAGAGTTTGTTATACACTTTCAAAGGGTAGTATTTGTTAGAAAACTAACCATGATCGAATCACGGGTGCAACGGAAATATAAAATTTTTACAATTTTTGATCGAATCACGGGTGCAACGGAAATATAAAATTTTTACAATTTTTGATCGAATCATAATAATTGAGTAACTTAAAAAAATGAATTATAAAATCGTACCTAATTCAAAATTTTTGCTAAAATCTTTTTGAAACCTTTTCAATTTGTCAACCATAAGCTATTCATTCGCCCAACTTCTAACGGTTTCTACAGAGCAGTAAAAAGACACTTAACTCTTTGAGAAGAAATTAACAAGAGTGTTAGCTCCCTTATGCTTATTCCTATAAATAAAAAAATCATTAGGGTTTTAATTTTTGTTAAAACTAAATATTTCAATTATAATTAAAGTCAAACTCTAATTATAATTTAATTTAATTTAAATAAAATGAAATATCTCATATTTGATCCCTAAAGTTTCTCGAACTTTATAATTAAGTTGAACTTAATTGAAATTGATTTGTCTTTTAAACTGCTCCTTATGTGTGACGCATTAAGATCCTAATGTGTTAGCAATAATGATAAATTATAATTCTAATTAATAATTAAAAGATAAATTAAAACTTCTTTTAATTTATCTTTAATTCTTTAATTAAATGATTTATAATCATATACGTCTAACAATATGCCATAACCATCTAAATATTAGGAATGTCAGAGGGATTTAACTTAACCTTTTCTTGCATGGTTATGATGTATAATTTAATCATTTCATCATCTAATGTTCCACTAGACAGGGTATGTATATAATGTCTATTATTTTGAATCCAATCATGTTCTTTCTTGCTAATTAGAAATTGATTGATAATTGAAATTTGAAATCAACTTTTCAAATGTCAATTCGATCTAGCTAGAGAATTGCATAAACCATTACTAATCAAGAACAGTAGAACATTATCTCTAATTACTTTAAAGTGACGAATCCTTTATTGACTTATTTAACTATCTTCATATAGTTCATATTATATCCAGATACTACCAACTGAGCTACTTTAAATAAAATAGGTCATAAGTAGCATCAAAACACAATAGTTCCCATATGAGATAACTTAGTAATATTAAGTATAAGGATCAATTATACAACTATCATGATGAGTAAATCCACAGATACATATGTACTATTTTATTTGGGATTCTCATAATTAGGGCAGATCAGTGAAATTGTTGTCTAATAAACACCCACAAGTTTGTTTAAGTATCTCCATACTTTAATTTATGAGATCAATTACTTTCTTCATAAGAAAGAAACATATCATGTGTTAGTTTTACAGTTTCATTAATATCCCGTCCTGATGAAATTACAACTAGGAATGATTTGGAAATATATATAAATGTAAATTGAATCTCATAATTATGATCTCATCATAATTTCAATTTCATAGTAATTATTCTAGGGATTTTACATTTAATATTAAAACATCAAATATAATTAACATAACATATAAAGATAAAGAAAAACTTTATAAAACTTTATTAATTAAAATAATAGTGTCATACATAAAATTGTAACTAACTGATTAGCTATAAGGGCATAAAATAACAATCTCCCACTTGCATTAAAGCCAATTGTCTATATATCTAATACCATATCTATCCATATTATGATAATGTCTTTTTTTGAGTCAATGACTTAGTGAGAGAAGCTGCAAAATTCTCTTCGGTGGGAACTCTCTCCAATGTTATGTCTTTCCACTCCACTATCTCCTTGATCAACTGAAACTTTCTAAGTACATATTTAGACTGCTGATAAGACCTTGGCTACTTTGCCTATGCAATGGTGCCATTGTCATCTTAGTTTAATACTACAGGATTAACAATGCTAGGAACGACCCCAATTTTAATGATGAACTTCTTGATCCAAACCCCTTCATTTGTTGCCTCTGACATTGATATGTACTCTACTTAGTCATAGAATCTGTAATAGTTGGTTGTTTAAAACTTTTCCAACTTACTACACTACTATTTAGAGTGCAGATATACCCTGACTGTGATATACTATAACTTAGTTCTGATATACTATAACTTAGTTCTGATTAAAAACTAGCATTTGAATACCCTTGAACTCTCAGTTTAGCTCCTCCATAGATTAAAAAACCATCTTAAGTCCTTTTCAAGTACTTTAAGATGTTTTCACAGTTGTTCAGTGACTATCACCAAGATTGGCTTAAAACTTGCTTATTATGCTTAAAGTATAAGAGATATTTGGAATAGTATATAACATCACATACATGATTGATTCAATTTTCAAAGTATATGGAACACAATCCATTTTATCTCTCTCTCCTTGTGTCTTAGGACAAATTCTCTGTGAGAGAGAAATCCCTTGCAATATGGGTAAGAACCCCTCTTGAAATTTTCCATACTAAACTTCTTTAAAACTTTGTCTATGTATGTGGATTAGGATAATTCAATTAACCACTTTGATCTTTCTCTATAAATCTTTATTCCAATAATATAAGCTGCTTCTCCCATATCTTTCATAGAGAAGCTCTTGGGCTAAATCTTTACAGACCAGAACATTTTGGTATGTCATTTCTAATCAGCAATATGTCATCCACATATATCACAAGGAAGATGACTGCACTTCCACTAACCATCTTATAGAGACATGGTTCATTTATATTTTTAATAAAATCAAATTCTTTAATTGTCTCATTAGAACAAATGTTCCAACTTTGTGATGCTTGCTTAAGTCTATAAATAGACTTTTACAAATTACATATTTGATTAGGAAATCTCTTAGATTCAAAACCCTCCGGTTTTTTCATATACATATCCTTAAGAAAATTTCCGTTGAGAAATGTTGTTTTGATATCCATCTTCTAGATTTCATAATCATGATATGCGACTATATCCAATTAGATCCTTATGGATATAAGCATAGCTACTAGTGAAAAGGTTTCATTAAAATCAACTATTTATTTTTGTTTTAAGCCTTTAGCCACTAACCTTGCTTTATACATATATACATTACCATCTATGTTAGTTTTTCTCTTAAAAATCATATAGTTACAATACCATCAGGTGCATCTACCAAAGTTCATACTTGATTTGTATACATAGATTCCATTATATATCTCATAGCTTCATGCCATTTTAAAGAATCAATGTTAGACATTGTTTCTTTAAAATTGGTAGGCTCATCATCTATAAGTGATGCATTGTCCTTCCCCTTTTCAATATGTAAATCTAATCAAGTGGGGGATGATGTATTCTATTAGTGCATCATAAACTATGTGTCTCTTAAACCCCCAATTATACATTATATGTATCAACTTAAGGTTCTTGTCCCATCTAGATGTGAATTTGTAGCTTTTGAACTTCTCTAAGTTCTAGGGATGAAAAATGTGGCCCAGCTCAGCCTTACTTGACTTTAGAAAGGTTGACTGAGCCACGGGTTGGGATTGTCTCGCCCCGGTTGGCCTGTGGCTAACCAACCTATGGGTCAGGCTAGGCCAGGGCTACTCCTACTAAATTCTATCTTACTTATGACTTTCCTTGAGAATAAATTCTCTTTCTAATATTGTAGCATGTCTTGATTCAAACACCTTTTGTTAAACAGGATGATAAAATTGATATTTAACACTCTCTTTTGAATATTCCTAAACATTCATTTATCTAATTTAACTTAAAGCTGACAAGATGTTGCATGCTTCGCATAAGCGTCACATCCTCAAATCTTTAAGTATGATAAGTTTGGTCTATTACCGTTTCGTATCTCATATACATTATTATCAACCAATTTGAATGGAACTCTATTTGGAAGGTAAGTAGTAGTTTCAAGGGCATATCTTTAAAGGGAGATAGGAAGGACTGCATGATTCATCATGAAACGTATCCTATCTAATAGAGTATGATTTCTCCTCTCAGACACTACACTATATTGTGATGGAGTTAGGAGGAGTTCATAGTGAGAGAATCCCATTCTCTTTTAAGAAACCAAGAAACTCATAGTCCAAATATTCACCACCATGATCATATCTAAGTGTCTTAATACTCTTACTAATTTATTTCTCGACCTTAAGTCTAAATTCTTTAAAATTTTCAAATGATTCATACTTTTGTTTCATTAAGTACACATAACCATATCAAGAATGATCATTTGTAAATGTATTAAAATATGAGAATTCATCTCTAGCATAAGTAGAAATAAGACCACATACATCTGAATGTCTAAGCTTTAGTAACTCACTAAAACGTTCTCCCTTTCCATTAAAGGGAATTTTGGTCATCTTTTCCAAAAAGTAAAATCTACAAGTTTCAGATGATTTACATCAGAAGGATACAAATATCCTTCTTTATGTAAATTTGTAATTCTAGTTTTGTTGATACGACCTAACTTATAATGCTATATGGATTTTAGTCATGTAACTTTCTTTTCTTGCTATTTATGTTAAGGATTGGTCTTTTAAGTTCTAATTCATACAAATCATTTGTAAGTAATTCAAATCTATAATAAACATTATCTTTATAAAAAGAATAGCTCTTATTACTAATAATAAAGACAAATACATTTAAATCTAATTAAGAAATTGAAATGATGGTTCTAGTAAAAACTGGAGCATAATAACAACTATTTAGTTCTAGTTCAAGGACAGGAGGCAAAGCTATAAAATAAGATCTTACAACTAATGCAACAACTCTTACTCCATTTCCAACTCGTAAGTACTTTTTACCTTTCCTTAATGATCTACTCTTTGTTATCATCTGCATATTATTACAAATATGAGAATCACAGTCATTACTTAATACCCAAGAATATGGAACAGAACTAGAAAGATTGATCTCAATTATAAATATACCTGAAGAAGTAGCTTCTTTAGGCTTCTCATCTTTTAGATTAGTAAGACAAGCTTTGCAATCCTTCTTTCAGTGTCTATTGTCTTCACAATATAAATATACGCTATTATCAATGTCCTTATTCTTGATATCATTTGTTTGGCTTTGCTACATTAGCAGAAACCTTCTGCTTCTGCTTCTTATTTTTATTCTTTTTTAAAACTTTTTTCATTACTCTTGGAAGAATCCTCAACAATAATAGAACTGTATTCCTTCTTAAAGGATCCCTCTGCATGCTTAAGCATATTCAACAATTCATGTAATGAAACATCCTTTTGATTTACATAATAATTCATAATGAACTATGAAAAGCTTGGAGTAAGAGATTGAAGCACCAAATTATTGCTTAACTTTGGTCTATGACATAATCAAATTGGCTTAATTTTTTAATATAGCTAATCATCTTCATTACATACAGTTCAACTAAAGATCCTTTTACCATCTTGTATTAATATAATGCTCTAGAAGTCTTACAATTTTCCACCTTATTTTGTGGACCAGATAACTCTTTGGGATGCATAATTATAGTTAGAGCGTCTATGTTCTCATGTTGCATCTGAAGTTCAGAAGATAAGCTAGCCAATATCATATAATTAGGTTGTTCTATATAATCAATATGACGATATAGCTCCCAGACTTCATTAACTGCATTTGTACTAGGATCTGGTGGAAGTGGAGTGTCAAAATATAAAGTTTCTTTTCTTGCTTGAAAACACTTCTCAAGCTTCAAAACCAGTCTATAAAATTAGGTCTAACAATCTTATTACCATCTAAGATGCTCTTTAAGGACAAATTTGTACTCATCTTCTTCTAGCCGCTGAAAGACATAAAAGAACAAGTATTAGTTTATGCCAAAAATTAAATAAAATAAGGATTTTAATAAATATTTAATTACTCCCACTATTTTATTTAAAATAATAGCCCTCACTATTAAATCAAAAAATTATCAAATAACTTTCTAGTGGGTTAGGATCTCATCCAAAATAAGTTAATATTGAGTCATTCAATAAACTAACTCAATTTGAATTAGGTATTTAATAAATATATCAATCACATCTTATGTGACTCCTAGATTTGTTAGCAGACAATTCTTTGCCAAAATATATCATATATAGGATTCCTAAACTTGCTTGTAAATTCATATAATCATGAGTTACTTATCTAAATCATACAAATTTAGTTAAGTAGAAGCCCTTAATTTAAGATAAAACATATTCGAGTTAAATGGGCCGTGAGTCACTCAATAAGCTTTACAATAAACAGAATTCTGGTTTTATTCATAAATAATGGAAGGCAACAATTGCGTTCTTAATGTATACTTAACATTCAATTAAGGAATTTCAAATTTCAAATTTTTTTCTCATAAAAATATAATCTTATCATATTGATAATTTCTAACATAATCAAATTATAAAAGAAATCCTTTAAAACCTTTTCTTGATTATAATTATTGATTTGATAACTAATTTAATTTAATAATTCAACTCTTTGAAAAATTAAAATAAATTCTAAAAATTCCTCGTAATGATAATCCTTTAAAAACAATCTTCTAACATTTAGAAAAATATAAATTTCAAATTTATTAGGAATTTAAATCAATTTAATCTTAATTAAATCAAATTAATTAAAATTAAGGCCTAAAACACATAGTAGTTAAAACAAAAAGGTAATGGGGACTGTCTGGTGTATGCAATGCAGAAAACTTTCAGCAAAGCCCATGCAATAGTGTTAACTGGCTCGTGTCTATCCACAAAAGCTTGTAGACATGTGCCCCGTCATTTTCGCCATATTAGGGTTTTGTGTTTTTGTTGCTGCCTCCACTTGCTTCTGTCCCGCACCGCCTCCACCTGTCAATTTTCTACTCCAACGTTAGTGCTTCCTGCTTCCCATCCCCAAGCCTCGTATCTTGAAGTTCCTCCATCACCTTCATGCTACTTTTGTAATGGGTGAATTATTACCTTTGCTTTTTAGGAGACCGTCACCCTAGTTACTGATGAACCAGTTGTCATGGTTGCCGCTAAGCTCTTGCCATTGATAGGAATAAACACAAACACCAATTCCATTCCAGAACTAGCATACATATAAAACAAATCCAATTCATTATAGGGTGGCATGCATCTTCTTTTTCAGAACCATATAAATCAATTTCCATAAGCATAATAATGTGGGAGGCATGACCTGATTCCAAAAACTTAAAGAGACAAAATAGTTCAGGTTCTAGAAAGCAGAGAACAAACAAAGGAGGTGTGATGGGAAATTTTTTCTAAAAAACAGATTGGATAATTAATTAAATCATAAACCTTAATTCATTAAAACAACATTTCTAGCTTTCATTTTTATCAATTCGATAACAATTAAGCAATGAATTTAAGATAAACAATTAAAGGAGGCTTTGATATCACTTTTGGGAAACCAACCGTGCTTGAATCATGGGCGTAGCGAAAAAATAAACTTTTATGATTTTCTATTAGATCACAATAATTGAAAAAATTGAAAAACACAAATAATAAAAAATGAAATCATACTTGATTGAAAATTCGAACTGAAATCTTTTTAAAACCTTTTCAATATGTTAATCACGAGTTGTTTATGCATCCAACCTCTAAAGATATCCATAAAGGAGTAACAAGATACTCAACTCTTTGAGAGGAGATTAGTAGGAGTGCTAGCTCCCTTGCACATATTCCTATAAATAGAAACAACATTAGGGTTATATTTCAATTATAATTAAAGTCAAACTCTAGTTATAGTTTAATTTTAATAAAATCAAATATCTCATATCTTATCCTTAAAATTTTTTAAACTTTACAATTATGTCCAACTTAATTAAAATTGATAATTGTCTTTTAAACTACTCTTTATGTATGACCCATTACGTTCCTAATATATGATTATAAATTATAATTATAATTCATAATTAAAATTAGATGAATTAAAACTCCTTTTAATTTATCCTTAATTATCTAATTAAACAATTTATAACCATAGGCCAAAATTGACGTCTAGCAACATGTCATGGCCACCTAAGTATTAGAAATGTTAAAGTAGTTTGACTTAACCTATTCACACATGGTTATGATGTATCATTGAATCTTTTCGTGATCAAATGTTCCAATTAGAAAGAGTATGGATATAATGTCTACTCTTTTGAATCTAACCATGTTCGTTCTTGCTAATTAGTAATTGATTTATAATTAATATTTGAAAATACCTTTTCAAATGTTAACACACTCTGGACAGAGAATTCCTTAAACCATTACTAATCAAGAATAGTAGAACATTTTCTCTAATTACTTTAGAATGTTGAATCCTTTATTGACTCACTCAACTATCTTCATATAGTTTATATTGTATCCAAGTACAATCGATTGAGCCACCCTAAATAGGACAAGTTATAAGTAGCATCAAAACATAGTAATTCTCATATGAGATACCTTAGTAATCTCAAGTCTAATTATCAATTATAAAACTATCATAGTGAGAAATCCATAGACGCATAAGTAATATTTTATTTGCGATCCTCCTAATCGGGTCAGTTCAGTGAACTTATTTTTCAATAAGTACTCACACGTTTATTTAAGCATCTTCATACTTTAATTTATGAGATCAATTACTTTCTTCATAAGAAAGAAATATAATGTGTGCTAGTTTTATCGTTATATCAATATTTTGTCCTGATGAAACTACAATTATGAAAAATTTAGGAATAATATATAAACGCTAATTAAATCTCATAATTATGATCTTATTATAATTTTAATTAGACGGTAATTATTTCAGGTATTTTACCTTTAGCTTTAAAACATTAAATGTAATTAACATGATACATAAATATAAAAAATGTCTTTATTAATTAAAATAATAATGTAATACATAAAATTGCAACCAACCGATTGATTGCAAAGACATAAACTAATAGTATTATTATATAGTGGTGGATGGAATTTGTAATTTGTAATGTTCGTAGATTATATCCTTGTGGGGGCAGCAAATTTATGCCTGATATCTCTGTCCCGTGCTTTCTAAACACTCTAATTCCTAATTAGAAATTGGAGTCTTTAGACTTTTCTTAGTGGGGTTATTGTTGTTTACTTTTTTGTTGAGGACATTAATTTTATGGATGCATTCTCTTTCATACGTAGCTTAAAGAATATCTACATTTGAGATAGAAAGGATTAACTAATAACAAATCAGTTAGATGAAAAGAAAGAATGACTAAAACTAATTGTATGCATTTGCTCTTTTTGGGATGTTACATGTTCATGTACCCCTAACAGATGTTGAAACTCAGAAGTATGTTTGATTCTAACTATAGCCTCCGGCCGAGGGTAAAATAGAACTGGGCCATTACAGAAGTTTTCACAAAAAAAGAAAAAGAGTTAAAAGCAATCAATAAGGGCAGAGATGAGATGATTTTGCACTTCCCCATTTCCAGGAACAAAACGTTCAAAAGCTCGCGAGACCCATAAATTCACCAACTTGTCCACATTTCTGTCCCTTTTCACGTCAAATAATGAACTATTTACTTCTTTCTCCATTTCTTCTCGTTTTACGATTAATGCATTAGATTAAGAGAAATGGAATAAGTTTGTTCATTGCAGTATACATCAATAAAAACCCTTAAAAGGGCTGACGTAGAATATAGTGACTAAGGTTTAAATACGAGATAATATCAGAGAATATATTTGAAATCTAGAATTGAATCATGTGTAATTGTTTCATCAGAGAAGTATTTCAATAGTGTGCTAATCTTTTCAACTCTGAATATTTTGGCATGTTTGGTGATGCAATTTGTGGTAATTAAGCGCTACCAACTCCAGTTGAATTATTAATTTGCCAAAGACATATACGACTCGGATTGACGTGTAATGGCAAATTCATGCATGGGAAGAAAAGGACTTCCGACTTTTATTTTACTTTGCCATTGCTGATTGAAACCATTCCTTTGCGTGCATTGTATATGAGAATAGAGCTCAATGTTAGCTGGATTTCAATTATTGAAACATGTCCATGGCTTCTCAAGAGTTTCAAGAATGGACATAAGCTTACAGTATTGTTCACCATGTCACCTCTACAATCCATGATTTGTCCAAATCAGTAAGTTACTTGCCTAAGTTTTTGGAGACATTTGAAGATTATAATGGCAGAATTACGTGTCTTGAGTGAAACAGCATGAACAAGACGTCAATCACAAAAAAGCTTGTTCAGGACCTAACGGTGAATTATGTCAATTGTCGTTACCTTCACCACTTGGGTTGTCAATAGAAAATCAAAACAGGACAATTTAGACCATTTTTTCGAGAAAAATAAGCAAAAAGGTTTCAATTTGAACTTTGAAGCCAAAATAGGCCCTGTCGCAGTTGCGTTCGCAAATTTCGAGAAGACAAAAGTCTTTTGTCTCTGTAACTGGCCTTTTCGTACGATTTTCATGTCTCAAGGAATTTCACGTGATTAGTGAACAAATTTTGTTAAAGCCAGAAATCTAGATCAAAATGATCAAAAAATGAATGAAAACTCAGTTACGTTATATACATAAAAAATGAGGAACATCAGCTCTATTTAACTTCACATTACAATATAAACCACATTTAGCTACCAAAAAATTCGTTACTAAAAGTCTCAAAATTGTCGCTAATAATAATTAGCGACAATTTATTTTTGTCACTAAAAACGTCGTCGTATCCCTGTAGTCGAAAATTATAGGTGACATTTTTCTCTGATCGTCGCTAATAGTTTTTCCCTACGTTTTGTTTTCGTAGTGAAAAATTATTAACAACGTTTTAGGAAATTGTCGCCAATACTTTTTCACTACACTTATATTTCGTAGCTAAAAATTATTAGCTATGTTTTCTTAAACGTGGCCAAAAGTTTTTAGTTACATTTCAAAAACGTAGCTAAATATTTTTAGCTACGTTTTTTGATTTTTTAGCTACATTTTTTGAAAACGTAGCCAATTATTTTTTAACTATGTTTTGTAAAATATAGTCAAAATTTTAATATACGTTTTAACAAAATATTATACCATGTTAATGACAATTATTTGTGGCATTTTTAATTTATATTATTATGTATAATATTTAGATTTTTTATTGCTAATTTATTATAAAAAATAATTAATAATTTGAAGCATTACATAAGAAAAGTAAAATACCATTAAAGTATATCAACAAAAAGAAGATTCATCATATACGAGATTTTAATTATAGCCTTAACAATTCTATAGACAAAATAATAAATACAAAGACCAGTTTACATAGGACAATTACTGTTTAGTCTCATGAACTTATCCAAGAAATAAGCAATGCTACTCTTTGGATTTTGAATAATACGATCAAAGCACATTGCTCTTTGGTTCTTCAAGAATGAGGGCTTTAGTTGGCTTTCCAACCAGATCAATGACATCACGAAGTGCATCTGGAAGAACCTTCCAGAATTCTCCAACAAATTCTGATCCTTTTCGGTGACTATTCTGCAGAATATCATTTGCCAGATACAGAAAAGCAAGTTTTTGCTCACGTGGAGAGCTTCTTCCTCTTGCAACTTTTTCAAAGATGGAAGTGATCTGACGACTATATTTTTCTTCCATTGCCTGTCAAGCTTTCTTAACAACCTCTTATTTACCCCCCTCCTCTTTCCCGCTTGATAGGAAGCAAGCGAGCAATTTGTAATTTTTTATTTTTAACCACAATTAAAGAAGTCAAAAATGGTATATAAAGGATGAATCATCACAGCATCTAGTTCATTATGCACATAGCTCAATATCTATCATCAACATTTATAGAACAAACATCAAAGCAGCGCATTCATCTACTTTCACTAACACTAGTCAAATGTAGTAATTGACTTACTACAAGATATGTTTATATCCAATTCACAAAGATCATTACAAATAAAACTTCTGAATAATAATCGTCATTTTAACCCCTAAAAGGTCTTATTCCTATTCAATCCACTTTTCCCTTTCACTAATGAAGCAACATAAAGTATTCATAGTTTTGTCCCAAAAATGTTAAACATGTAACCCATGAAGCATATGAAGCAACAATTAAATTCCTCAAAGATTAGCATTCAATACTAACACCAACCTTCAAGAGAAAAACATCACAACACCTAATGCTACAGTGATACACAATATTTCACAAGGTTCCAACACAACTTGGGATTAACCTTTTGGCCCAGAGTAAACAAGCAATCAACATCATTTGAGCTTATACAGACTTTCTTGCTCACACAATCCCTACTAAATGATCTTGAGAACCAGCATCGTTTGTGAGAATATTAGCAAGGCAGCACTCAGGATGATAGTAACCAAGAATAGTTACTAAAAAAACTAAAATTACAACTTTTAATGCATAACTAGTATCAACAAACATTAAGATTCCTCCTTTCTAGCATTCAGCAACTGGAAAAGTGAAAAATGGAAAAAAAACAATAGAAGTAAAATAAAAGCCATCGTTATGGGAACAATAATCTTGATATCACACAACTAGAGCACAGAGCTTCCATTAGAAACTCTAAAACTTGTTCAAAACCAAAACCCTCTTTAGCCTATATTATCATTATGGTATGAGAAGAAGCACCTAATCACTTTTGCCTCTATTTTCTTTCAACTTTTAGATAAACTCTCCACCTAATTTTACAGACATCATACATCTGCTTCACTGTCCAGAACATAAACCAGAAAGTTCCCATTTCCAGGTACATGGACCAAGCTTGCAATTCGTTTATGTCACATACCACACACCATGATTAACAACTCTAAGCTAATCAAGCTTCACTAAAAGCAAAATATGATACCAGTAAAGTAAATAAAATTGATGCACAACAAGTATCTCGCCATATGAGTATAAAAGGCAAACTCAGAGCTTGAATTTAACATTTCACCAACTGCAATATATACAAAATCTGTAAATAGCAAAAGGGATTGAAAAGGGAATCAAGAAGCACAAACCCTTTTTAGCATACGGAGAAACTCGTTGGACTTGAACTTGTTACATGCCGATTTTTGACGTCAGAGCATCAAAAGCTCGCCTTTAAGATCAACAACCTCTTAGTTGATTTCCTCTGTGGTCTTGGACCTGATTTCCTTCAACTCTTCTTCTCTCTTTGCCATCATTATCACAGACAAAGATGGTGTTTTGGAAGACGAGAATCGCAGTTTTATAGGTTTACAAGCTAGAACGTGACATTTTTGGTGAATTTGGATTCCGGAGAAGCTCGAGTTGGCAATAGGGTTCCGAATTGCAAAGTGAGATCGATCATACGAGGAGGTACTAGTGCTCCTCCGAAATAGCCCCTTGTAAACATATGGGGTCTTGTCAAGAAACTACAAATAGGCCATAAAGCAAATGAGAAGAAAGCAGAGGATGGGACATAGGTGTGGCGTTTTTATGGAGGAAAAGGAAAGAAAGACTAGATGAGAGATGGGTGCTTTATGCTCTTAGAGCTTTTCATTTTAAGGGTTAGTTTCATTTTCATTCCCTCCTTATTTGGCACATTTGACATTTATTTAGCAATGATTTTTAAAAATCCTCGCTAAAGGATCCACTTTTAGCCAGAAGAACGTCGTTAAAGGGTCCACTTTTAGCGACAATTTTAAAATTCATTGCCAAATGGTCCTCATTTGATGACGATTATTGAAATCGTCGCCAAATGTTTACTTTTTGTTATGATTTTAATAAATTGTTGCAAAAAGTAAGCTTACTTTTAGCGATTAAAAATGTATTTAGCGACAATTTTTAAAATCGTAGCCAAAAGATTAATTTTTAGTGACTAATTTTCTAAAATCGCAGCTAAATGTTAATATTTGGTGACGATTTTCAAAATCGTTGCTAAAAGTAAACCTTTTAGCTACTATTTTTCAAAACGTCACTAAAAGTTATCCTTTTAGAGACGATTTTGAAAATCCTCACAAAATATCGACATTTAGCTATAATTTTAAAATCGTAGCAAAAAAACGTATCCTTTTCCATCCTTTGTTGTAGTGCCTCAATATATCAAAACTAGTACTTAACAATTTCAATAAAAATAAAAATATGAGAGTAAGTGAGACTTCCCTTGAAAGAGTTGAACATGGCCCATACACCTCTTACACAGTCGGCGATAAGGGTGGAATGAATTATGCAAAAGCAAAAAAGGCCATCATGTTCTTTTCTATCTAAGTGATGTGTCTTTCCAATATATGTAGCTATTTATTATTTGAACTATTAGGGGCAACAAAAGTGGATAGTGATGTGCGGTTTTATGGATCCAACAACAATAAAGGTGTCTACTATAAAGAAATGTGTGATTAATATAAAATATGCATACTATAAAGAAGTTTCTAACTTTAGGGGGAAGACAACAACTCCATTGACAACAACTATGGCGATGGGAGCGATGATAAGAGATAATAGTGTGCAATGGGAAACAGGCAGTAGGATGGAACGACAAGAGGCAACATCTTTTACGACAATGAGAGGAGGAGGAACACATAATGCATAATGGGTAAGGTGATAGTTAAAGGAGAAAAACAAGCTAGGGTTTGAAAGAAAAGAAGAAGATGAAAAAAAGAAATATGTGTTTTATTAATTATTTTTGTTTCTTCAGGAAAACAACCTATTTGCATGTGCTCTTGAGTTAGAACTAGTCATATTGTAAAATGTGGGCATGTTAAAAAAAGGTTAATTTTAGCAATTTGAAAATAAGATACGGGCATGCCTTATTCAAGATTTGATTCTGGATGCTCCCCTTTTTTGAATGTTGTATTTGTAAGGTGTGCTTATTTCAAGTTGACCTTAGGTCGTGTCCTGGGGGATTAAGCACTAGTTAAATGAAATTTGATGAACCATATGAGGGA
Organism: Erythroxylum baracoense; assembly: GCA_025629805.1. NCBI lineage: Eukaryota > Viridiplantae > Streptophyta > Magnoliopsida > Malpighiales > Erythroxylaceae > Erythroxylum > Erythroxylum baracoense. The sequence goes on along the minus strand of JAOTAY010000003.1, from coordinate 10,329,538 downwards.
ATTGAGTTAATTGATTTTGTAGACAATTCCTAAAAACCATATCTACAATTCATATTACAACACTTATTTTCAGTTTGTATAAACATAAATCTTAAAATACTTCTCTTTTCCTATGCTCTTTTATGAAAGTTTTTACACCACCTAACTATATGTATGGATATGATCTAATGGAATATTTTACTCTCTTTAACAAATATCTTTCGACGGGAAAGAGTGCTCTATGAAGTGCTTAATATTTATGCATGGGATTACGATTGGCTGATAAGTGGCAACTATAAAACTTTAGATCATGTTATTCACTATTTGGGAACTATTTTAGACACCTAAATATTAAACATTCTAATTCAATCCTTCAACTTTCCTAATCACTCTATATTATGACTATTATTAATTTTCTTAGCAAATATTCCACATGGTGTCCCACTTAGACACTTAACTCAATTCCAAAAGTATATATGGTTATCATTTTGATAATGCCACATAGGATTTTTGTTAAGAACATCAATAAAGTCCTGACATAAAATGTTTAATGAAAGGGGAGTGAATTAGGAAGCTTAACAGTTAGAGGACTAAAATAGAGAAAAGTGTAAAGCTAAAGGACTAAAATATGGTTGTCCCTTCATTATAATAACATAAAATGGTTGTTAGACCCCATTTTCGGAGTCTAACTTGAGAGTCATAAAACATGTGCACAGCACTCTGTAGGGTTCTTATAATGGAACCTCATTAGTCAACATAGGTTCATCTTCATTCTCATAACATCCCACAATTCCACAATTGAGCACTTGATATATGACAATCCATTCTTATATTCATATCCTCAATCATCACCCTAAACATATCACTCAATTTATCTCTTATTTCGATAACAAACTAAGTACATTTTAAGCTCCATTCAAGCCTAAATGTATCATAGGGAAGCAATGAAAAGTTCACAACTTATAATTGTACATGATTTGGGACAAAAAGCATAACTTTCACTAGGGATGTCGGATTAAGACCATTTAAGTATGATTTCAAAGAGGACTTCGAGTTCTACAACTTTTATGAAGACCTTGAAGAGAGATTTTACCATCTAAAGGGTCAAAAAAATCCACATTTTCATAACTGTCCCCAGAATGTCCGCTTAGCGGACATATGTCCCTCCAAACAGACATGAACTGAATTGAAACACTGGAATTCCTGAGAAGGTCCACCCAGCGGACATTAAGTCCACCCAACGGACATTTGTAGGTCAAATTCCAGATTTCTAACTCCTACAAGTTACCTATGGCCCCTCTTATACATATCTATCATTTTTAACTTATTTTCCTCATCATCCTCACCTCCATTCCAATTCAATATCATTTACAAACAAATCATAATCTATGACTGATCTTCAATGTAACACCCCATTCCCAACTGACATATGCACGTGTGTCTATCAGATACATGTGTACATGTCTATCAGAAATGACATGTTAACTATCTCACCTTCACTGTATATAACATGGCATCATACACTAAATCATCAATCACAGATTTTAAAAACCCAAAATGTTATCACATTATATCAAACCATGATTTACATTGTTTCATTTAGCACAATATCATCCATGTTTATATAACATTGTCCTATAAACATAAACAACTCAGTACACACCACATACTATAAACTCAAAAGAAACAACTAAGTCCTCAATCCCAGTTGACCGACCTTTGAACCAAATCTGACCGTAACAACTGCACAAAATATGCTTCTACAAAGTCTTCGAAGTTAGGTAGTCTCACTCTCGAACCTGAAAAGTAACGATGCAATTTTGATGAGTTTTGCGAACTCAGTAGATTAACCATCCTTGATGGTTCACTCATGTCATAAAACAAGATCAATCATAATAGGTAATCACACAGTTCAAGCCACTTGACAAGTATCAA
>JAOTAY010000003.1:10300065-10321234 GCA_025629805.1 Erythroxylum baracoense | reverse complement strand
AATGGCCTCATTCCAAGATTTCTAGAGAAAGTTATGCTAATTCTCCCAAGATAGGTACAATATGATTGAGGATATAAGCATCGTTTAAATCTTTTGGTAATAACTTTATCGTCCGACCACTAAATGAAGTGATTCTTGAAGCAATGGTTTCCTAACACATTATTCTATCCCTACACACAAAAAGAAGTTAGTAGCTTTTGTCCCCGATATGAAGAAGATTGATGGAAAGATAGCGAGAGGTCGGTTTAGAGAGCACGACTGGGGTATGAACCTACTTTGGCTTTTTAAGCATAACTTCTTCTACAGAGTTCCATTTGAGATTGTTCTTGCTTCAAATTAAACTAGAGTTTTGGAGCTACAATTGTGTTGAAGAAGTTAATTATGATTTTGGTGATTGACTGGTGTGGGCACACCACTCTTGTGGGATATGGCTAATATGGGTTCATAGAGATAACCCTCAAGGTAATACGCACGCTCACGTCTTATGATGTCTCTGAACGTTGGGCTCCGAAAACGGGGTCCAACACATGTATTGGCCCTTTGATCAAACTTATCTTTATGAGGATGTGTGTTGGTTGCAAAACACTAACATCCAAAGGTTATGAAAAATCCATATTTAGCTTGATGACCATATAGATTTTTGTAATGTATTTTCTAGTTTAAGACTAAGGTAGGCAATCTATTAAAGATGTAGATGGCTATTTATACTGACTCTCCCTAAAATTTTCTTATTAAGGAAGCCTAAAATGTTAATGCTTTAGCAACCTACAACAAGTGCTTATGTTTCCTCTCAAGTATTTCATTCTACTGAGGAGTATAAACACATGAATTTTGATGTATACTACCCAATTGAATAAAAACCTTCAAACAAGCATTACTTAAGAACTCAATCCCTTTATCAGACCTAACCAGCTTAATATTCTTCCCAAATTGATTAAAAATCATCTTACAAAACATCTCCAAAATGTGAATAAATTGTCTTTTATGACTTATTAATTAAGTCTATGTTGCTATACTAAAATGATTCACTAAAGTAAGAAAATATGTCCGCCTTATAAAATTTTTGTTTATATTGACCCCATACATCTATATAGACTAGTTGGAAGATATCTGTAGTATGTATTTCACTATAACAAAAGGTAGTTGATGTTGTTTGGCTTAAGGACATACTTCACGTAAATATTCTAGACAATGCTCTTTATCATCAATATATTCAATATGCTTTATTACATCAGTAGAAGCATGGTTTAATCTTAAATGCTATATTGAGTACATAGACACAAAAAATAACAAGATTATTATCCTCGTCAAGAGTATATAGAGAATACTATATAATGGTCTATTCACTAAATAAAACTTTGTCTAAAATATATAATCTCCCTATCACTTTACAAAATGCTAGTTTCTTTTCACTCTTCAGGTCATGTAAGATGCAATAGGATTCCAAGAATTTGAAAACAATCAAGGCTATATTGACCAGTTTATTGATAAACAATAGATTATATTTAAAATTATTTTATCATTGAGTATAACATCACCAATATGATGCATAAGCTTTAGGGATCCATTTAGTAAGTACACAGTGTGAATTTATCAATTAAATTTATCAATCATAATAGGATCATTTCACAAGTTTTAATCCACACATATGTAATTTAAAGCTCTAGTGTCTAAAATCCAAGATCATGGTTATATGAAATCAAGACAAGGCATAGCTCTATATAAAATTATATTTGTAAAATCATTCAGATGAGCAAAATTCACCAAGATGGGATCACTTGGAGCTTTCCATTTTATCATCTTTGTTAATTCCTGCTTTATCATGTTATCTAGAGATAAATCTCTGCCTTCTTCTCCTCGTTCAATAGCTTCTTCATGAGTTGCATTTGCTACAAATGTATTGCTAATAACTTTCCCTTTCCTTTCTTGCAATTCCTTATACCATTTTGGAGTCTTATGTAATTTGAAGCAAGTGTCCTTTTGATACCCATTCTTCTTACAATAGTTACACAATTCACTCTTATCTATAAATCCTCCCTTTCATTTATGGTTTCCAACTACATCAACTTTCTTTTTTTTTTGAGTTTTTACAAACTTTGGATTATTCTCTATAGACTAAGGTTATTAGATTGGATTATTTTTGCGTATATATTTGCGAATTAATAATTGAGAGATCTCTCCCTATAATTGAGGTCTTTCCTTATAATTGGGAGATTTGATAGCTAAGAATATCTCCTAATTATTCCTTGGTGTCTTGTCTATATACTATACAAATCCTATGTATAGAAATCTAAATTCAATATAGAATTGTTTTCTTCATGGTATCAGAGCCTTGCCTAATTTAAGGGCTTGTTCTTCTTCTTAGATTTTTTCCCTTGGTTGTTCTTCTCTGTTCAGAACAGTGAATGACTGAGTTTGTACTCTCCTAAAAACAAAGTGCCTTTTCTATCATCACCCTCCTGTCCTGTTTCAGAACCGATTGGTAACTTATGACAGACATGACATCACCAATGCAGCCACACTCCGCCACACACCACCATAGACTGTCAGCTTCCAATGTGCGTGAAGTCCACGCGCCACCCTCTGGCCATCTTTTCATGTCGATTCTTAGACCACTAATGTCACCAGCTCCCATTCATCCTCCTTGAGGTGTCTGACCTCTAGTAGCCCATCGGAAAAAGCGCAAAAGTCTTTAGTTGCTTATAAATCTTGTATGTTAGTATATTTTTATTCTCCTGAGCGATTCTAAAGAAGATGAATGGGAAAAGGTAACCTTTCGAGTTATAATAATCCTTCACTTCAAATCAGTCCCGTGAAACTTGATGGAACTAATTATCTTTCTTAGCCAAGATCTTGATTGTTGTTCATCAAAGCTAGAGGCTTAGAGGGTTATATTAATGGTGATAGTAAAAGACTTGATGTCAATAATCCTGATTATAATCATTAGGAGTTCGAGAATTCTCTCGTGATGTCGTGGCTTATTAATTTAATGCAACTAGAGATTGCTAGGATGTATCCATTACTTCACACAACAACAAAGATATGGCAAGCTGCTTCTTTGATGTACTCTCAAGTAGGTAATAAAGTGCAATTTTTTTATATTTGTAATAAATTGCATAACACGAAGCAAGGAGATATGACCGTATCATAGTACTTTATGGAGCTATGTAGATTGTGGCAAGAACTAGATTATTATAAGGATTTTTAATCAAAATGCTCAAAAGATGTTGCTAAATTCCAAAAAATGATAGAGGAGGATCGAGTATTTGATTTTTAGCGAGTTTTAACCCAGAATATGATCATATACGACGTATTATACTTGGAAAAGAACCTTTCCCTTCAGTACAGCTTGTACATTCTCTCGTTTAGAAAAAAGAAAGTAGAAAAATGTTATGCTACGTACAACCATTATTAAGAAAGAAGGGTAGTGGCTAGTTACACTGAGAAGCCAAAATCTGATAAGGATCACTTGCATTATGATTATTGTGGAAAAGGAATGCATACCAAAGAAACCTGCTGAAAATTGCATAAGTGGACAAATCAGAGTCATAGAAAATATGGTGACTCTATGGTAACAGATCATGCTCACTTGGTTGAAAGGAATGAAGCATGTGAAGCACCATTAACTAGAGTTTTATCTAATGAAGAACTTCAGAACTTAAGATATCTTCTCTCAAAATTGGACTCTCCTTCCACAGTTTATACATCAAATGTTGTAAAATCAGGTATTGTGTACTTAAATCCTAAAGATAATCCTTGGATTATAAACTCTAGAGCTCAATACAAAATTTTAACATATTCTAATGGAAAAAAAGGGATAATATTAGAATAACAGATAGGTCTTTTACCTCCTTATCTGGTACAGGTTCTGTTAACTGTATTCTGAATATCACTTTATCATCAGTTTTTCACATAACTTGTTTTCCTATTAATCTTCTCTCCGTCAGTTTTATCACTAATGATCTTAATTGCAAAGTTGAACTTTTTTCCTAACTATTGTGTTCTTTAGAACCACTATATAGGGCAGAGGATTAGCACTAGTAGACTGCAGGATGGCTTATATGTCTTAGAAGAAAATCCCATGATAGTTGCTTATCAAGCGTCTCTTGGGAATAATGTGATCAATAAGGAATTCTACATTGGCATATATTGTTAGGACATCCCTCATTTTTTACTTTAGAAAAATTATATCCAAGCTTGTTTAAAAGAACTTCTTTTAATTCTTTACTTTGTAAAGCATGTGAGCTTTCCAAACACACAAGAAGTTCTTAACATTTATCTAATAATAAAAGTTTTGTTCCTTTTATGACAATTCACTCTGATATTTGGGGTCATACTCAAAATCCCTCTCTTTTTGTCCATAGATGGTTTGTGATCTTTATTGATTGTTGCACGCTAGGCTGGTGTATGTATAATAAACAGCAGTGATAAATTCCAATGATGACTGTGTGGCTAGTCAAGGGATAGGGGTATCATCTCTTAGAATGTAGAACAAGCAGAGGTTGTGATTCTCCATTAGCTACAGCCCAAGTCCTTGACATCCCAAGAGATTTTTATGTGCAGTCAAAAACTACAAAAAGGAAATCAATAAGGAAGAGAAAGCAAAATCCCAAATATCAGGGGACTTTCCCCAAATACAACGGTCTTAGTTTGGAACATTAAGGGGTTAAACAACCTTCATAAACAAGAAATGGAGAATGAGCCTTTCCATGGAAATGAAACATAAGTGATGCCTATAGTTGTTTCTATTTGTTGTCTATCTTACAGATAGTTATACTACCTTACCTAGGGAGCTTTTTGGTCATATTATAATATGATGGTTCGCTTAATCCCCTGAACTCATTGCAATGTTGATATAGTTCTAACTATAATTAAATTTTTTTTTCATTTTAAAAAAAAAAAGGGTTTATTTGATGAAAGCCAAGAATGAAGTGTTTTTGTGCTTTCAGACTTTTCATAAAATGATTTGTACCTAATATGATGCTAAAGTTAAAATTCTAAGTTTTGATAATGAAATGGAGTATATGGATGGAAATTTTTATACTTATTTAGATTCCTATGGAATAATACTTCAAACTAGATGTTCCTGCACTAATGAACAGAACGAAGTTACATAAAGGAAGAACAGACATATTCTAGAGGTAGCTCAATCACTCAAGTTTACTATGAATCATCCAGAGGGATATTGTGGTGATCCCATCCTTTTAGCTGTCTATCTTATCAATAGAATGCCACTTCAAATTTTGGACTTTAAAAGCCCTTTAGAAATTTTGTAAGATAAAAATTCGTCTACTATACCTCCAAGAATATTTGGGTGTATTTACTTTATTCATGCTCAAAATGTAGGCAAGTTGGAGCCTAGAGCTTTGAAGTGTGTGTTTGTTGGATACTCTCTCGCACAAAGAGGATATAAGTGTTATCATCGTCTAAGAAATACTTTGTAAGTATGGATATCACTTTTTTGGAGTGTGAGCCCTATTTTACCATACATCAAACTCCTCTTCAGAGGGAGGATGAGAGTGAAGAGGTGTTGCTTGATGATGTAATGTAGGGAGAGAGAACAATTCAGTGGGAAACTATTGTGATTCAGGAGCATCGAATTAGGTGCTTAAAAAGACCAGATTTGCAAACATAATCAACACGAGAAAAGAAGAAAAAACCATTATGTAGTTTATGCCATCCTCTTCCTCCGAAAACATTGATGAGTTAGAATATAATTTATTTGATGGTTTAGCTAAGCCCATTGCTCTTCGGAAAGGTGTTAGCACTTTCATTAAGCACCCAATTTCTAACTTTGTTTCCTATAACTCACTATCTACTCCCTATAGAGCCTTTGCCTTGTATGTTTCCTCTGTGTCCATTCCATAGGATTGGAGAGAAGCAATGGAAAATGCCCAATGGAAAAGAAGCCATGACTGAGGAAATGAAGGCCCTGACAAAAAATGAGACTTGGGAACTAGTCACTGCTCCAAAAGGAAAAAAGATAGTTGTTTATAAATGGGTATTCACAATGAAACCTAAGTCAAATGGATCTATTGAGAGATACAAGGCGAGTTTGGTGGCTATAGGCTGTACTCAAATATATGGGGAGCACTATCAGCAAACCTTTGCTCCTTTTGCTAAGATGAATACAATCATAATTATACTCTCTCGTGTAGCTAACTTAGATTGGGACTTACAACAATTTGATGTTAAAAATGTTTTCCTTCATGAGGATCTGGAGGAGGAGGTGTATATAGAGATTCCTGGGTTTGAATATGAGAAGACACAAGGGAAGGTTTGTAAGCTAAAAAAGGCCTTATATGGGCTAAAGCAATCACCCAGAGCATGGTTTGAAAAGTTCAGTCGAACCATGATTTCTTTTGGTTATCACCAGAGTAATACGAATCATACCCTATTTATCAAGCATTCTTAAGGTAAGATCATGCTTCTCATTGTCTATGATGATGACATTGTAGTAATAGGAAGTGATACAGAAGAGATGGTTAGGTTGAAGAAACTCCTTGCTCATGAATTTGAAATTAACGATCTAAAGAAGTCGCAATACTTCTTAGGAGTTAAAGTCGCTAGATCAAGAAAATGAATCTTTATCTCCCAGAGAAAATATGTCCTAGAATTGTTAGAAGAAACCAGTATGATGGGTTATAAACTAGCTGAATATCCTATCGAGAGCTACCAAAAACTTCAATCGGGAATATGTGCATCAATAAACATGGGAAGATATCGGAGATTAGTTAGGAGACTCATCTATATCTCTCACACCATACCAGACATAGCATATGCAGTTAGCCTGGTGAGTTAGTATATGTATGATCCACGAGAACCACACTTACAAACTGTATTCCGCATCCTACGCTATCTGAAATTTGCATCAAGAAAAGGCCTTTTGTTCTCTAACAGTGGTCACCTTAAGATAAAAGCATTTACATTGACTGATTGGGCTGGATCTCTAGATGATAGAAGATCAACCAATAGTTATTGTATGCTCATAAGAGGAAACCTAATCACTTAGAGAAGTAAGAAACAAAGTTGCTAGATCCAGTGCAGAAGCTGAATACAGAGCTATGACACAAGGTGTGTGCAAATTCTTGTGGGTAAGAAAGCTGACAAATGAGTTACAATTGGTGGATGGAGGAAGTTTATCCCTCTATTGTGATAACAAAGCTGCCATTAGCATAGCTCACAATCTTTTTCAGCGTGATAAAACAAAACACATAGAAATTGACTGATACTTCATAAAGGAGAAACTTGTGAATGGCTCTTTACAATGAACAACTGGTAGATTTCTTCACCAAAGAACTCTACAACAAGTGGTTTCACAATCTTGTTTGCAAATTAGGCATGTGTGATATCTATACACCAACTTAAGGGGGAGTGTTGACCAGAGTTATTAGATTGGATTATTTTTGTGTATATATTTGGGAATTAATATCTGTAGTGATCTCATCCTATAATTGAGAGATCTCTCCCTATAATTGGGAGATTTGATAGCTAAGAATATCTCCTAATTATTCCTGAGCCTCTTGTACATATACCATAGAAATCCTATCTTCAAACATCTCAATTCAATATAGAATTGTTTTCTTCATTCTCTATTCTTTTTGGAATTTGCATGCAAACCTCTCTCTAGTTTTCTACCCTTAACACCATAGAATAAGCTTTATTTACAGTAGGTAAAGGGTCCACCACTAATATTTTCTGACAATATCATAACTATCATTTAATCCCATAAAAAATTGTGTTAGATGATTGGGTGAGGCTAAATTCATAAGACCTTAACTGCACCATATGTGCATTGTGCATCGCATAGGATAATGAAGCTCATCCTAAAGTTTCTTAAGTCTGGTGAAGTATCTTCCTACTAATATATTCCCTTGTGATATAGAGCTGATATGCCTTTGCAACTGATACACCAAAGGACCATTTGATTCTCCAAATCTTTCTTTTAACTCCATCCAAAGTTCTCTTACATAATTATTGTAAATGAAAGCATTAACTAGCTCTTTAGAAATGGTATTCAAGATCCATGATCTCACCATACAATCCACACGTATCCATTAAACATAATTAGTCGAATCTAGATTAAGTTTTATGTAACTTCTATTGATAAATCTGAATTTCATCTTTGCTCCTAAAGTAAGAAATTAATCCATTCTAACTTAATTAGTTACTTCTAGTTAAAGGAGAAGTAATAAGAACCATACCTAGATGATCGGATTCTTGTATCACCATATATCGGACTTCCTTCACTTTGTGAACTAACTTCTGGAATATATTCATCCCAGTCACCATGTCCTCCATTTTGCATGAAGAACATCCATCAAAACCAAAAAATTTATGTTCAAAGAAAATTAAAAAATGAGCTTGATCAAGCATCTATAGCTCTAACACCATGAACAAATTCTATTAAATCTAGAATTCTAGATCAAAATGAATGAAAACTCAATTCTTTTATAAACATAAAAAATAACGAGCATTAGCTCTGTTTTATACAAACTTCATGACACAATAGTTGCCTCTCACTATCTTAACTAATCTTGATTAATGAGCTATTTACAGCTAACATCTAACTATCTACTTGTTGAATAGGACTAACTAACTAAGTACAAATATTAACTAAATATAATAAATTAGCTATACTTTATAATTAACTATGGATTGCCCGAATGCTTTCGAGTTTAGACAACTGACAAATTATACAGGACTGACCATTTCCACTAGGAAACACTAAATTGGAACATACTACAGCCCCAAGTGGCGAAGAGTCGACATCAAGGTGCCAAACCTTCCCGTTGATGTGAGCTCTTAGGGAAGATCAACCTGTTATCCCTAGAGTAACTTTTATTCGTTGAGCGACGACCCTTCCACTTACCAAGGCCAACTTTCATCCCTGCTCGACGGGTAGGTCTTGCAGTCAAGCTCCCTTCTACCTTTGCACTCGAGGGCCAATCTCTGTCTGACCTGACAGTAATCTGTTCCTGAGAACCTAAGTTTAGGCACAGTTTTCCTGAATATGTTTAGCCAAGTCCAACATCGATTTATCAGATTTGTCTGGCAAAAAATTGCACTGCTACTGGCTGCTGCATTATGACTTGGTGCTTGATGCATACTTTTTCTTCCCCGTCCTTGACAATGGGGACTGAGACATCACAATAGAAACCGCAGCCACAGGTAAACAAACAGGTGGACCACTTGACTAACGTTAGCAGTGGCATGCATGTCAAAATCACATGTACAAGATTCCATTGGAAGGATTTGAGTATCAATTTTACCAAATATCACCTTGAGAAAATGCATACAATCCTTCCTCCAAAAACACCTTATTCAAGGTTATGTTTGCCTAGATCCCAATTTTACAATTGTAATGTTGATTTTGCGGTCATCTACAACGTATGCATGATTACGCTTAAATCTTAGTCTGTGGGAAGTGGAAACAATTCCCTGTTGAATAAGGGTTATCCAATTGCAAGTTGCAGGCGATATCTGCAAGCTAACAAAGAGGTATAAGCCGGGAAGCTCTCTTTATTTCTCTAGTGGGGATAACAGATGGGAAACGAATGGCAATAATGTAGTGAAACGAATATTATACATTTATACTACCCTAGTTCTGATCGTTGAGCCGACGATTTAAGTAAAGATAGAAAGAGGAGGATCAAAGCATGTAAAAGAGCAAAGAAATGTAGTTTTGTCAAGCTTTAGGACCAAATGATATTTTCTCGGGGGCAAACCCGAGATTACAACTACAAAATTTTGTTTGAAGATCACACTGATGGGAAGAATTTGTTAAGATTGAAAGGCAAGGAGTAGAACTCCTCACTCCTTGTGTCCGTCTTGAAAGACCTGAACCTGTCCCACCAGTGCATACCTCTGTCTTTCCTAGTTGCACTGTCCTTACGGTACAAGGTTATGTCTAAAAACACTGCCAACAATCCGGCAACAAAAGGTTCCGACGAGAATGGCACATTAACCATGTCATTGAACTGCCAAAAAACAATAACTAGTTAGTATTAGCAGGCTTAGAACCAGGTTTGTAATTAGCAGGTAAGACATGGTCAGTTACCCATCTGGCGCCGGTGTGGACTGGTCCATAACCATTAACTGCAGTGTACTCGTTGAAGTATTGAGGTATTGATAATCCCATGTAAACTGAGAAGCCAAGTATAAACTTTGTTCTGAAACTGTTCAAGTTGCAGAACTGAAGGAGGCTGAGACCTGCTGAACCTGTTCAAATTCAAGAGAAGAGAAATGAAAGCATCCATTCAGATGGTCATAAAAAACTTCAGCAATTCAATAGGACGTACCAACATAAGCAAAAAATAGACAGTACAGAGCTGCGACAATCGGAGCAGGAATTGAGGCAAAAACAGCTCCAAATTTTCCTGGTAAACCAAGCGTGTTAATCACATGTATTGTTGGGAGAAAGGGAGGAAGAAACAGTTACAAAATAATAACTCACCAAGAATGGAAAAGAAAATCATAAACCCTGCTGATATTTGAACAACCCTTCTACTGCCAACGCGTGTCAGTGCCAATAAACCAGCATTTTCACTGCAGTTGTAAGGAAAAAAAAGTTATGCAAGGCAAATTCAATGAAACTAAAAAACTGATTAGACAGTTTTGTTGAATTAGCTGCCTTTATTTCCAACTGGAAGAAGATTCCACAAGATAATCTTACATAGATACTGATGATCCAGTTCCAGTCCCAAATATGCCAGAGAAGAGAATTCCAATTCCCTTAAATAGGACATAAGAAATAGATATGTGAATCAAACAATAGAAACTTCAAATAACTCATAGAAGCACTACGTTAATGCAAATCCAATGAAGTAGTCAAGTTCAACTATACAGTTATAACTCATGTAGTGAAGGGATGAGATTAAAAATCTTGAGAATGCAGCTTTATTTCAGATTAAATGTCTTTAGAATCCTTTGCCCCGTCGTGCATGTAAGAAGTAAATTGCCAATTGCTGAGCGAAAGTAATCAGCTGTGAGACCTATACCTGCCAACCTATGCCACGGCTAAGGACAGAAGGTGGTATTGGAGTTGCACTGGCATACCTCGACACAGCAATGAAGCCACCAGTAGACTGTTGAATAAGAGCGAGGGAAGAATTACCATTCACAGTAATAATTCATGAAGTTGGTTGAAGTCAATGATAACGTTCGCATGGTGTGCATAACAGAAGTGAAACTGATATCAAAGAGATTTTTTGAAAATGTATGAATTTGAACAAGGAATTGAATTGCTGAAAAGGATAAACACAACCCATGCTTCAAAAATAGTTCACATATACTAATATAGTCGCAATGAATTTAAGGAACCTAGGAGATATGCCCACTAAATACAGTAGAACTCAAAACAATTTCATTAATGTTTCAAAGATTCATAAATCAGGGAAACAAACCTCTACAAGGGCGACGAAAGAAGTCATCATCATTGCAAAAGCCTCGCCAGCATCAAAAGTTGGAGCTCCCCATTGGAAGGGATATGGTACTCTTATCCTGCCAAACAAAAAAGACCATTCACCAGAGGAAGTGAATAGATGTCCCATTAAGATTACAAATTATTCCAGCAAGCCATGGAATCAATATCATGGATTATTGATCACGCTACAGTTCAGACTCATTTAGAAGGAAATCCATAGAGCCCTACCATGGAGCAGCACTTATAATTCCTGCACGGTCAGTTCTGCAGCTTAATTGGGTTTTGGGTCCTGTATTCTTATATGTCCCACCTACGGTGAGGAGGTGAGCGTATATCCACACAATAGTCACCGAGAATATAACAGCAAAGCGATCAAACACAGCCCTGCCCCCACGTATCAAGTGAGGTATATACTGCAAATGTTCATGAAGGTTAGTACCCAATCTTATGAAATTTCATGTGGGGTAAGGTCAAATTCCTTCATTTCTTTCAACGTTTTAAGGTTTAACTAACAGGAAGGAGGGTGTAAATAGGCCTAAAATATAGCATTTACCTGGGAGAAAATTACTAGAAGGATGATCTGTGGCAGCCCAATCTCCACACATTTTGCAAGCTAGCAAGTCCAAACTCATTGTCAACCACAATAGTTACAGAAGATGCAATATCTAAAAGGAAGCTCAAACAGCATACCAGCGGGAATCCAAATTCATACAGCCCAAAACCAGATAAAGCCACCAGGGGAATAGCAGATAACGGACTCAAGAACCTGAAAAGAAAAATGAGACCTAAACTTCATGAGAGTTAGGCTACCAAACTTCTTCAATATTGCAGGTTCCTGAACTAAAAAAAATGCATCTCCAAACTACATCTGGGAAAATTCAAACGATCAACATTTTACATGGTTAAGTTGGCGCAAACAAAATTCTCTTTCTCTCTGATTTTATCGAAGCTGAAGGAACGTCAAATAGACAAGATCATTCAAGTAAGATGCTAATTCTATTTTCTATACTAGGATATTGCCTATAAATAATGAAAACAGACCAATGTAGGAAATTAATAGACCTTGCAACATTGCGCCAAAGCCCACTAAAGCCAATAACAATTTGGAGTGTTGAGGCAACAATGAGGGCACCCTGAATTCCACGCATTATCTTTTCAAATTTCTGCATTATAATCATGACTCGGTTTAATATCATATGTTGTTCTACACTTCCACGCAACGAAACAAAGACAAACAATCTTATCAGAATGTCAGGTTCCATGAACCCACCTCCGTAGGACTCAAAATATCACTATATCGACCAGCCAAGACAACTGAAATGGTGGTTGGCAAATAGGTGTAGGAACCTCCAATTACTGCAGGCAAGCGGGTGCCAAACATTGTTTGAAATAACGTGTTCAGTCCAGCCACAAAAAGCAAAGTTTGAATCATCTTCGCCTTTTCCGCCTGAAACAATCAGTTCAGACTCGTTGATACTTCAAGGAATAAGAAAAATGAGTTAGCCGAATTGTTTGACCATCAATGCTTACATTTCCTCCTCCCATTTGGGGAACTAGAGTAGTGGGTATAAGCACTGTTGTTCCGAGCATCACCAAGTAGTGTTGGAAACCGAGCAGAATTGCTTCAGCTGCATTGCAGAAACCGACTCCGTCTTAATAAATGAAATCACAAATTGGTGGATAAATGCATAACCCAAACATTTTGCGCAAATGTCTATACAATCAAAGATTAGAAGTGAAAACTTAACGAGAATCATTAAACCATGGAAGTGCTAGACGAAGAGATTATATACAACAAAATGAAAATCTCATCAACTTTACTTTGTTATCTACCAACACAGCAAAAGAACCATCAAAATACACGACTAACTCTGCTAGATAATTCCAAAGAACCAAAGCTACAATGCCAAACCGAAACTTATTCGATAGAAGTAAAGAACTCACGCCAAGGAGGAGGACTGGTAATGCAGTAAGCAATATTGGGGAGCTGATCCTTCGCAGGATGCGGCTGTAGCTCCTCCTGTTTTGGTGGCGGCGCTGCTCCTCCCCCTCCTGCCATTATTTCCCTCTTTTCTTCTTTCTTTTAATTCTTCTCTCTTTTTCCCTGGTAAATTCGTTTCCAACACTTATTTAGTCCCTTTGCCACAGAAACCTCTATATAAAAACCCAAATCCCAAATCTCTCAAACCATCCAACGTCAACTAACTATTAAAATCCAGATATCACAATCTCCAATAAAGAAAAAAGCAACACGACCACGATCCCCACACTCACCAACACCTCCCAAAACCAGCTAACCTATTAAAAACCAGAAACCAAAAGACAGGTAATAAGCTAAACAAGCCTATACCACAAGAATGAGAATCAGAAAGGGTACGCCTTGCTGTCAAAATATTACACACTTTTCTGGTGCACACAGAGAGAACTAACTTATTGGAAGATGACTATAGACTGTAACTTAATGCGTGGAAGAAAACATAAAAAGCGAACGTGGAGAAGGAAAAAAAAAAGGCAAAAGGAAGGAGCTAGGTGCTCCGAAAGAGAGAAAGAAATCAAAATACACTCTCTGCAAAACCCAAAGGAATCTCGCTCAAATCTCTTGTCCTTGCATTGCTTCACGATTTTATAGTAATTTGTTAATGTGGGTCTACACTAGTATCTTTTCTCCAATCACGTAAAGATAAAGCTTGCATAAAAGCATCTGCCACCGTTACCTTTACCCAATCACTTAACTACCATAACACCCCTCTACTTCATTTTAAACAAAGAAAAGTTACCAACTTTGATCTCCGATTAAGATAATATAATTGAATAAAGCTCATTTCATCTGTCTCCACACACAAACACAGTAAAGCCGAGAATTAAACTGGAAAACGGAGTAAAGTTAGCTCATTTCTTCGTCATCCGCTCTTAGGTTTCTGGTTAACAAACAACCCTTCATTGTTGTAATGAAGGAAGGATCAATGTGTTTTAGCATCTAACGATCCTTCTTGAAATTGTGAATGAGTACTATGACTAGTCGTTTTCTTTTCAAAGCATTGTCAAAACGTTATTACACAAACCCGTCATTCTGTCTTCCTATATGTCGCTTCCAGATTCTGCGTTGCTCTGTGCATGCACACGTCTCGTGAAAATATCCATCCTTCTCTCTCTGTCTCGGGAAACTCTAAGCTGGGTATCATTTCTCTGGCTCAAAAGCTTCTTCCCTGGGACAAATTTACGTAACAAACTCCGTTATCACTGTTATGATATCGTTTATCGAGCTTCGGTCTTTGATTTGGATCGAAACTGGTGGGTGAAGATTTGAAAAAATGGTGTAACTATTAAGACGTGGGTAAATTGAAATTTTGAGTGTTTGATCTTTACAAGAAATTGATATAAATTAAAACAAATATACAAAATACAAATCTAAGGGCTTGTTTACTTTTTAAAATTTTTATTTTTTAATTCAATAAAATTGTTTGAAATTTTTTATTTTTATCTCTGTTTTTGCCATAAAATTTAATATCAACTAAATATATAATAAGAATTATAAATAATTTAATTTAATATCATAAATTGAATTATTTGATATTAATTATTAATGAGAGATACGAATAATTTAATTTAATTTTTATAATTAATTTATATACTAATTTTTTAATTCAAATTTAAAATATCTTCAAAAAATATAATTTTCTTTAAAAATTTAAAATATATATTGAAAAATAAATATGAATTAAAATTAAAATTTGATTATTATATTATTTATTTGAATAAAATTTAATAGTTTTATTAATAATTTATCGATAAAAATTATATAAGATATTAAATTATTTTATTTATAAAAAAATATTTTCGAATTCATCCGATATGTAAATATTACCGGTAATAAAAATATTTTATTCTTAATGTAAAATATATATTTATTATTTATAAATATCTTATTATATTTAAAAATCACCAAAAATGATCTGCCATTACGTGATAACGAATCTGGCACAGCCACCAACGTTCTCATAAGTAATTGACGTTACATGAAAGGAAAACTAATAGTTGCACAATTGGCGTGAAGAATAAGGCAGGCAGGGCTGTCTGCAAGGAGTTGAAGCGTAAAAAATAAAGGGGTATTATTATTATTTATTGTACGAATGGTGCCTTCAAATGCAAAGCAATGGGCTATCATTACCATGACACGGTCAATTTCACTGAAGTTCGCATATAAAGAACCAGAAAAACAAACAAAAGAAACAAAAAGTATAGTTCATGAGGCCTCAGATCAGGTGCTCACGCAGCCCTAATTGTACCTGCCACGCCTATCACAGAAATTACAAAACAAACCAATTGGTGATAGCATCTATGGCATCGCCACGCAGCAAACCTCGTAAGGATACAACTATTGTAGCATATTAAACACAACTTTTCCACGACATTACATGAAATTCAGTCCTTGAAGTCCTTGCATAATTCGGCATGTCAGTCATCAAGCGGATACACACAGATCCTTGTTGTTTTAGAAGATGTGCCTAAAAGCCATAAAGGCAAAACTTATACAAGAGACCAACCACAAAAGTAGAAGCTCATCATTTGACATGTATAACATGCTCCATGTCAACCACACAAGCAAATTCAGTCCACTCATCTAACATCTCAGTGATGATGCATATGTTTCCTTTATTGAAGAAAACTACTCAGACTTATTTGAGATACGGTAATACCAAGTTCATGGCAATAAAGAATTAACCATGAACAGCTAGAAAAATTGCACAGCCAGCTTCAAGCGTGCTCCAGTCATGAGTGGACATAATGCAACTACAAGACCAGACAAGTTGCAGTAGAAGAGCTACTGTAAATTGATTCGTCAGACTAATCTCTTTTTCTTGGTTAAATCTGAGATTGTCATAGTATGAAATACAGTAATTGCAGACAAGGTTGTAGCCAAGCCCATATACAAGCAGCATACCAGAAAACCCATTTCCTCAGTTCATTTCCATCATTCAGAGGTGCAGACTTAAATAATCACTGACTGGTGTCACGACCTTGCATCCTCTTCCTCTCAAACTCAAGCTGAATGCAATTGCGTAAAAGTTGTTATTTCAGCTCAATTTTCTAGAAAATACAAACGCTTGACAATAAGACTTACCACTTTTTTCACTCTGTCACAAGCCGCAGAAGTGCCTCCCCTAACACATTCAGGGAGATATGGACTGCTGACACGAACTTCATTCATTACAACAATAGCAGTCTTGTCCCAATGAACTGGAAGCCTGTTTATAAACATTCACATTGGCTAAAAATTCTTAGAATGTGGGACATGATTTAGCATTTATCTCAAGTTTGCAGGAAGTTAATTTTGAATTTCAAACATAAATCAAACATTCGAGAGTAAAACAAGATGCTAAACATTACCCAAGTTTATCTGACCAATCAGATGCAAGCATAATTTTACTTGAATTGCTATAAACAAGAAATAAAGGACGAAAAATGCAAATTACGATGGCTCCTTATTGGGAGAAAAACATCACAAAGCTCACATTCTATAACAATAATTACATCTCGTAAGGTGCAGAATAGTAGGTTAAAGAAGATCCCTACATGCGAGGCAGAGATTTTTGAAAAATTTTCAGCGATATGACACTCAAATTGTACTTCGTAAGGTAAGAATACTTACTAACCACAAGAATCACTTTTGTGGGTATTTCTTTTTCTCATTATCTTTCATCTGCAATTTCCCTCTCATTCGTTACTCTTTTAATATCTATGCTATACAGATAACCATGATCTTGCTACAACATATCTGTAACCTCCTGATTCACTGTAATTTTGCCATCATCTTACAAAACATGCCCATGTAGACCAATCCAAAACCCAAATCCCAAATGCTTAACCTCTTTGTCTTCCAATAGTGACATTGCTCAAGCAAATATAATTCTTTGTAATCTCATAAAAATGCAGCTTTTCCATCTATAAACACATCAATTTACTTCTATTAAAGGCAACTCATTTAAGTACTATCAAGCAAGGAACTATCTTTCAGCACTACAACCTAATAACACCATAAGATTTAAATTGTTAACCCGGTTAGGTTGACTCAATCCTAATAACACCAAAAGATTTAAATTGTTAACCCGGTTAGGTTGACTAAATCAGAAAACTAGAAAAAAGTAACCCGAAACAATGTGGCAATTCAGATGTATACCAAAAGACTGAAACAAATCAATGAAGTTTACAAGGCCATTACGTCTTAGACAAGGCATCAAATAAACGCTGAGCCTCAGCAGTGACACCAACTCCAATCCTCTCCGCCTCCACTTCTGCTCGTCTGTAAATTCAATCCCAGTCCTCCAAAATCAGAATGTTCCCAACAACCAAAATATCAAAAAGAACACATAAACAGTAACATTACCAAAAATAATCACCTTAAACCCAGTTCCTCCCTAGCTCGAAGACTATGGAGATCAATATAACACTTCTTAATGTCAAGAGGGTCCTCAGCTTGACCCAGAAAAGAAAACTCCTTGATATAACTCGCTTTCAGAAACCTTATGCTCCTCCTCGGCCCAGCTTTAGACCCCTCTTGTGAAAAAACCCACGAGTTAAAGACATAATACCAGAAGCACAGCAGAGACAGACGGACAAAGAAGAACAACTGCAAACAACATACAACAGAACAACAAAAGGATATGAAGCACGAGGATGTTTGAAGGACGATCAAAGGTGATAACTTGACCATCGAACTCGTCGCCCAATGTTGTCTTGATCGAAAGCAAGCAACCAATTGCAAACTCCTCGCCGTTGCTTTTGTTGGTTGCTTCCATGGCTGCCCTCTTCGATCTCGTATTCGTCTGGTCCACGTGTTTGATGGTTCCGGGGTTGGGTTTCATGCTGTTCAGTACTAGGGCCTTTCCTCTGGCCCGTGTACCCTGTCCTTACATCTCAACCGTCCATTTAAAGATCTATTCAAAAATAGATGATTGAAATATCATAAAATAGGGTAGAGACAAGGTACACGGACGAGAGGATCTGAGGGGCTTTTGGGTTGGTATGTTTAGGTCGTTAACAATATTTCTGTGATTCTGTCAACTCCAATGAGCCCAAATCAAAGTGCGTTTTCCAGGATTTATAATTGATTAATATATAGGTTTTATGCTTGCTGTTGTCAACATTGGCCACCGAAATATAAAATTAACAAATTAAATTTAGGTTGATTGATCTTTATTTTAGAAATAAATTGACTTGAAATCTGACACGAATTTTTTTTAACTGCAAAATAATATCCTTTTATTATAATTAATTAAAATAATATTATTTTAGTATATAAATTTAAAAATTTTAAAAATAAAATAACGTTATTTCAATTAATTATATTAATATGACATAATTTTGTGGGACGAATTCAGATCAAGCTCTGGTGATCTGTCCTCCTGACTCAATACCATCTTATTATTTGATGAAGAGCAAGAAAAAACAAAGAATTTGAATAATTTGGCTTTTCTCTAACAGATATTTTGAACTTATATGTGGTAGAGAGATGATAATTGATCGTCATACCCTAAACAAAGATTTCTTGTGTTTTCAGAGTCTTATTTACAAATTAGTGCATCTTAATTATTATTAATACATTTATGCAAAGAAAAGGATACACATTATGTAAAGAAGGTCTACCTTACCAATACAAAACACGACACTTTTTAATGTATATAAATCAACTTTTGCGACCACATTAATTAAAAATTTTGTGAATTATTTTCACGCATTAAGTTTTTTTTTGCACTCATATTAACTAACCAGTATAGTAAAATTTCGTAAAATATATTTTAATTAATTTCAAATGTACCATATAATGCCTAAACATGGAGCCAAATTCAATACCTTTTCAAACTTAGTTAAGTTTATTAATACATTCATTTGTGTATCTAAACTAAATATTGATTTAAGTTTTTGTATTATTTATTTTTCTTTTTAAGGATGAAGTAACGAAAGAGGAAGTCATTGCTAGTAGTAACGAGTTGTTACGATCCATTAGTTCATATAGAATTCATGTCCTGTGTGTATAAAAAAAACATTCTTTTTGCTAAGCATATATAATAAAATAGAGTGAAAGAGTCCTCTCCAAATCTTAAGATACACAGGCATTAGCTGCACATAACAAAAAATTAATTTCTTTAATCTTTACACGTTTATAGAGACTTACACGTTCTCTATACACGGGTGTGTAGATTCTTAGTTGCTTCAAATCTTCATCCCATGCTATGATTTCATCCAAATTCTTCTCCTTTATGTCTATAAAGGCAATTATAATCTATAAATGCACTTGGAGCGAATTAAGTACCAAAATTACAACAAAACTATGAAATAACAAGACAAACACATCAAATATGAGCGTATAATTATAGTCAAATATATATTTATCAAACATCTTCTCACTTAAGCTTTTGCTTGTCCTCAAGCAAATCATAGTCGAAATTATTAACTTTATAACATCCATCCTTTGTTAATTTGACCTGTCCATAAATACTCTAAATCAAATTAACATACAATTAGAATTAAGTTATCCTAAAACTAATTTTATAAGTCAATATTAATAGCAATCAAGTCAATAATCCTATTGAAATCAAAAGCATAAAACCTTACACCCTCACTAAGGTTTCACTCAAGTCATTGGTACTATACTTTTTCTCTATGATCGCAAAAACATTTTTGAATCATATTTTCAAGCATTCATCATGTACCACAATTAAAGAAATATTGGACCCTAAAATATTTCAAATTTGACCCATTTAAGTAATGTAAATAACCTTTAAAATGAGAAAAAGGCTTCAAAGAAAAATATGATACAGGTTAATAATTTGGGTTATAATCAATAAAAAAGGTTATAGCTCAAAATTGGTTATTCCTAAAAGATACAACATAGCAAGGTAATTATCAAAGAAATAGGCTTAAAGATCTAAGTGCCTTTATCACTTCAATGCTTCTAATTTGACAAATATGATCTCCAAATGTATAATAAAAGCAAGTTCTAGAATTGTTTAACTATGCATGACACCACACATGAAAGAATAAAAGAGCCTAAATATTGATGTAATTTTTTCTTAGGCTCAAAACTCATAAAAAAATGGTCTTATATATGTAAATAATATTTAATTTTCATTTAAATTAACTATTTCAACGATTACTAACAATATGGCTTGTAAAAGAAATTTATTCTAACTATCATCATTTTGCGTACTAATTTAAATCAATATTCAATAATGAAATAAAGTATTATAATTTTGGTTATTATATCTTATTAACTGATATCCTGGATTAGTTTAAATTGCAAATTGTCCCCAATGTACACGATATAAGCATATCAAAGTCAAAAGTGAGAGACTGGAGTTTGGTACTCCCTGAGTGATTAGATTTTCAAAGTTTGATTTTCACAATTTAGGATTGTCCATCCGAAATGATATACAAATATCCTTGCAAAATATAAAGGAAAAGGGATAAAAATAACAATAAAGGAAATAAATACAAAATATAAAATTAGAAATAACATAAAATTTAAAATAAAACCTATCCTAATTCACAGGTTGGCTCCCATATAGCACTTGTTAACTTCGCTAGCTTGACATACCCCTGCATGTTTACTATCATAAGTCTATAATGAGTGACTTGCTTCTACCAATTTCTCCACATAGAGGTTTAGTGTAACATCCCGTTTCCGTATAACGGGTTGAATTATAGAAACGGGTATATGTGAGAAATTAGGAAAACACAACTCAT
>JAOTAY010000003.1:10278536-10291069 GCA_025629805.1 Erythroxylum baracoense | reverse complement strand
TATTAACTTTCTGTCCTTTATGTTTGTGGTTTTAAAAAATATATATACCGACTTTAATTGTTAAGTGATGTGGCACGCCACCCTCGCGGGGCTCGGATTCGGATATCACTATCGATATCGGGTTCGGGTCCAGTGGGAGTGGGGTGTTACATTTAGTATCCTATAAATATGCCATATGTTGTAAGATAATAATAAGAGCATAATTTAACAAACTAATAAATTCTATCGACTATATTAATGCCCTTTTAAATGGCAAACTATTAATAAAATAAGGGATAATAAAACTCCCTGAAACTCGAACAGTTTCTCGTGTGGGAAGTGGGAACCTTCCTTACTTGAGGTGACTACCAATGATTCATCAATAGTTTTCTCCATTGGTTCCTCCTCTAGTTCTTCCTCAATCACCTTTGTCCATTCTTCTTCTTCTTCTTTATGGACAAAGGTTTCTGGCTTGTCTTCTTCTTTAATTATCTCTCGCCACTTCTCTACTTTAGCTTCTTAAACAGAGGCTTCCTCCTCCTCTTCGTCCTTTACTTTTAGAAGCTTGTTTCTACTCCTAAAGGTGATTGTCATTCCATATTCGTTAGGATCCTTTTTAGTTGTACTGAGCAAACATCCCTGCATTTTATCAAATAAAATCTTCACTAACTGACTAACCCAATTCGCCATGTTACGTATATGAGCCTCTGTTCTCTGATGCCTCATGTTTGATTCTTGAACAAGTTTAGCCATCATATCCTCTAGAGTTGGCTTCTTAACACGAGGTGCTTATTACTGTAAATATTTAGCTAGAGCGTAATCATTCTATCCATAAGCATAAGAGTTGCTCCACTCTGAAGTATAAATACTCTTATATGGTGCACCTTAAGGTTTGAATTGCATGCTTGGTTGCTCCCATTTATAGGTTGGCACTTAACATTCATAATTGTAGTTATTACTCCCACAAATGTCACAACAACATGGAATTTTGTTAAGCTCCAAAAACATGTCACCAAACTTTTCTTTCCCATATGGTGATGTTGCCAAATGCAAGGTCTCATCATAGCTCCTATAAGAGTATTGTCCGCTCCATTCTTCCATTGTAAGTTTGTAGATATGAATCGCTAATCCTAACAGTAAGCCACAAACTCAATGTCAAAGTAAAGAAGTTTAAAAGAAAATTAAATGAATAAGTAAAAAATAAAGTGAAATACAAGAAAAATAAAATAAAGTAAAATAAAATAAATACAAAAATAATGGTTAGATTAATAGAATTTAGGATTTCCTAATATTACATTCCTTGGTAATGACACCAAAACTTGATTGGTTTATTTTTATACCAATATTTAAATTATTGCAAGTGCATAGTGCAGTTATAGCTAGTAAAGACAAGTACGGTCGATCTCACGAAGACTGTAAATACTAGTAATTAACCTTTTTATTATCTACCATAAAAATTTGATTTTGGTTTTAAATTAAAATTGAAGTTAAACAAATAAACTAAATTAAGATTAAACAATTATGAATCAGAACAAGTAAAATACGAAGAAAATTGAATTTTAAATAGTAGTGTTTAGGTGATGAATCTCCCTAAGAATTTTTGAATTATGAACCTTTTATCATGCAATCATATTATTGATTATTAGACCGTGAAAATTCCTATCTTATGTTAATTACTCTCTCAATAATATTAACAACTAATCTATTAATCGATTAACAGATATGTTTCTAGTTAAAACCCTAGGATTCCTTTATCGATTTATGAATTTCGCTATTAGGTTTGACCCAAATCCAAATGATTTATGTTGGCCTATCTCTAGGTTTGCATGTAAATCCTTCCAATTATGGTAGATCTATTCATACAAGAGGATTTATCAATCTCAATCATATGAACTCAAGTTATGTACTAATATTTCGAATATATTAGAACAAGAATAAAACATATAATTAAATTACTATAATCAATCAATATAATTGCTTTGAATAAAATACTAAAATATGTCGTTACCCTAAATTAGGGTTCATCACACCTAGACTCTAAAAATGTTTAGTTACTAATCATAGAAAATGAAATCAAAGATAAACATAAAAAAAATAAAAAACAAAGGAATCATAATTCTAAATCTCCTTTTTTATTGCATCTTTTTACAAGTTTAAAGTTTGATGTTGTTCTCTATTGGATCTCTTGATGCTAACTTCGTGTTTTCCTCACCCTTTGATCAGAATCATCACCTCTCTAGGTGTTCTATGACTTAAAACTACTACAAACTCAGATCTCCTTCATTTGCCTCCGCTCACTTCCTTTTATAGTAAAATTTAGGGTTTCTAGGATATATATGGTCACTTATATGGATGTGAGAGAGATCGTGTATAATAAAAAAACCTGAATTTGCTATTTTACACAGGCGTAGTGACTTACATGGGCAATATACATTGCCATGTATTTCAAGATATATGGGTGTGTAACTCCACAGGACTAGTAGAAATTGATTTCTTCAATCTTTACACATTTACATAAACTTACACAGTCTCTATACACCAGCGTGTAGGTCCTTAGTTGCTTAAAATCTTCATCTCATGCTATGATTTCATCTGAATTCTTCTCCTTTATGTCCATGAAGGTAAGTGTGACCTATACATGCAATTAGAGCAAATTAAGTACCAAAAATTCGACAAACTATGAAATAACAAGCAAAACACATCAAATATAGGTTTATATTTATAGTCAAAAATGTATTTATTAATTCACAGATGGGGAATTCACACAAAAAGGGATGAGGAATTTTCATCTAAAAAAGTGCTCTCTAAATTAAACGTGAAAATAATTTTCCATTAGAAAGCTATTTCAGTAACTCCACTCTTGACTTGGATTATATAACCGAAAAGGTCTACTTTTAGCCATTCCACTTGCTTCCTAGTAGAGGTGTGGTTATTCGAAGTGGATTCTCTCTTTTCTAGTAGATGTTGAACTTGCTGTCCCATTAACTAAGAAGGGGACGAGCACGAAAGTTACATGGAACCCTTTCTTTTTGTTGTTGCAACACTTTCTCGAACCAAGTTGACAATCTTTATTAGAATAGAAAAGAAAGGGCTAATGAAGCCCGAAGGTTGCTATTCCAATAAGTCAGTGGGTGGGAGGAGGAAAGGGTTTGACAATCACACCATAACAGTTGAAAAAGTACCTTCAAATAACACATACCATAGACCATTCACAGCCTTCTTTGTTTTGTATGAAAAATAGATCTCGATCTTTGAAAGTTTTTTCCTTCCCTTGCTGCCTCCTTTGTCGATAATTTTTTAATTATTAGGGGAAGCATTCCCTTATCTAAAATTGGAGGGCATTCTTTCCAACCTTATTCAAATAGGGGGATTTGGTTTAAACATAGGCTCAAATATGATTTGCAGGTTCTAACTACGCTATGTAAAAAAAAAAAGCTACAAGGATGACAAAAAGAGGGTAAGATTAGCAAATATAAGAAAAAACATTCTTCTTTTGGTTCTTCTCATGCTTGCTAATGCCTGACCCGCATTAGAGGGTAAGATTAGAAAAATTAGAAAAGATAAAGGGAGTTTCGATAGGATCGATGTAATTAAGCTCAACTAAAAGGAAAGGAGCCCTACTTCCCTCTTTGCAACCTCATCGCTTCAATTTAAGCTCAAATTTGGGCATCGATTTGTTACTTCAGTAGTGTAACTTTTTTGATAGTGACTTTTTAGTAGGGCAATGAAAGGCTACTTCAATATAACAAATAGTCAAAAACTTGAAAGGGTCACCTTTGGAAGCATTCATTGGCAACCAAAGCATCACGAGAAAAGAAAAAAGGAAGGAGTGAAGGCCTAAGCTAAGGACCAATACAACCCCCTTCTGTAAGCCATTACTGAATAAGGATTCCTCCAATGACTTACCAGTTTAGTACATAAATATCGCTGGGGTAGGCCTATGAGGGGGATGTCCTAATAGATCAAATCCAGGTCTTGTATAATGAGAAAGGTGGGGGTGTCAACCCATGTCAAGTATGTGTTACGGTCCACTACAGTTATTGCTAGTTCTCTTTAAAAGAAAGAAGGGATATTTTTTGGATAATCAAACCTAAGGCGACTTTCTCCCACAGGCATCTCAAAGTCAGGGGCCTTTTTGTTAGGATAGACTTAGGATCGCTTTTCCTATACTAGAAGTTAAGCAAAGGTTTTTATTCCTTTTATGGGATTGGCAGGGGACTACCTTCTCGTTTAAATATCCTATGGTTCTTTTCTCACTGACCTAGGTCTTCTCCTCGAGAACTTCTTTAACCTAACCTTAAGGGATTTAATTTGTTCATGCCAATCAGTCAGATACCTTCGAGTCCCTGGTAACTCAAGTAGCTCAATAAGGGTGGATGCTTTTCTTGAGTGAGCTTTTTTCTTCAATTTAGTAAGCATTCTCGATGTTATACCCTGAAGAGGATTCAAACCTCCACGCTCTTTAGCATGAGATTTTGAGTCTCACATATCTACCATTTTGACACCAAGGCATCTTAAAAGTGAATCATATTCCATGAATATGATATCTATCAACTATAATGTATAAAACATATGAAAAAGGTAGAGTTTTGGAGTCTTTCTATTAATCAGTCATATCATATAGGCCTAAGTCAGACATTCAATTACTTCGATTTGAATTATCTGTAAGTTACTTTATATATATTATTATATAACTTTTTTTAAAAAGCGGAAAATCAAACCCATATATCGATTCAATAGAAGCCCAAAGAGGTTAATAGAATAAAGGCTCAAATAAGGAGATATATATGTAAAAACACAAGTTTGATCACGCTTATTCCTAATCCTAAATGGAATGGAATGAGGGAGGGATCCATATGTAAACATAATATTTATTTAGATACGCCCAAACCACCCCTTCTTATTCTTATAATGATAATTTATATAATAATTAGAATGTATGTAATCCTATTTAGGTTTGATCTGGTATGGAATGAGCTTATAATTATAGGATCGACTTGATTATTAGATTATATGTTCAAAGTTCATAACCCTACCCTATTCCCATTTTGGGTCGAACATATCTACTAAATTTTGATTCTAGTTAGTAAGAGGGATCTTAAACTAAAAAATAGATTTTGAAACTAAAAAAAATATATCTTGAACAATTTCAATAATTGGGTTCATTGATATTCCTAGTATAGTAGATGTTATCACGCATAAAATCATACTCAATTCGATGGAATTGTTTGATCTTAAAGGGGATCTTTTGTAATTTCACACATGGGGTTATTTCTTGGTTTCATCAAATTATTAAGAACTTAATTATTTTTAAATAATATTAGATAGAAACAACTCTTTTAAGGAGTCCTATTGAAACCAAGAAATATAGGCCCACCTGCCATCCATATTAGAATAAATGGAATTTTTTGAAAAAACCTACTAGTGAAGGGAGACCTCCTAAGGATAAAAGACATAGAGCTAAAGAGAGGGACAAAAAAGGATCTTTCGTATATAATCTTGGATAATCTAAAATGTTGTCAGTTCTAGTACATAGACCAAATAGTACAATGTAAGCAAAAGTTCCCAGATTCATAGAGATATAGAAGAGCATATAACTTATCATGCTTGCATGTCTACCATTTAAGTTTTCAACAATTATTCCAATAATTACATATCTAATTTGACCTATGGAAGAATATGCAAGTTTAATTCTTTTTTATTAATAGTAATGAGATTCCCTGCTATTATGCTCATAATAGCTAGGATTTCTAAAAGATGTCATTCATGAACTAAGAAATAAAAAGGAATATCGAAAATTTGAGAGCCTGAAGATAAAGCAACTACTTTCAAAATAACTTAAAGAAAAACAATGACTATAGTGGGAGAGTCAGAGTTGAAAAGAGGATTCTCACTTCTTTCTCTCTTTTAAAACATTGCATGAGACTTTCATCTTACAGGGCTCCTAAGTGATAAAAGAAAGAAGAAATCAACTTCTTTCTTTTTTGATTACCTTCCTCGTGTATATATAGGACCAAATCCATTTGACTTCTAAAAAGGAAAAAAAACTTAACTTTTTGAGGAATCCTTCATTAGTAGTTATGAATGACTAATTTTTCTCAATCTTTTCAACCTCCCAGTTCTGTAGGAGCAAGTAAGAAAGATTGAGAAATAGAACCATCTGATTTGATTTGCTCTTAATAGCCATGAGATGATCAACTTAGGGTGACCCTTTTGTCGATGGATGCTCCTATTACACTTGAAGTATTTAAAAGATGAGAACCAACTATACAACATCTACATCGATAATTCAGATATTGCATATGTCATTAGTCCGGTCTTTTGTAGGAGTTACCTGTAATAACAAAGTTTCAAAATGAATATGTTTATCATAAGAGATTCATTATTCCCGACCCTACTTTACTGCATCTTAATAATTATTTGAAAAAATAAAATTTATGTCTTGGTCCAAGTGGGTATACGTCAAGAGTTTATTGATGAGGAGGGGATGGGGAACGCTTGAACCCAATTCCTACAGTGATGAATATAAGCGTAATTGAAATTCCTAGGGAGTTACACATTTTTGTATTGATAAGACCATTCACAATTTTGTGAAGCTCGATCTCCCCTCGGACGAACCATATAGCCAAGAGAAACTATGAACCAGAATAGAACAGCTTGCCCGCCTATGAGTAAATATTTCATAGTAGCCTTATTAGACTGTATATCTTTCTTAGTGTATCCAAGTAATAGGTAAGAATATAAACTGAAACATTATGAAGTTACAAAGATTTGTTAGCACCGAATAAAAACGTTCCTCCTAGAGTAGCTGTTAATACAAATAAGAGAAACTTTTTTAACACCCATTTCTATACGTTGTTATACTCTATAGATAGAGGAATATGTAGAGATGAACATAGTAAAATAAGAAATTGAAAGATTTTGTTGAAATTGTTTGTTTGGAAATTTCCCCAAAAGCTAATTATAGCTTTTCTCTCCATCGGAACAGTAGGGTTGTTATACTCATTACTAAACTTGTTGAAGAGATGAAATATAACCAAGGTATATCTTTTTGATTAGAGGTTAAGTCGATCATTAGAAGAAGAATTAAGTGAAAATTTAGGATACATTTTAGGAAATTAAAATTTCCATCAAATAGAAGCAAATGAAAGGCTTTCATAAAAATTCTCGTAGGATCAAGAATGAAGTTTTTATTTTGTACATGCTAGATTATAAATTAGTAATTGAATCCAATCTACAAAAAAAATCCCAATTGTTTTAAACTTTCTCTTTTTTTAGAATAGAATATTTACGAAATCCCTATAAATAGGCTCAAACCTTATTCCATGGTATTTACCTCTCTCTTATTCTTAAACAATTCCTTGAGAGGGCTTAACTAATCTATGATTTTTGTTTCAAGAACTATAATGATCAATTATGACTTTTTCTTTTTCTATTAATTCTTTTTCGGTTGAGATGTATAGCTCTATGAGTCTATGTGTCTATATAGATCATGTTTATTGATTAACAAAAATGTGTAAAAGTTCTATTTGCCTTTTCCATTCTATGAGTTTCTTCCTTTCTACGTATGGAATTACCACTCCCCTTGGTGGAATCCACTAATTGGAACTGAATTTGAAAGTTATATTTCGACCTAGAAGTTTTCGGGATGCCCCTAATAACTAACAAATGGCAAATGCTTTTCTTTATAAAATCATAGGGAATTTGATGAGTCAATCCACCTATATGTCTTGCTTTTACTGCTATATCAGGAGTTACTCCATGTATTGTTTTATGTAAAATAGTAAAACATATAGTCAATTTTTTTATCTTTTGTTAAATCTTTTTCATTGCTTGATAGATAATTGGATAATTCAATGATTTTTTCCTTATTCAGGATAAGATTAACCAACATATTAACTAATCAATTATGATAAATTGGATCGAATTTTGTAGTTTTTCCTTTTGTAGTACCTCAATGTGACATGAGCCCGTAAGGGATTATCAAGAATGATTTTTCCTTTTCTTTTATAAGAGCTAATAAAATCATTTATTTTGGCCTTTTTACCCCATATTATAGGGTAGATCTCAAAAGATATGAAAGGCCTCCCTTCAAGTAGTACATACGATTTTCATCAAATACAACTTTCCATAGGATTCTATATGTATCGATGATATCTAGTATAAAATTCTGTTTACTCGCTTTAAATTGAGTATCTGTTCCCTTCTTTTTTATTAGGAAAAAGAATTTTGTATTTTACATATAAAATTGAGTCCTTGGTTTTTCGAAATAGTGTATAAAGAAGTGTTTCGAATTAATGCTATTTGACTAGGACTTGTTCTAAAATTTAAGAATTTGAGGCATTTTGAATGATTTGTTGACATGAACAAATTCAAGGAAAACTTTTGAAATTATTCTAATATTTAACCTTGGATATATAATAGTTCGAATCAAATCTCTTTAGAAAGAAGATCTTTTGTCTTATGGTAGCCTTCTCCATTCCATTTATGAAACTTTCATTATCGGGTTAGCCATAGACTTTACATGTTTTTAGCGATACCTAAGGCATCATCAAATGATACAAGTTTTGGATAAGAATCTATAACGCATTAGAACGCCCTTGTTGATGGCCCTTTACTTTGACAGCATCTAGGGTTCCTAGAACATATCTCACACTAGGTAAATCTTGAACCCTTCCCCCTTTTACTATGGCTATAAAATGTTCTTGTAAATTATGGCCAATACCAGGTACATAAGCAATGATTTCAAATTCAGAGGTTAATCGTACTCTGGCAACTTTATGCAAGGTAGAGTTTGGTTTTTTGGTGGTGGTAGTGGAAAAGTTAACAGATAAGTCACCTTTACTACTACTCCACAAAACCATACATGATATTTTCACCTCATACGACTCCTCATTTAAATCTTTTGAAGTCATTGGATCCTTCTCCTTGTTTGAGAAGCTCCTCTTTGCCTCCACTCTATACTAAAATGTAACTAGGAAAATTCAATCACACTTTTCATGCTCCAATTGAACCCTTTTCTTTGTTGATTATTCTCAAATGAGAAGATTCTTCTTTTTACCAAACATATACAGATCCAATCATGATCTTGTTTTATAATAAGAATAAGAAATCTTTCTCGATTAATCCCTTTATCCCTTATTTTTTGAGAATAAGAAAGCTTGCTCGATCAATCCTTTACTCCTTATTTTTCTAGAATTAGAAAGATTTTTTTCAAGTTTGAATTTGTTCATTTAGAATCTAGGCTCTTCTACTTCATTTTTATTTTTATTAGTATAATTCTATTATCTGCTTTTTTGATTCCCTTCCGTCATTCCCTAATCCCCATAGGTTTGGTTTGATCTTGTAGAAACAACCCTTTTTTCATTAAGCGAAGGGTACAAAAAATGAGATTGATTTTTTTATAAAAAAGTACTATATAAAATCTTTGATTTTTTCCTTTTTGGCTATCCCAATCCCATAGGTACAGTTTTTGAATCAATGATAAGCATGAATTACATCGTGTTCTATGGCATAGTTTGATATGTATTTAATGGTTAATTCGATCATTTAGTATATGTTTAGGATAAAATTATGTTCAATTGTTAATTATTTATGTATTAAGTGTTTTATAGGTTAGTACAAAGAGAGATGTATGATGTTTTTAATTTTAAGCTTTTTAGAAAACTATCCCACAAGCCTCCGTTTGATAATGAAAGTTTGTTTCTATTTCCTGAGAAACACCATTTTTGTACGATCCTAGAGTCATTAGCTTTGTGTTCTACTTACTGGAAACGTATGTTTTTCTCCCTTATGCAATTTATGAAAAATAGTTTTGAATGCGTTTAAGATCTGGAAATACATGTTTAAGATCTTGAAAACAATTTTGGATGTGTTTTTGAAGTATGTTATGAGTGCGAATTTGTGCATGTGTTTATTTGATTTCGAATCAGGCAAGAGAAATGGATATTCACCAGTGGCGCTACTGAAGGCATGAACTAGTGGAGATTATCCCCACTGGTGAAGGGCGATATCTCGCCCAGAAGATGACTGGAAGAGTCATCGAAGGGCATAGGTTGCAGCATTTGGAGACAAAGCTAAGAGCATGCAGCGTGAACCAGAAGGAGGAGGTGCCAGTGAAACGCGAAATCACTAATCTAGAAAAACGATGGGATGTGTGTCAGTGAATGCTAGTAAACGCCAGATGTTGACCTCACTGTTCTGCGCCTTCTATACACATGCCAAACAGTCCTCCTCCTTTTTATTTTAATATTTATGTGTTCTAAGCCCATTTTTTATTTAAATTGATAAAATTGATATTAAATTAGTTTAAATTTCTAATAAATTTGAAAAGGTATTTTTTTGAAATGTTTGAAAATTGTTTTCAAAGGATTATTTTTGTTAGGAATATTTTGAAATTTAGTTTAATTTTTCAAAGAGTTGAAGTACTAAACTAAATTAATTATCAAATCAATAATTAGAGTCAAACAAAGGTTTTAAAGAATTTCTTTCATAATTTGATTATGTTAGAAATTATTAATATAATGAGATTATATTATTTTTATAAGACGAAAATTTTTAAAATTTAAAATCCCTCAATTAAATAGTAAGTACACATTAAAAAAGTGGCAGTTGTCTTCCATTATTTAAAAATAAAACTAGAGTTCTATTTATTGTACGACTTATTAAGTAACTCAAGGCCTATTTAACCCTAATTTTTTTAAATTAATAGGTTCTGTTTAACTAAATTTGTATGATTTGGATGACTCGTGATCGTATTAATTTAAAGGCAAGGTTAGGAATAATATATAAAATATATTATAAGAAATAGTTATCACTGGATTTATAAGTCACATAAGATGTGATTGATAAAGTTGTTATCTACTTAATTCAAATTGAGTTAGTTTGAGTGACTCAAGAATAATTTATTTTGAATAGGATCATAGCCCACTAGTAAATTATTTGATAATTTCTCGACTTAATAGTGAGGGCTATTATTTTGAATAAAATAGTAGGAGTAATTAAATATTTATTAAAATCCTTATTTTATTTGATTTTGTGGCATGAGCTGATATTTGCTCTTTTGTATCTTTTGAATATCAAAAGAAGATGAGTACCAATTTGTTGTTGAGGAGCATCATAGATGCTAATAAGCTAATTGGACTCAATTTCTTAGATCGGTTTTGCAACTTGAGAATTGTTCTTAGGCAAGAGAAAAAACTATTTGTTTTTGACACTACAATTCCACTAGAGCCTAGTTCAAATGCAACTAATGAGGTTTGGGAGCAGTATTGCATTATATTGATAATGTTGAAAAGCTACATGTATGATGTTGGCTATTATGTCTTTGGAGCTTCAGAGTAGCATGAGAATATGAACGCTCTTACTATAATTATGCATCTTAAGGAGTTGTTTGCACAAAGCAGGATGCAGAGATATCAATTCTCCAAAGCATTATTTCAATGCAAGATGGCAGAAGGATCTTCAGTAGAGTTACACGTGTTGAAGATGATTAGTTGTCTTTAAAAATTAGGCTAATTAGGTTTTGTTATGGACCATGAGTTAAGCATTGATATGGTGCTTAAAACTCTTAATTAGAGCTTTTCAGAATTTTTTATGAACTTCCATAAGAATTAAAAGGATGTGTGATAAGTCAAATTATTTATATATGATTTTAGGATGAATTGGAACTAATTTGACTTATCTCTTTATGAACTTTGAGCTTTATTTGGGTAATTCTCACACAATTCAACTTTATTGCTTAATAGGTACAATTGGATAGATTTTGGGGAAAAAGGCATAACTTTCTCTGTGGATATCAGATTAAGATCATTCAAGTATGCTTTTGAAGAGGACTTCGAGTTCTATAACTTTTATGAAGATCTTGAGGAGAGATTTTGCCTTCTAAAGGTTCAAAATTGCACATTTCTAGAGATGCCTAGTGTATATCTGCCCAGCGGACATCATATCCCTCCAAACGGACATGAGCGGAGAAAGAAAGCTGACAAACCTGAGAATGTTCACTTAACGAACATAAGGTCCGCTTAACGGACATTCACTCTCCAAATTTGCTCCAAAAGATAGAAAAAGTCCATTAAACGGACATAAGGTTTGTCTAACAGACTTTGACGGCACTGTTACGATCCTGGTTTTCCTGTTTAGCAGAAACTAGGTTTTTTTGACCCCAAGACATTATAAATACTCATTTTGAAGAAATAAAAAGGGATCTGGCACTGAAACAAGGTAGCACACTAATGGAGGCAGCCAAAAGAGGAAAAGAAGAGGAAGAAGGAGGGTTTAATCACGATTGGAAGCAAGCTTGTTTTGTCTTCTCTCTCTCTATCTCCTCTCTCCTCTCTCTACCCTGTCTTTGATGTTGATTGTCTTTATGTATTTGTATTCTTCTGTCATATGCTAGAACTAAACCCTTTTTAGGGTTAGGGATGTAGCTTATTTTAGGGATTGATTTATGTTTTATGGATTGATTGGTGTTGAATGAAAGTTCTTGGGTTATATTTATCTTTCTTGAGCTTCATTATTGTTTCTATGCTTGATCACCATAGATGCAATCTTAG
>JAOTAY010000003.1:10251824-10278436 GCA_025629805.1 Erythroxylum baracoense | reverse complement strand
TGGTAAGAGATATGCATTAGAAGATGATTGAGAGTCACCCTTAAACACTTGTGTGTGAAAGTGAATGCTTTATGAGAAACTTCATTCATGGCATGTGATTTTGATTAATTTAAGCATTATTATGTTTTATTGTTGCTTAGTTTGTGATCTAATTTATGAAGTATTATGTGGCCTTATTTCAATTCTGAAGTCCATATTTCAATTCTTACCAATAATACTTTCAATTTATTGGATTGAACTATGATGATAATTACGTGTGGAATGATGAAAAGAAAATATTTATGGGTATCGTTCAATTTAAGTAAACCCTTAGGAGACTATAACTCCTCCATTATAGACACATAGTGGTTTAAAGGCTTGTGGAATATGCTAAATGCCACCGTACACTTATGAAAGTGGAATCAATACCTTATTTATGGATTTGGTAGTTAGTCTTCTTTTATTTTTGCTTGGGGACAAGCAATAGTTTAAGTATGGGAAAATTTGACTTGACAAGTCAAATTATTTATATATTATTTTGGGATGAATTGGAACTAATTTGACTTATCTTTGTGTGAATTTTGAGCTTTATTTGGGTAATTCTCATACAATTCAACTTTATTGCTTAATAGGTACAATTGGATAGATTTTGGGGAAAAAGGAATAACTTTCTCTATGGATATCAGATTAAGGTCATGCTAGTACACTTTCGAAGAGGACTCCGAGTTCTACAACTTCTGTGAAGACCCCGAGGAGAGATTTTTCCATCTAAAGGGTCAAATTGCATATTTCTGGAGATGCCTAGTGTATGTCCAACCAACAGACGTCATGTCCCTCCAAATGGACATGAGCGGAGAAGGAAAGCTGAAAGACCCAAGAATGTCTGCTTAACGGACATAAGGTCCACTTAACGGACATTCACTGTCCAAATTTTTTCTAGAAGACAGAAAAAATCTGCTAAACGGTTATAAGGTCCACCTAACAAACTTTGACGACACTGTTACGATCTTGGTTTCCCTGCTTAGCAAAAACTAGGTTTCTTTGACCCCAAGACACTATAAGTACTCATTTTGAAGACCTAAAAAGTGGTCTGGCACTGAAAACAAGGCAGCACATTAAGGGAGGCAGCCAAAAGAGGAAAAGAAGAGGAAGAAGGAGGATTGAATCAAGATTGGAAGTAAGCTTGTTTTGTCTTCTCTCTATCCTGTCTTGAATGTTGATCGTTTTTAAATATTTGGATTCTTTTATCATGTGCTAGAACTAAAAGCCATTTAGGGTTAGAGATGTAGCCTATTTTGGAGATTGATTTATGTTTTATGGATTGATTGGTGTTGAGTGAAAGTTCTTGGGTTATATTTACCTTTCTTGAGCTTCATTATTATTTCTGTGCTTGATCACCATAGATGCAACCTTAGGAATCATATGATGGACTAAGAGGTGAAGTATGATTTGTGCACTGGGAAGATAAACACATTAGATTTAGAGATAGAGATATCCTGAACTGGTGTGATAACTTATGGTTGCTTGTTCTTAATGAATTTGACTCGTTAGGTTTTGTATTGAGAGATGGTAACCAACTAGTTGGATATTCTTATATGTCTTGAGAGAGAATATAAGTTAATTTGTGCAATTGTTATTATAACCTATCATTCAATCAATCCCATAATTCGTTGTTCAATCTTTTAAATTGGTGAACCCCAAAACCCTAAGTCTAAATCATCGGATTCACCTTGCTTGTTTATTTACATTCTTCACAATTTATTGTTTGCTCTAATCTAATCATCTTTTAATTTTCTTGTCATTTTAGTTCACGTAATTAGGATTAATTCAGTAGTGAGTATTTTATTCCTTGTGGGATACGACCTTTGAATAGTTGATGTGTAAGTACTAGGAACCTAGATATGTTTTTATTATGGATTCTTCCAAAAGAAAGAAAAAGGGCTCTAAGAAGAATAATAACAAGAAACAAAAGGCTTCTAGAGAGTAGTAAAGCCAAAAGATGGTGTCAAGAAGAAGACTAATGATAAGGGCACATGTTTTCATTATGGAGTTAATATACACTAGAAAAGGAACTATAAAGCTTATCTTGCTAGCCTGGTAGACAAAAAAGTTAAAATGGCTCTATCTTCAGGTATGTTTATAATTAAGATAAATCATTTTACTTATGTTTCTCATTCTTGGGTATTAGATACTGGATATGGTTCTACAACAACAATAATAACCCAGTAGAAATCGCACTGATAGGGTAAAGATATAGTAGTACGCAGCCTTATCCTTAACTAGTGGAGAGGCTGTGGTTCTCATATTTATAATAACATACAGATGTTAACAAGGAGTAGATCATTGAGGAAAGGCTATGTGGACTTGCAAGTTAACAATGGAGCAAGAGTTGTTACATTCGTTGTTGGAACTTGTAGTATAACTTTGCCTTCTGGTCTTGAACTAAAACTAGATAATTATTACTATGTTCCAGTTGTTACTAGAAACATCATTTCTATTTCTTATTTATATTTGAATGGATTTGTCTTTATTAATAAGAATAAAAGTTATTTTTTAAGTAATTAATAAGTTTTACGTTGAAATGATAACAGTCATTATAAAACATTATAATTCACACCACTATAATTATATAGAGATTACTTTAACTTCACTTACAAAATTACAATATATTTATAGGAGCAGTGTAGTTTTATAGGTTCATTCTCATTTTCATCCTTGTTATGATGAAGTCTTTCTAGGAACTTGTTAAAGAAATCATTTTTAGTTTGGTCAAGTACCCCTTCTAGTTATGAGTTAATGAGTTGGTGCTATTTTTAAGTCCCATATGAATTTATGAAACTAGAATTACATAAATTTGTTGAGAATGCTTTATACTTATGTAGTTCCCATTATATAAAATCAGGTTAAAATTGGTTAGGCTGGTAGCTTGGTATTTTTTCATGATGATATAAGAACCTTTAGATGGGTGGAAAGGCCATCTTCAGTTGCCATTTTGGACTAACATATAGACCTTAGTGTTTGCAGGTACTAAACCTCTTAGGCTATAGAGGTATGAAATGAGATATAATGGCCTCAATGGATGCCAATTGTCATACCAAAACTTCGTCTTACTTCCATTTCCAATAATAAGCTTAATATGGGGTTGCATAAGTTGTCTAGTGTTCAAAATATACTGAAATGTATAAGATTATGTTAGCTTACATTGAATGGACTATATGCTTTCTTGTTTGATATGCATTATATGAATCGACTTTACCCAAAGACTTTATTTCTCTATACAGATTCTCTAGAGTCTCTTAGCCATTAATGTTTTAGCCATCCTGGTAACTAATGTGATTCCAAGCCTTTATATTCCTTAGGCATTCATATTATACCTCATTTATCCTTAGGGTTTTCTATAGTTGTTGTCTATCCATTCTATATAAAGTCTTTGATAATTCTATCAATCTTCTTAAGAATGCAAATAATTCTATCAATCTTCTTAAGAATGCTCTTTCGAAGTGTAAAGTGAGATAGCCAATAAATGTGCAAGTTGTTAAGTATTGAGATTGCCAACTATAGTCTGCATCTATATGAAAGGAATTTGTTGCTCCATGTTGTTATTCTCTTCTCAATGGATGATATTAAGAGCCTACATTCTATTTCCTTTAGCTTCGTTGTTGATATTGGAACACCTAGATATGTTATGGGTGTTTGTAGAATCTTTAATCATGTAGTAAAGATCAAATGTATTGAGCCCATTCAATTATGCTTAGAGAGATATCCAGGACTCTTATTTGGATTGAAGATCAATCTTGAAATTTCTCTAAACATTTGTAAATAATGTAGCAAAACTCTAACTGATGGATGGTTATTAGCACACAACATTAGAAGATCATCAATAAAAAAGAGTTATGAGATTTTAAGATTTCCACATCTATGTTGATATATGAATTCTGGAGTTTTAGAAATGTTTGTAATTATGTGTAACACCTCCATAGTGATTGCAAATAGGTAATAGGACAATGAGTCTCTTTGCTTTAGGCTTGTTGAAGCTTTGAAGAGTTTTGATGCCTTTTTATTCAATAACACTATATAGAATACAGAGGTGATGCAAGCATAGAGCTATTTTAAGTTCAGAGATGATAAATGTCTGTCCTATTATGTCAAAAGCTTTAATGAAATCAATTTGGAAAGCACGACTATTAATGTTCAACCTAGAATTGTAGTCTTTGACTCCTGGACCAACGTTATATTATCTTCTAAACTTCTTTCGGGTATATATGCTCTTTAGCTTGCATTGATCACCTCAGGAAGGGATTGCTTAGTATTTTAGAGATGATTTTGTATAGAACATTACAACAAGAAATATGTCTATAGCCATTAAGACTCATTAGATTAGAGACTTTTGGTATTAATCAAAGATAGGTTTTATCGAATTCAGTCAATAACTTGTCACTTTTAAAGAATTCCTACACTGTTCGTACAATTGTAGGACCGTTTAGGTCCTTTTTTTTTTAAAGAACCTAGCATTGAAGTCATCTGGTCCTAAGGCCTTGTCTGGATGAAAGGAGAAAAGAATTATATGAAGAGAGAAAAGAACCATCTCAATTACCTTATTTGTGACTTCTTTAAGCAACATTAAGTGATGAGTTTAGGGTATAGCTCCTTGCGTGATTATCAATATATCATCAGTAAACTCTGAGGTATTACAATAGGTGCTGTTTATTCCCAAGAAATGATTTCTAGCAAGCTCCTTAAGTTTATTATATCCTTGGTCAAGATTCCTATAAGGATCAATGAGAGAAACAATTTTGTTCCTATTTCTTCTCCCCTGGATTATATTATAGAAATATCTGGTGTTGTTAGCCCCTTTATGAAGCAATTGTACTTTGGATTTCTACTTTAATTAAGAGCTATAAGCATTTAGAGATTCAAAGTACTTCTTCAGTTTAACCTTTCTTTTCTCTTTCCTTCAGAACTATATCCCTTGTAGAGTGAGATAAAGCCCTCTAAGCTTTTGTAAGATTCTCTAAAGCTAGCTTTTTATATACTTGCACTAGATCATCATTGTGTTTCACTAGGGAGGCACATTCTTTTTTAACAACTTTTAACATTTACATACATTAAAAAGCTTTAGAACTATAGTTTATCTTCTCTATAACCCCGTAAATGATTAAGTTAAGTGGGGATGCTTTAATAATGAAATGAAAAATATGAAAGGGGATTTCTTTTTGGCAAGCTTACTATAAATTCAATAGAATATGAAAGGGGATTTCTTCTTAACAAGCTTACTATGAATTCAATAGTAATACGAGTATGATAAGAAAATAGTGGTGCCTTAAAAGGGAGCTCTCTCCTAATTTTGATAGTCACAAGCTATTTATTAAACACCTATCAAGTTTTTTCTGCATGAATCTATCTCCATTATGATGGTTACTCCAAGTTAACAAAGCTTTATAGTATCTGAGGTCCACCAAACCTAAGGAAGAAGTGAGAATGATTAGTTCTTTTACTTCAAATTGTGATGTACGCTTACCCACATTTCATTCAGAGATTGAGAGTATATAAATGAAATCTCCAGCTATCATCTAAGGCATTGTCATACTAGCCTCAATCTTCTCTAGATATTGCCACAAGCTAGCCCTCCGTTATTCGCAATTAGCAATATATTTTATAGAGATGGCTAAAGGATTATTATAGGCTTTAAGTATGAATTCACAATGAATAAGTTGACTAGAACAAAACTAAGTGGATAAGTGCAAGCGAGCAAGGTCAAAAGAGATAATAACTCTACCATTAGGATGCTTGGAGTGATTATTTAAAGTAATCTATATTGTATGGAAGAATCTCAGGCCTTTCAAGAAATTCTCTTCCTTTATTTTGGTGTCAAGAAGACCAACAAAATAAGGTTTCCTAGCAGTTAAAAAGTTTCTTAGAGCTAGCTATTTATTTGGAAAATTAAGCCCACGTACATTCTATATAATACGCACCATCAGGAGTTTTTTGGATTTATTTATCCTCCTCCTTGATTTGTGATTGCTAGTCCTTAGTTCCATCCATACCTCAATTTGATCCTTAGCATTGGAATCATTCTCAGCTTTTTTAGTTTCAACTGTCATCTTCCCTATTGGTACGTCATTGCTAGCTTTGAATATCTTATATTAAATTACCTCATTCTTTTCAAGCTCCTTAATCTTAGTAGGTTCCTCTTCAGATAAAAAGGTCTCCATATTTGTATGCTTTTTAAGTAAACAGATTGCTTTTCTATTATTATCAACTCAGTGTTACCTACATTTTCAGTTGTCGTACTACTGGAACTACTTTTTCCTTGATTTTTATCCACCTTTGTGTTTGGTCTTTTTGCTTAATTTTTCTTAGGCATCCAGATTTTAATAGTGTCTTTCAACTGAGGTCTCTATGGATATGATAACCTTACCTTATCCTTAATCAGCTCTCGAATGTCATTGAGTTTCATAATTGGTACATATTGAAGAAGCTCCTTTTTAACATAAAC
Source organism: Erythroxylum baracoense (assembly GCA_025629805.1). Classification (NCBI taxonomy): domain Eukaryota; kingdom Viridiplantae; phylum Streptophyta; class Magnoliopsida; order Malpighiales; family Erythroxylaceae; genus Erythroxylum; species Erythroxylum baracoense. The sequence goes on along the minus strand of JAOTAY010000003.1, from coordinate 10,271,961 downwards.
TTCTATTCAGATCCTCACAAATCCTACCCTATTAAGATTAGTTATGATGTCATCTAAGTGGTGTAAATAGTTAGATGACAAGTAACACAGGCCCTCAGAAGGCCAATAATCCAGAGGAATGCAATGGAAATTAACCTAGATGGGTATGGATTTCATCTTTGATCTATCCAATCTAAATCCTATTTCCCATTTCCTTAAGAAAATAGTTTTACCTTACATATGCCAAGAACCTAAATCCATAATCTTACACCATTTCTCCGAAGGAAAAATGAAAAATGAAGAGGTCATCTTCAATGATTATAGTGTTTTCTAGTCCCCATCTCTACTAATTCAGGTTAGCCCAATGTTGGAAACTTGGAAAAACTAATCTCTTATCTAGGAAGTAACCAACCAGGGCAGCTTTCCATTTGGTCGCTCCCTTTATCAAAACTTCAAAAGGAGCAGCTACAAGTCTTTCCTTATTCTGTGAAATGAAATGTAGCTTGCCAAAGGCTTCTGGATCTCCACAAATCTTCTCCAAGATGGTTTTTCCAATTTCTGAGTAGGAGGAAAGTTGCTAGGTTCAGTCTACTTAAAAGAAAGAACATGGAATTCTTCATGCACTTGATATGATGAAGAACCTACAGTTGGAGTAGAAAGGACAGTCGGGGCTTTAGCTAACGTTTTGCCTCTAATGATAAACTGTCAGAATCTGAAGCAAGGTAGGAAAAAAATAAGAGTGGGTTACTTTAAATGAAAAGAACCCAATTTAGACCGGTTATTTTTATTATTACTTTATTATTATTATTATTATTACTTATTTTATATTGTATATTTTATATTTTATATTATAAGTATTTTTATGTTTTTATTGTAGTTTTGCTTTTTTCCTTATCAATAGTTTTCAAAAACTTATTTCTTTTTTTTCTTTTTTTGTGGGTTTATCAAAAACATATTCTCTAACAATTAGAGGTAATGTTACGTACTTCTGGATCTTCCCAGACTCCGCGTCTCAGCGAGTCTTCTCCTGAGGTGTTATTGTTGTTGTTGTTATTGGTTCACTCATTCCACTCATGTATTTAATAGTTCAATGTTTCTCTTGAAATCCTCCAATGTAAATATTTTTTCATATGCTTGCTTTTACTCCAAATCTCCACCATTTGGAGTATACAAGTACATAAGTCAAAAGGAATTTATGTTAGGTTGTAATGGGGCTAGTGTTAAAGGTGAGGATCAAAAAGTACAAAGATTAAAACCATAAATACTAGCAAGGCATCTAAACATATGTAGGGAATAAAATTATAAATTGGAACTATGATATTAAACTCACTTAGGAATGCTTAACTATTTTAGAAGAAAATGGGTTGTAGATTGGATTTTCTTGTTGCTACCATTATTGATTGTTCTTCACTTTATTTTGATAAATATATGAATAAATAAACAAATTTGAATCATAACACAAGAGAGTAATGACAACATAAGATTCATTTCTCATACTCCTACAAAAATACTCATTTGATTCCCATATTCCAATTCTTAAAATTGTAAGAGATTTTTTCCAAATGCCCTATTAAAATTATGGTTGGGTAACCATGTTTAAGTGGATAATTTGGCTTGTAATATGGTTATAACATAAAAGAAAAAGGTTATGGCTTAAAGTGGCTAACTAAGGATATTGAATTCGAGTGGCTCTTTAAGCTAAAGGTTGTAAAATAACGAAGGTTGTTTTCATTCTTATGTATGCATATATTGTTATGGTCTTCAAATTGTCTCATGTAATTTATAGGCAAATATTTACATAAAGAAAACACATTTCAAAGGAACACTGTAACAGCCCTAGACCATCCGCCTATAGATATTGTCCACTTTGGGTCTTGGACCAGTCAAGCCCTCACTATTTTGCTCTTCCCACCCTCGAAAAAACATGTCCATACCCTTATAAGGCATACTTCATTCCCCTCTCTAACCGATATGGGAATATCACAATCCACCCCCCTTTAGGGCTCAGCATCCTCACTGACAACACCGGTTCGAGTACTGGCTCTGATACCATTTTTAACGTCCCAAACCACTCGGCCATAGATATTGTCCGCATTAGGCCTTGTCCTAGCCAAGCCCTCACGATTTTGCTTTTTCCCACCCCCAGAAAAATGTGTCTTTAAGGGAGAGGTATCCATATCCTTATAAGGCGTACTTCGTTCCCCTCTCCAACCAATATGAGAATCTCACAATCCACCCCCTTTAGGACTCAGCGTCCGCGCTGACACACCTGTTTGGGTACTAGCTTTGACACTATTTGTAACAACCCAGACCATCCACCCATAGATATTGTCCACTTTGGGCCTTGACCTAGCCAAGCCCTCACAATTTTGCTCTTCTCACCATCAGAAAAATGCGTCTATAGGGGAGAGGTATCTATACCCTTAAAAGGCGTACTTCGTTTCCCTCTCCAACCGATATGGGAATCTCATAATCAACACCCCTTTAGGGCATAGCTTCCTTGCTATTGGTTCGGGTATTAGCTCTGATACCATTTGTAACAGCCCTAGATCACCCACCCATAGATATTGTTCGCTTTGGGTCATGGCCCAGCCAAGCCCTCACAATTTTGCTCTTCCCACTCCCGAAAAAAAGGTTCTTTGAGGGACAGCTATCCATACCCTTGTAAGGCGTATTTTGTTCCCCTCTCCAACTAAAACCATGAGGGCTTGGCTGGGCCAAGATTCAAAGTGGACAATATCTGTAGGCAGGTGGTCTAGGGCTATTGCCAACACATTGATTGATATGGATGTTTCAATCTTTTATATTTCAAAAGCTCAAAATTTATATAAAATCACCTTAACTTCTCATAACTAGTTAAAATTTAAAACAAAATCACAAAACTAGACTACAAACAAAATAAAAATAAGTAAAGCGTGCTTCTACACAAACTCAAAAAGCAAATTAAACCTGCCCTCACACTTAAGCAAAACATTGTCTTTAATGTAATATACAAAGTATAAGAAGTGATGAGTAAAAAGACTTCTTTGAATATATGGGGAGAGTGGAGAAATACACTCATGGGTGCTGATGAGAAATTCCTTGCTACAATTTGATGGATGTTGACATGAGTGCATTGTGGACATTGTTGGGTGGTGTGGGTGTTACTATGATTGAGTGTGTGTAACTACTGAGTGATTATTGGTGTTAGGTTAAGTGGCTATTAGTGGCTTTATATAAATGGTAGGAGTTGAATAGTGTGTTATTAGGTGACGCAACTATAAAAGCTGAGTGTGGAGGTGTGGTTGGCTATTGGATAGTGTGAAGGAGGTGTAATACTATTATAGATCTGGTAAAAGAGGCCAAATAACCTAAAAGAAATTGAATATTTATAAAAATATGAAAATATGTACAATAAAATTTAAAGCTTAGTTTGTCTTCCAAGTAATGCCTTAGTTTATTGTCGTTAGTTCGACTTGATGTCTTCAACTATTGATCGATACAAACAGGATATGCCAATTCTGTGTCTTTTATGCTTCAACTTCCAAACCTTTGTAAAATTCAAGCCCGATTAGGCTTCAGGTCACCTAAGTTTAATTGAGCTTTGGACCAAACTCATGCCTGATCATAAAATTTCAAGCCTAGCCTAACCTATTACCTCTTTTGTTAGCTTGTGATTGTTAACTTTGAACATTTTCAATGTAGTTAAAGTTTGAATTTCAACTAAACCATGTGAAACCACATTAGAAACAATAAAAAGTCCAATCCAATAAGATCACAACTTAAATTAAAATAATCAAAGTTTTGAATGATAAAGGAGAACTTTTTGTTTGACAAAGAATTCTTTCCTAGAAATCATTTTATCACGAAAAGCTTTTTTTCTCCTTATAAATTCTTGAGCTTTCATAAGCATCGCTGTAGATTCCTTTTAGTTCTTTCAACTACAACTTCCTATGTTCACCACTTTCAACCAAATTCATATTGCATCATTTAGTAGTCTAATAGTCCTTGTGTTCTAATTCAACAGGAAGACGGCTGACTTACTAAATTCCAACCTATATGGAGACATATCAATTAATGTTTTATATGCCCATGATGCATCATCCAACTAAATACTCTAATCTTTTTTACTTGGACTTACTATCTTCTTTTATGATTGACTTGATTTCTTAGTTTGAAACTTGAGCTTATCTATTAGTTTATTGATTGTATGACGTAGTGCTTTTTGAATATAACACCATATCTTGTTAATAATGCTTCCACATTTCAATTACAAAAATATGTTCCTTGATCTCTCATTAAAGCTCTAATCTCCAATTAAAGCTCTAATAATACCATCCCAACTGAATATGTTAGATTTTAGAAAATCTATAACTTTAGAATCATTAAATTAGGTAGCCTTTGTTTCTACCCACTTCGAGATATGGTCAATAGATAAAAAAATGTAAAGTATATAAAAAAAGGAAATAGTCCCATAAAATCAATACATCATGCACAAAAAGTTTTACAAACTAAACTAGATTTTAAGTAGAGGTGTCAATGGCTTGGTCTAAAAAAATTCAGAATGAGCAGCACGTCTAGCCTCAATAGGCTCGATTGTTAATTTTTTAATTTTTTATATATTTATTTTAAGAGAATTTGAAAATGTTGTATATTTTTAAAATTTAATAAATTATAAATTATAACGTAACCATTTATAGTAAAGTGTAAGATGAAATTACCTATAAATTATACAAAAATATTTATTTAAAATAAAAGATATAAAATACGATCCAATATATATTTATTAAAAATATGTGGCAATGATAATGTTGTCATAATTATTCCCTACAAACAAGAGAATTTAATTTTAATTTAGTAATTTTATTATAACAATTAATTATAATGTAAATGTAAAAAATTTATTATCTAAGTACAATGAATTTATTTGAAATATTATTTTTAAGTATTTAATATATATATTATGTTACAACTTTAAATTATAACAATATATAATTATGATATAATAAAGTTATTAATTTTATCGAATATTAAATTACAAATATTTATATCTTTAAATATTAAACCACTTAATATTTCATTTGAATAAAACTATAAGTCATTAAATGAAAGCGTAACATCACTGGCTTCTTAATGTTTTTAAGTAATATTTTAGGTATAATGAGCTAAACATTAACACAATTTGTGTTAAAAGTCAATAAGTCAAGTTTAGATTGAAGGGTGCTACATACATTTGCATATCATTAATGAGAAAATACATTTTAAAATTAAAACCTTGAGATGTATTTATTGGTATGATTAATTAGGAATTTTAATTCAATTGATTAGAAATTTGTATGAAAAGTCATTAAGTTAATAGTTATAGTTAAGAATTTCAATTCAATTAATTACAAATTTTAAATTTACTTAAATAATTTAATAATTATAATAACAGAGAATTGATAAAAGCAAATTCATTAACTATAGAAAATTTTGTTGTATATGAATGATAAATCATTTTACAAGAAATGATACAATTTACAAAATTAAGATAATATCATGCTGGATAGACTAGAGAGTGGAGACTGAGAGACCATCATCTAATTGGCTAATTGTACTTATTGGTAAGATCGTCAACAGTTTAGATCCAATCATCTGTATGTATAAACATTATATTTAGTAATGCAATATTAAATAAAAATAAAATTAAAAATACCTTCATCTTCATATATTTGATCAAAATAACCTTCAATTGGTCAATTAATTTCGCTAGTCCACTCCGCATTAATACCTATGGCTGTAAGAAAATAAAAAACACAATATTAGTTAAGATAATATAAAGATAGATAAAATAAATATATTAAAAAGAAAAGAATTTACCATCAATATCTTCATTGTTTAACCAACTTTAAGCACATATAAGGGCTTCCACAGTGCGCTACAGAAGTCGATTATGATAAAGAGTAATGACCCGACCACTAGTACTAAATGCAGACTCTGAAGCAACAGTGGATGATGGAATAGTTAACAAATCCTGTGCAATGTTTTACAAGATCAGATAATTATGTGCAGACATCTTCCACTATGGCAATATATCAAAAGACCCATCTTTAGTTTCAGGAACACAATCTGTAGAAAAATATTTATCTAACTCCATCCTATTATAAGAAATCCTAGCCCTTTTCTCTTTCAAAAAATTTGAAAGAGAATCTGTCAATAATGGGCCAGAAAAAACGTCGAACTTGAAACTGAAGTCTGAGATGAGCTGCCTGCATCCCGATCATGAGTTTGTTGCATTTTGACTTTATAAACAAGAAACAATTGATACCATAATTGTTTCATGGTATGTAGATGCTCTTGAGCTTCACCACTGTACAATGCATTATAAATATATTCAACCCCGTCCATATTGTATCTAACATCCACAATGATAAAACATGCTTTATGTTGGACATAGTGCTAAAAATACAGTGTGAAGTTGGATATTTTGTTCCTGAGAATAATTCAGTCCAATTATTGAATAATTTCAACTTCAAACAAAGTTCTCTAGCCAAGTCCCATTAATCCCTTGATGGTACACAGGTATACTAACAATCCCTTTTAGCTAGTCTAATAAATAGCTGAGTGTATGGGATTGTCGACTTCAACATCTTAAAGGTTGAGTTCTGTCTGGTAGGACAATCCAAAACTAACTTCTTTAAATTTCGAAGGAATAAAATTTGTACACCATCTTTAAAAGTTTCAACTCTTTTAGGAGTTCACTCCAACATAAAACACTATTCTTAATACACTATATTGCTTCCTTTATCGTCTCCAACCCATCCTTCACAATCAAGTTAAGAATATGCGCAAAATAATGCATATGAAATAACTTACCTTTAACCATTAAGTTCCCAACCCACATCTTACCCTTCAACTTCTGAATCATAGCATCATTTGTGCTACAATTATTGATTGTGATGGAGGATATTTTGTTGTCGATGTTCAAATCCATCAAACAATCTCTCAACACGTTTGTCAATTTTTCACTTGTATGCGATGTCGGCACATAAATGAACCTATTATGAAAAAGCATACTAACATGAATCATAAATTCATAAAATAATGAAAAAATAAATCATAACAATATTAAAGAATATAAATTACCTCACAAGTCTATTGCATAACTTCCAATCATTATCAATATAAAATGTTGTCATCGCCATATAATCCTTCTTTTATCAGCTATCCGTATGTTCGTTGTTATAGCAATTAGTCCTTGAATACTTGACAATGCTTTTAATGTTTCTTTCTTCTTTTCCTCATAAATTTTAAAAATATCATTCCTCAATGTATTCCCACTTGGAACCTTGAAAGTCTATTGGAGTGAATTAAGAAATATCCTCAATCTTTTGCTTTCAACCATAGACAATGGTTGTTCATCTCTAATAATCATATTAGCCATCAAAATTCTTGGTCAATGGTTGTCAAAGTTTGTTACGGTCATTTCATTCTTTCCTTACATAAGGTTAGGGGTCAAAAATATTTGACCTCCTAAAACCATATTCCTTCTAGTGTTGATTTTGTATGTCTCTTTAAATGAGACGTTCCACCTTTCGAATCACTTTAATACAACTTTTGACAAAATCACTTCAATACAACTTTTGACAATAATTGCACTCTGCCTTTTCAATTCCGTTGATCGATATAGTCTTCTTAAAGTGATTCCAAGCTTCACTTTTATGTTGACTAACTTGAGTTCTAATTGAACTTCTATCGTCACTTGGTGTCAGAATAGAAGTTTTCACTTGTACCTTCGGTACTATATTAGAACTCTCAACTGAAGGAATGTGCTCATCCATCTGATAAAAAACATATAAATACTTGAGGTTAGAAAATGTTCAAGAAAATCAAAGAATGTTTAAACTTTGAATATGCTAGATTTTTAGGACTTGCATGTTAAAACAAAAGAACCAAGAAAACAACACTAGTTGACAAAAGATAACTCGTGTTCAATGCATATTCATAAATAGCTCTAAGGTGGCTTAAAACCTAGCAAAAGCAGGAGCTTGAAACCCAATAATATGGAAGAAGCTATATTTATTCTTAGTTCAAAATTTATCATATAATCATTTCCAAAAGTTTTCTTATCATTCTTGTTTGTAACTAAAATCACAGACAAACAATGTATAATGAGAACTGTGTGTGTGTAGTGTTTCTAATATATATCTGCTTAATGATGTTTTAACTGTTATGTAATCTATTTTTTCTTCTCATGCTTGTAATGCAATCTACAAATTTCTTGATCAAAAGTATTGAAAAAGTCCAACCTATTTGAAGGAGTCTTACAAAATATTTCATGTATGCTACTTCTTATTTAGTTTCACTTTTCTTTTCCTTTCCAACATCTTATATATTGTGATTTTGCTTATATCATCAAATAGTTATATCATTAAACATTGTATACAGAGAAAAAAAATTGCAGTAGAATGTTGATTGAAAGTGTAATGCGTACTGGAAGATTGATGAAGCAAATCAATGTATCAAACTTTAAAGAAGATTGATGAGTCTATGTCATAACATATCAAAAGATGGAAACTTAGGTTAAATATTATGGTATCTTCTTATTTTCAAATAACATAACTTTATGGACTGATAATTAAAACCTCTATATATTTATAGTTTTAGTTTCATTAAAAATTTAAACAAAGGGTGTTGAGATTAATTTAAGTCTTTTATAATCGATTTAAAACCCAAAAAAAGCACATATCAGGATTTGAAAGATAATTAAGAACAAAGAGGAAACACAATATCAGCAGCAAATGATTGTATGGTGTTTAAGATGTCAAATACAAAACGGTAGTATCACAGTTGGACTTGTTTCCTAGAAATCCAATTCTGCAACTACTCTAACAATTGAAGGGAAATAAGGTACTTGCAATAACTACTCTAGCCGCGACAATTAGGATCACCAACTCTTCTTTATTTTTATGATTTTGATAGGACAATTTAAAGACCATGAAAATAAAGTGCCTAAACTTTATTATGAACTCGATTGAGAAATAGGATTAGGTTATTTAATATGGGACTGGAGACTAAGCACTCCTACCTACTTAGTCTAGATTTGGTTTGGTGCATATACCATAAAAGTGGTGCTTCATCTCATTTTTAGGCAACTCCTTAGGGAAAACTATTGCTATTAGATAATATAGTATGAGAAAATAAGGTCTTGGGATGTGTCTCGATTTTTCTTTTCTCTTTTACTTTATGGGAAGGATATTTGAACAAGCATGATACCAAGATCGATGGGACAATTTCTTTATGCACTTCCATTTTGAGTTGACAAAGATGTATCCACAAAGGTTTCTGAGAAGTTTCTAGCATAACTATGTTCACAGCTTAGTCAAGATGTATCCACAAAGGTTTATGAGAAGTTTCTAGCATAACCCCACATTTTACATTATTGCATGCATATAATCACCTTTGATTGTGTTTTTATTTATATATGATATTTTATGGTCCTATATGTATGTCCCATTGCCCCCTGTATAAACCCCTATACACAAGCTATCGTAACAAGTGTATGGTATTCTTTTCTCTCCTGTAATCCTCTTTGCCAAAAACAAGTTTGGAGTAGTCCTTTCTTTGAACCCATTTCCTAACCTAAGTTCCATCTTTTGATGATTGTTATGTCATAGACTCATCAATCATTTTAGAGAACAACAAGTAGTAAAGAAGGATATATAGAACAAGACATCAAAATAGTGCAGAACCATGATGGCAATAGCAAATGATTGATGAGAAAAAAATAGTGCAGAACCATGATGAGCAAAAAATAGTGCAGAAGACAAAAATCCCAGCTATAGCCTGAGACATCAAAACCATGATGAGCAATAAGAAATGATTTGTCTCTGCGGCATTTCATCAAATACATTACAAGCAGTATCCTATATTCCCAATATTAACATACAAAATTCTCATATTGGCCACATCAATTCTCAAAATAACCAAATTGTCCAAGAGAGAATGAGAGATTACCTTATTAAGTATGACAGTTCGACAGTTCGGCATTGGTGACTTCAATAGTTTGAAGAAGAACTTGACACTGACGACAAAAGAAGAATAACAAAGGAAGAACAAGAAACAAAGAAGAAGAACAAAGAAGAAAAACTGGGTGAGGGGTCAGGGTCGAGGATGAAGGGAGATGGCAAGAGGCAATGCTAAGTGTTTAATTGCAAAACAATCTACTCATTTTATGCTCAAAAATTGCAAGTGTATAGGTCATGACTTGTAGTTAAAAAGCAGATATCGATCCCACAGGGATTGATGCCCAAACACTACTTAATTCAGATCCAACTTTGTCTAAGAAACGAAATTGTTTAATGGAAATAATCTGGAGAATTAAACTAAAACTGAAATACTAACAACAAGCAATAAACAATACCAACGTGTAGAAAATTAGAATTCAAGAATCTAAAGACTAGAGATGACTTTTTTCCTATTTTTCTCCCTCTTATTTTATTAACCGAATTGCATCTCACCTAAGATTTTCGAATGTATTAACTACCCTCTATCAAGGTGTAATTAATTGTCCCTAATCAAATTAAATGAAATCAATTGAACAATCTCTCAACCTACCTAATCACTCTACCAATTTAACTAGTTATTAATCTATCATATGGGTGATCAATTGAATTAGAGGAGATCTCTCTTCTAACTAATCAAGCAACATGATGATTATACCTCTATAGGTTGCCAACTCTCGTTGTACAATCTTACACATATAATCTTACTCACTCTCTCGATTTGTTGCAAGATAAAAATAAAATAGGAGTTTAACAAAAATAGTTCAAAGCAATCCCTAAAACTAAATCAGCCACTCATGGTCTCTATAACATTATCAACACACAAATGATCCATCTTACAAAGATTAGAACAAAGAAACACACAGAAAATTGAATAAAGGAAACTTCTTCTCTTCTTTGTCAAAATCTGAAATTTTTTATGTTGATGTGCTATTTTCTCCAATCTTGATGATAATCCTTGAATTCAATCCTTTTTCAAGACTCAAAACTTGTGTTCTTCACTCAAGGAGGCTCTTTCTACAAAAGGGTTTCATCCTCCTCCTACCTTGGAGGCTTCATTATCTTTTTAATGTCCAAAAACCCTAAGTTTAATGAAGCCCCACATGTCTGGGATTATAATTCCCACGATCGTGAGAATTGGTATGATTCCCAGGATTATGGGAATTGGACAGAGAGTTCCCTCAACTCTTCTCCTTTTTGATCTCTAGCTCAATTTCCAAGTTGCTCCATCTTTATTCCTACATAAAAATAATTAATTCTTACCCTAAATTGACATCAAACATAAAAGAACAACAATGGAAATCAAACTAAATGAAAACATACAAAATGAATCCTAAACTACAACAATCATCAACAATTATGCAAGAAAACACATGTTGATTACTTAGAAAAACATAGACTAATGCACAACTATCAACATCCCCACACTTAAATCTTTTCTTGTCCTTAAGTAAAATAAATACAACCAATCAATTTTATTACGTCATTTTCCCAAAGATCAAAGCGTACAATTCCTCAAATTTAAGCCAACTCAAATATCAAGTTAATACACATATCATAACTACTTTTTCATTGGTGTACATAAGCAAACTCAATAATTGGCACCATCATTCAAAGATAAGTATAGATGCAAAATGAATCTTCCTCACAATTTTCACTCATTTCCCTCAAGTGTTTGATGGTTAGTGTTTTGCTCAAACTTCCTATAGGAAACTATACTACTATAGGCTTGCTAATACACCAATTCTCCTCTACAATGATTACATGCATAAATAGATCAAAATTACTTGTTAAAGATTGTAATGTGGTAAGGTAGAGAGGGGAAAAAATTAACACAAGCATTCGTAAAGTAAAAAGTGGATAAAACGGGATGACAAAACATAACTCTGAGATATACAAATATAACTAATATTCTGCACTTATTGATGCTACTCACTTATTCTTCCTTTTTTCTTTTCTTTCTTTTTTTCATTTTTCTTCTTTTTTTCTAAATACATGGAAGAACTATGAATCAAAATAGCACTATATACACTGTAATCCACAGGCAGAAGTATACTCAACTCATCTCAATAAAATTTTCACAATGATCCCAACTAATATATTACTTAATACTCTACTAAGCTCGTGAATGGGTAGGTTAATGAGGTTTAAGGTTTTAAATATTTGGGTATTTTCAAGAAACAAAAGGTTAAGGCTCAATAGGGGTAGCAAAGGATAATACAAAGGGTAGGCTCATTTAAGCCAAAGGTTAACACAAAAAGGGCCTTAATCATCTCTATTAAGTACACATCCAGTAGACTCAAATCGATTTAAAGCAAGTTCTGAAGGTAATAACCTAAGAAAGCATTACTCAACAAAGAAATAGAATGACTATGGATGGAGTCATATGGCTCAATCCTTACTTTGGCTGAAATGAAAACTCATTATGCATCTCTACACTATCTTATTGTTCAAGTGTTAATTTATGACTAAGCTTATGTAACCAACTACTTTTCATCACCCTATATAGTTCACTTTTTACTCAAGGGGCCTAATCCAAGTTCAAGCATGCATTCAATCTAATTCCAACTACCATGTCAGAATCTCATGGCAATATCCATCAGAATGATTCAAGTGCAGTTCCATTGTTGACACGAAGCACATGATATGCCTAAACATGCGTCCTATTTAATAAAATACAAACAATGCAATTAAGAAAGTCAATGTCACATCCCCACGCTTAAAGATCACATTGTCCTCAATGTGACAAGTCAACCACCAAATAAAGGAAAATGACATCAAACCAATCTAAAGAAATTAATCAAATAAATGACATCAAACTAAATAAAAGAAAATGACATGAAACCCAACGAAAGAAAATGACACAAATTAAAAGTAAAAGGGGTAAGAAAAGCTTAATGAGATAATGGTGGCGACAATGTTGGCGAAGGAGTTTTAAAATTATTCCTTTGACAGAATTTGAGGAACCTCTTCTTCAAGCTATGATGCTCCTTATAGACTTACCGTATTTGGGTACCGAGTTAGTTGATTTGAGAAGTCATTTTCTGTTAGTTGGAGGCCATCTAGTTGAGAATTTGTTGAAATCAGTCGACCTTTATTGGTGCAATCGATTCCTCATCCGCTGCTTCTTCCTTTGGCTCCAGGTCTGCTCGAGATGTGGAGGGTCAGGAAGTAGCTGTATTGGTGCCCCTCCTATTCCTCACTATAATACGCGTCTAAGGATTTCCGAGTTTCTCATAGCATCTCAAATACGATATGTCAAACATATTGAATGGCATTGTGCACACATCTCCCACATCAAGGTTATAAAACAGAGCTAAAGTAGTAACAACATGAGATATGCCAAAATATGAACTTTTTTTATTTACAACACTCACTATTGATCGAAAAATTCTAAAAGGCATGTTAATTTTAACTTTTCGATCCATGCACCACAAAAAAAAATTTCTTTAGCTGAGCATTTGTTACTTTCAATTTTATTGAACACAGTTAAGCATATAAATTTGTGTAAAAGTAAATGCTCAACACTACGGATTAAAGAATTCGGTGCATTTCTAGAGTCAAAATTTTCTTCCCCAGACAGAGTTTTCCAATCATCTTCCAAATAAAAATCGTCATGATCATCTAAAACTTTAGTGTTTGGCAAATCAAAAAGACCACGTATGACAGTATAATCCAATTTGTAAATAGTACTGAATAACCTAAAATAGAAAACATTCATTTTAGGATTATATCGTACTGTAGTGAAAAACTCTATGGTCCACATAGGGTGAATGGGTACATCACACCGAACAAACCTATTCCAACCTATGTTACAGTTAGTCGCTCTATTTTCTGCCTCAATCGTATGATTTCTAACAAATTAAAATCAAAATACCTAGGAGTGACTAGTTCTCTATCCCTAAGATCTCGAAAATGTGTACCTTCTTCTTCCGAATAAATTAGGAATAGAGAACGATAAGTTACCGCTAAGTTGGGCTTACCTTCACTGGAAACTTCACGGCATAATTCATCGATCAGTTCAGTCAGTTTTCAAGCCATCATCTTCCTTGGTGTCATTGTAAGAAGAAAATATGCAAAAATAAGGGAGATAAAGGTGAAATTCACATTTTAGAGATAGGAAAAAAATCTTCCCCAAATCCTTTTGTGTTTAAATGATTAATGCAAGAAAAGAGTAAAGGAATGAAAAATTAACAAAAAGGGATGAAGAAAATACCAAGAATCTAAAAGAAAATGAAGAATTTTAGACAGTGAGAGGAGAGTTTTCGTGGGTTAGAGAGAGGAGTGAAAATTTGAAGAATGAGTAAAAGAAGAAAAGGGGAGGGAAACCTAAATTTCCCTCCAGATGGGATTCCTACGATAGTGGGAATTCCCATCATTTCCACGATCGTGGGATTACTCTCCTGAAAGTTTCTAGAGAGTAACCTACAAACACATCAAATTAATATTATCAAGAATTTTGAAAAGAAAACAAGTTGAAATTTAAACCAAATCTAAATTAACATCAATCAAACTCAAATCAAACATGATCATAATTGAATAAATCAAACAAACAAATAGGCAAAAATAATCAAAAGGAAGTAGAATTCCATAGGTTTCCTCCCATGTAGTGCTTCTTTTAACGTCGATAGCTTGACACTCTTCCTTGGAAACTCAGCCAGGAACAATTATAAGTGGCTTGCTTCCACCTCTTTCGTTCAACATTGGTTTTGTAGCCTATAAGTAAGATACAAATTGCAAAATAATCAAAAGGACAATATGGATAACATTATGAAAACCAATTAAGCTCAATAATGTCTTTTTTCCAAATAAACTGTCAACATAACAGGGAATAACAAAACTCTCTGAATCTTCCATTGAATCCAACAGTTTGTCCTGTATAAAGGTGAGTTGGTCTCTTTCTTCCTTAATCACCTTCGTCTCCTCTGCTTCTTCTGGTTCCCAAACAGAGACTTTCATAACTTCTTCAAACTCAATGTCTATTGTCATCTACTCTTCATTCATTTATTCTTTGGAAGATTCAAACACATCAATTATCCTGAATGTCACTTAATCATCATCAATCTAAAAGATAAAGTTCTTTTCATGAACATCTACCTAAGATTTTTCAATATTAACATATGGTATATCAAGAATTGGTGAATAATAGGGAGGGTTTTCATCCTTTTCTTCATCCTCTTTCTTGATTTTTTGGTCTTTTATAAGGTAAGGTTTAGCCTGGTCTTCCATTGGTTCTTCTTGTTCATCTCTATTTCTAAATGTGATAGCCTCATTTTGCTCTCGTTGATATAATTTCATGTTGCTCAGAGAGTCTTCCATACTTCTCTTACAAAATTTATGGGAAATTTGTCTTACTTGAATCTCCAGGTTATGAATAGAAGCGGCATGATTTTCAAAAACTTGATCAAAATTCTCTTCTAGTCTCTTCTGACTTTCCTCCTGGATGAGAAACATCCTCTTCTGGTCCTTCATGTAGCACACGGGTCCTTCATGTAGTACCTAAGGTGTCGATCCCACAAAGAGAAGTAATTCAATCCTAAAATTTAATCCTTAACCTAAATTCACAATAAATCAAAATAAACAACTAGGCATAAAAGTATTCAATCAAGAAATCAAATTCAAGAATTTAATTGAAATTATAAACAAGATAGCAATTGCATAACCAAATCAACAATCAACCTAGGAACTACCAATTGAGAGAAAGGGGGTTTTAATCTAACCTTAATGAAAATCTAATTGATTATGAAATTACCAAATTACCAAGACTAGACGGTCCTAGGGTGGATTACTCTCTCTCGAGTTATAATCTTTAACTCTAATTTATAAACCCTAATTTAGATTATCGAATTGGATCCTCTCGATTCACAATTTATCTAAAACCTAAATTAGATCTGAAATTGTCCAATAACCTACCGAAAACCTATGCACGATCTCTTGTTACACAATTTTACCGGTTTGATTCAATCCTCAATCTATTAAACTACCTAACTCTCGTTAGCGGAATTTAATGATATTCATTCGGTTTACCCTCTCAGTTTGTTACCCAATTATTAAAAACAGAAATTGAATCACAATAAATCAAATTTCATTAATCTCAAAGATAAAAATCTTGAAGGTGAGTATAGACATAAATCAACATTCAACAAATCCTATTCTCAACGACTATCTCAATACTATACATCAATAAAATTGAAATAAAATCAGAAAATACGAGTGTAACAGATTGATGGATGGAACAACAGCAGGAAACCTCCTATTCCAGAAATTACTTTGCATAGGCTTCTTCTCAGTGTCTCTCTTCCTTCAATTCCTTCCTCAATCTCTAGATAAAGTTCTCTAGGGTTTTCGAAATTTGGCTGATGCAAAAGTTCCTTCTCTATATTCATCATGTTCTTTAAATACCTGGGCAGCCATAAGGTTTGTCCAGGGTTGAAACAGTCCGAAAAGTTCCTCAAAACTTGGCATTTTCATCTATTTTCACGTCTTCCCGACACAGGTCACAATCGTGGCCCTGCCTACCATGATCGTGGCTTGTGTCTCCCCCTTTCTATCATAAGCGTGGCCCAAGTGCCACGATTATGGCCTAGATCAGACCTCTCTATCACGATCGTGGCTTATTGTGCAACGATCATGGGTTGTGGTTTTGGCCCGAAAGTTTCTAAAACTCCTTCGTTCTTTACTGTTGGCCCTGAAATATTAACAAACACATCAAGGTACATCAAAAACATAATATTTAAGCTCAAAGACTTATACTAACCCATAAAAAACACATAAACTAACACTAAATACATAATAAATTAAATCCTAAAACATGATGCAAATCACAACTATCATTAATACACTTTTATGTTAGTTTTTAGCCTTGCAGCCAATTATTTGGTTGCAATTTTATATACGAAATTATTATTTTAATTAATGAAAGAATTCTTTATATTTACAACAGGTGGTTAGGGAGATTAATTAAGAGATATGGTATCTTCCAAGAACCAATTTTCTCTAAACACTCTACTATCACTGTCAATATCTGTAACTTGTTAGCTAAAAAGAAATCTCCCCTTATATTCTTTAATTCATTCCTAAAGCATCCATAAATTAGTACAATCATTTTTGAGCTATGGAGAGGACAAATCAAGGACCAAAAGCCTTTCAATGCCTACAAATTTTGGAAGCTATTAAAAAAGATTGTATATCACTACTCAAACATAATATTATTCTCATGAAAGTTTATAAATTGTAGGCCTTAAAAAATCTTCCTTGAGGGAGAAGGAAAAAAATAAAATGAAGAAGTATTTTAAAGCTCTTAAAGTTTATATCTCTTAAAGTAAAAATCTAGAATTCAGTGGCTCCGGAAAGGAGATAGAAACTCCAAATTTGTTAATAGTGTAATCTAGGGAAGGAGAAATAAAAATAAATTAGTATCTTTGATGGACTCTAGCGGAAACTTAGTCTAAAAATCAGAGGGGATGAAGGAGTTAGTCAAGAATCACTTTATGGGCTTCAATGGTATCTCAGGTAGCATCTTAGAGCTCCCTGAGGAACTTTTAAGAAACATGCAGGGAAAAATTACACAAAACCATTATCCTATGCTTCTCAAAGATGTCTTCAGTAAGGAAGTGAAATATGTTCTCTTATCCTTTCATCCTGACAAGGCCACAGGACTAGATGGTTTCAATGCCTGATTTTTCCAAGACAAATTGGTCCTAATTAGACATTCAATTGTTTATTGATAGCAGGAATTCTTTAAGAGTGACAGGTTATTGATAGAACTCCACAAAAATTACCTCTACTTGATTCTAGAAACATCTAAGCCTTTGAGTCTCAATGATTACAAAACTATTACTTACTGTAACGTTTATTACAAAATCATTGCAAAATTCCAATCAAAAAAGGTTAAAGCAACTCTTCCTAAGGTGATCAATCCTTGTCAAGGGGCTTATGTAACTGGAAGGAGTGTTGTTGACAATATTATATTAGCACTAAATCTATTAAAAGACTATAACACTAAGCTGAATATCAAAAGTGGTGCCTTCAAAATAGACTTCACCAAAGCATTTGGCACAGTAGGTTAGAACTTCATTATCACTTTTATCCATGCATTTGGTTACCTTAATTGATTTATCAAATGGATCTATAATTGTATCACTATTTTCTCCTATGATGTTCTAGAGAATGAAAAGCCATCACAACTTTTCAAAGCTTTAAGGAGTCTAAGGCAGGGAGATCCTCTCTCCCCTTACCTCTTTTCCATCACTATGTAGGTACTCCTTAGATTGACTATATTAAACATATTAGAAAATCCAGAATTCTGATAGCATTATAGATGTGGAACTCTGAAAATCTCATTATTTTCTTTTGTTAATGATCATTATTGAGCAAGTTTTACCTAATATAAAACCATCAATATTCCGTAAGTATACAAATTATAAAGTTATAGTAATTAAGGTATCGATCCCACGAGGAATTAGTTAAAACTAAATGAATCTAATTTTGTCTAAGGTTGTGAAATATGATTTGAGTGAAAATAAAATTCAAATTTTAAAACAATCAAATAAAATTGAGCACTTAATCATTTAATAATTGAGTTGCCACAATAAAATAAGGATGATCAAGTATGATAACTTAGGATTCATTTTATCGTTATTTTGCTCCCTTAACCACTATTGATTATATTCAGTGTTGATATTAGATTTTTGAAAGGTTTGATTACTCTCTCTCAAGACCTATTCATTTAACCCTAATTGATTACAAAATTCCAGATTTGGTAATCTCTCGATTCACAAAAGCAACCTAACATTTTTAACTAGTTCTTAAGTGATCTATTAAATAATTAAGTTTTCACATAAGATCTCTCTTTGTATGATTATCAATTTGATATTTTCATGAATTATTAGGTTGTTAAATCTCATTACCTAACCTAATTGGATTAGTGTCTCACTCTGTTAATTTATTGTCGAAGTATTAACAGTCAAGTCGCAAAATAACTCAAAAACAAATCCTAATCTGAAACCAAAACATCATAAATGCGTATAGCATCTTCAATCCCAGTTCATACATCAAGCTTAAAGAAAATAAACAAACGAAAGAAGAAAGAACTTGATGTGGACTGATTTAGAAATGCTGGAATAGCTGTAACTCTCTAGTGCTCCCTTCTTGATCTTCCTTGATTAAACCCAACTTGGTAAGATGGAGGCTAATATTTTTGGTTCTCTTTATGTTCATTTATAGTTCTTAAGGCTTCTAGGGTTCTTTCTATAGTTTACCCACTTAATTTGGTTCCAAAAGTAGCCCTAAAACATTAAAATTATAAAAATCCATACGTTGGAAAAGCTGAAATGCGCTTGAATTACTGTTTGTACTGTCTGTCACGATTGTGACAAATAAGTCATGATTGTGCACTGCTTCATTTAACGTCCATCTTCTTCATTCTTTAATTTCTTGGTTTCCATCACTAACAAGAACATTAAAAACCCCTTGAAATATAAAATTATGATCCAATTCTTGCTCTAAACCAAACAAACATGTATAATACATACAATCATTAATAATAACATAATTCTAAGCCTATGCACATGATAATCATCTAATAAACACTTAAAAACACACTTAAACATCTATGAAAACTTAGTATAATTTACACCTATCGACATCCCCACACTTAAGCCTTTGCTTGTTCTCAAGCAAAACTATACACACAAAAAAACAAAACATATAAACTTATAAAAACACATTCATGCAACATTACAATAATGGTACAATGGTATGGAATTAACTTAACCTCAAATACAAATCATTCAAAATGTGACAACACAGTTAACTTATTCCTTTCATATTTAAGTACTTTGAATAGAATATACATATCAATCAAAACATTAACACCCTGTTCCAACACCTATGGCACTTGTAAGTATGCACTTATTATTATTAATCAATTAAAAAGGCAAACTATCGCTAAGTAACCTTTATGAAAATGTAACACACCACCCCATAAAGCTGATGCCTAAATGTATCGACGATTATTTAAGAACATACTTGGTCGGTGTGTGGTTGAGTCTTTGGATCACTCCCTTGGAAACCGAATCAAAAATTTAATTCCAAGGATTGCAATATAGAGTGCAACCCCGGGTCGTCTCACTTAA
>JAOTAY010000003.1:10240959-10251724 GCA_025629805.1 Erythroxylum baracoense | reverse complement strand
AAGTCCATTTTACCCTTTCTTATAAGCTCATGCTCTTTTAACCTTAAGTGATCTTCCAAAAATACCTTTCAACCTTCTTATTACTTTAATACAACTAAACCATATAATAAAAATCCTAATAACATTAACATAACAATTAACTCCAAAAACTTGATTTATCAAAACCTCATAATTCACTCAAATCATGCTTAAATAAAAAAAAAATTTGATGCCAACATAGAATCCATATACTACGTAAATGTGTGAATGAGATTTAATAGAACATAATATAAATATCATAACCAGTACATAAGATCTTATCCTTATTTTTAGTCATTGGATTTGAAATTTTGAGCAATGATTAACTCAAACACCCACCATCATTCTTGAATTGAAAGAGTGGATAGGAAGAAACTACATAAATATTACAAGATAAGATAAATATCACTTTGTTTTAGACCTTAAGCCCATGCGACGAACTTTAATTGAACCAATTAATAACGAGAACCAAGAGGTAGATTAGTTATTTTCTCTCATTTTTATTTTTAAATTTATTTATTAATATTAGTATAATCAAAGTTAATTTAATTATATAATTAATCAATTATATCTTATTAAAAATTAATAAGTGATAAGTAAAACTAATAGAAAATTTATTTATTAAAATAAATTTTAATTTTTTAATCCAATATTATTTAGAACTATATATGTAATTTCTATTAATAAATAATTATTTAAAAAATTTTATAATTATATATTTAGTTAATAATATATTAGAATTATGATAAAATATACGAAGAAAACTAATATAATTTTGATAAATTGTGGAAGAAAAAAAAACTACTAAAAAATCTTAACAAACTCATACAGTCTCCTCTTGAGCGGAAATTGGCCTTCCGATCTGACTTCATTGAATTGGGTCTTCTATGAGATTTCTTAGCAAGTTCAAGTTGGCATGCGCATGTTTTGTTTATTGAATTCGTTTCATTTCATCGTTTTTAAACTTTGATCTCATAAAGCCCTTAAAGGCTTAACCTTTTCAGCTGTCCAGTAATGGTAGATTAGATTAGATTATCTACAACACTTCTAAGAAAGATAACATTGTTTTAGATGAATGATGATGACCCTTCACTCTTTAGCCATCAATATTTAATCTTTATAGACTAACCAAGCACACGAAGTCTCTGTGTTCTATCTATGGCTGCAAGTTTGTCACTTTCTCTCAGTTTATCCTCAGATCCACAACGCAATCATAGACTGCCCTTCATTGTCTCACCTCCCAATCCAAGACATCCTCTTCTCTCTTTCGTAAAGTCTGACCGCTTTAGCTTCAGATCCTCGTCTCACTCCTCTTCTCCTTCAACAACAACCGAGTCAACGAGTGCTTCCACTATTTATTCGTCTCTTGAGGACTCATTTAAAACTGGGAGGTTTTTGAGTAATGATGATCTTACAAAGCTTAAAGTCCTTCAGGATTTTAGGTACTACCAAGAATTGGAAAGTGGGTCGATGAGGGTACGAGTGATGAGGCCAGAGGAGATGGATGTCACTGTTAAATTGCTGGCAGAATCCTTTGCGGAATCCATGTTGTTGCCTGTAGCTTATGTGTCTGTTTTGAGGTTCTTGGTGAAGCAGTACTTGATTGACAGGAGAGATGTGTTGCCTCATGCTGTTACTCTTATTGGGTTTTACAGAGGAAAAGAGAATGAGGATGAGGAGGACTTGGCAGGCACCGTGGAGGTTTGCTTTGACAAGATGGGTGCTAATTCTTCTCCTCCTACACCTATTCCACCAAAGAATTCTCCCTATATATGCAACATGACTGTTAAGAAGTCACTTCGCAGGTAAGTTTACCCTGTTTTTTCTGTACTTTCCTGGAAGGAGATCAATTATTAACCATCTTGTCCTGTCTATAAGTAATTATTTTCATATATTAATTAACCAATCTGAAGTATGAATCAATGAAGTGAAATATATCGGCAGTATATAAATCGTAAGTTGTTAAAACGTGAAGAGTTTGATGATTGAACTCAAACTCCGCCTCCTTAAGTTATTTCAAAAGTTGTGATCATGAGTATATCGATCCTAGAGTAGACTCCAGGCTTTGTTTCTTTACAAGGTAGGTAGTTTGTGGAACAATCGTAGCATTGCTTGCTGCGCATAAATTGGACCAGATTGGAATTCTGAGTGTATGTTCTTGAAAATGGTTAGGAAGGGAATTGGTTGGAATCTTCTGAAGGCAAGTGAGGAGCTCATTTCTCAGATGTGTTGTGATAGAGAGGTGTACTTGCACTGTAGAATGATTGATTCAGCCCCTTTCATCATGTACACAAAAGCAGGCTACAGCATTGCTAAGACAGATAGCATGTTAGTCCTTCTCATGTTGCAAAGACGCAAATATTTGATGTACAAGAAGCTTCCAGCTGTAAATAAGCCTTCGCCATCTGACATGGAAGTTTCTTCTCATTTGAAAGTGTAGAAAGCATGACAAGTTTGAGTAAATAGCCTTCAAGTAGCATGTCACTCCATGAAACACATTGTTTGCAAGCAACTTCTCTCCAGCTATCTATCTATCTATCGCTACACACAGATCATCCATGTTCCTCCTAGCTCTTATTATGGCGTACGTTAATCTTGTTCTTTTACTCATTTCACTGTGACATGAATGCTTCGCTTCAAAAATGATCTATAAAATGCATATCACTATCAATCAGTATATAATTATCGTATGTAGCATTCTTCTTATAAGAAATCTTAATTCTTGTCCAGGTCCTCAAAGAATGTGGTCGCGGTGATCTTTGATGTGGGTGATTTTGGCTAGAAAGTCAATGCGGTACCATCTGGTTCTCTTTGCTTGTAGTTTATTACATCTATGTTATAAACCTCTTCTGGTTCATGTGACTTGAATATAAAAAAACACCATTTTTGTAATGTCTCTTTGTGCTTATGCAAATGTACAGGTGGACCGCAACCCGATTGTGCAGACATACTTGAGCTTGTAAAAGCACAAATAGTTAGATATTATAGGGACAAATATCTAGTTGTCTGTATTCGCCACTTATTGCTTCAAGAAGAGCTAAGAAAAGCCAGATATCTTTTTTCCTTCGGTGGTGCCGTTTGTGAAATCTGAATTACTAGAATCAATAATATGATTTGCATTAATTGAATGGCTTTTCATGTGTCACAACATCACAATAATACAAAGAAAGATGTTCATGTTATAAAAAAAGCAGAATTCTAGTAAAATGTTTTTTTCTGTGTCATTTTCACAGGTTCATATCTTGGGATATCATAGCACTATTCTTGAATTTCCAGCCTTAGTTGATTGGGGTGATTGGTTAAATATTAGGCACAAAGTTTCTGCAGCCTCCAGATTTTCAATCAAAATTTTCACCTTATTTGTTGTTGAATTTGTAATTTGAAGCTATGCATAATCATGGAGGAGCAGGAATGTCCATTATGTATGATATTGGACGATGTTATTCCCGTATCGTATAATAGACTCTTAAACAGGGTTTAAGCAAGGAAGAATATTTCATTCAATATGGTTTCGTATATCTTCAAAGTCAATGTTATGGAGCCTGAATCTGAATGATGTTGTAGAAGGTTGAGATATGTTGGTCCCCGGTTGAATACCACAACTGTTTGTCCCACCAGAAGCTCAAGTTGAACCACTCCAAATGCATTAGCATCTTGTGAAGCGAATTCTCCAGAGAGATACACTGGCCTTAAGCATGACCAAAAGACTGCATTTTTCTGCCAATACCTGTTCAATTCAATGTGAAGATAAATGACGACTTCAAACGCAAGCAAAGTAACACTTACTATGCTATGCGGTTGTACAAATGGAGCTTTTTAATTTTTCTTCTTTCATCAACTGACAATTTCTTTAAGAGGATTGAATTATTCATTTTAGTTTATGTGAATAATATCTGTTATATACGTTAAAGTTGATGCAAAGAAAACGTATGATAGACACATTAGATGAAAGTAAAACATTATATAACAAATAACATTAATGATTAATTCACATAACCTTCTCTTTTGGTATTAGAGAATTACTGCATAAATTCTCTAAGAAACACATTATGGTTATAAATTGATGAAGATGATAACCTCTTCACCATTTAACCATCAATCTTCAATCTTTTATCGACTAACCTAGCAATCAGAATGTTCTCTTCCAGTTATGACTGCAAGTTTGTCACTTCCTTTCAGTTTATCCTCAGATCCATGGCTCTTTTAGAGATTACTCTTCGTTTTCTCACCTACTAATTTGAGGTGCCCTTTTCTCTCCTTCCACAATTCTTCCCGTTTCATAGCGGAGTCACTTTCTACTGACAACTAAGAATTGACGTCGTAGGTGAATTTGGTTAGTTGTTTAAAGTATACGAAATTTCCACTTTTGACTTTTGGCGAAAGAATGAAGTTATTAACCACGCTATGTTTGTTAAGTAATTTCATTTATTTAGTCAAACATGGAAATCCGAAACTATGTAATGTATGATGAAACAATGACTTGAAAAAGGTTTGCAGTACTGTTATGTAAATCACAAGTTGTCAAAATGCCGATTGTCTTCTGATGATTGAAGTCGGTGTTGTTCGGACGCAAGATTTTTAGTGGAGTCGATGCAAATAGGAGTTTATTTCTGAGGTGTATTTGCACTGAAGAATTATTGATTCATCTCTGTTCATTCCTATTAATCCTACTGGTTTTGCAGTATCATAAATACTTGATCCGCTTCAGAGATTGATACATGAAACTTCCTTTTCATTCTATTGACATCTCAGTTGTTCAGATGTTGGATTTCTGGACAGCTTCTTTCCCTCTGTCTCTCTGTTGTTGTGGTGCATCAACTCTGACTTGTATTTCACTCATTTCATTACGATATAATGAATGTTATATTAAATGCTTATTTAGTGTTCCCTGATCTATATATTCTGGTCCAGGTTGTGGTAGCCTAGTTCTAGCTGCTTGTGGTTATCAATGTCTCCCATTAGGCTCAAAGCTTCGCAAATTTTTCTTGAACTTTCAAAAGAACAAACATTTATTAGATAAGGGATATGAAATCATTAGTTGGCTACTACAAGAATAACAAAGAAAAGAAACAGCTTTTTTTTCTTTTTGGTGAGACCCCAGTTGTGGGAAATCAATAATGCAAAATAATTTACATAAAGAGCCGAATGAATTCACAGGACAAAAGAAAAAGATAATCATACAAAGAAGATGTTGATGATAGACAAAAGCAAACATTCTAGTCAAAGGTTTCTGTTTTTCTTTCTTTCTATTGGCCGTCCATTTTGACAGCTTCAGATTGTTCTGTAATATTACCCTCTTCTTGATGTCGTTCAGTTGGGGTTTTTGGCTATACTGTACACATATAGCTACAGAATGTCAATGTTGTTAAAGCATTGGCCACATACTACATCAATTTGAAGCTATGCATACCCATGCCCAGAGATTTTGAATTTGTGATGATGATTAATTGTAGCTCTTTTATGCATTCAATCATGGATGGTCTCTCAGTGCTCTCTACTCGAACACAACGTGATGCCAAGTTTGCAAACATGGCTATAGACTCCATTGCGTATGAAGTCCGACGCATGTCTGGATCTATAACCTTACGTAACTTCTTCTTGTCGTTTAAGAGATGCTTAACCTGAAGACAACAAAGAACCATTCATTTCAGCCAGCTTCAATGTCAAATTTCTGATTGGAACTTAAAACTTTAATTAGAAGTTTTCGTACCTGGAGTACAAGGTTTTGATCCATCGGTCCCTGGTTTAAGTCCACAGCTCTACGTCCTGTGAGAAGCTCAAGCAGAACCACTCCAAAAGCATAAACATCACTCTGTAAAGTGAGTTTCCCTGTCTGTTAAGGAGACAAAATGACCTTAAGTGCAGCAGATATATTATCGGAGCATTTAGAGTGAAAGTTAGCAGTTTACACAGGGAACTAATTGTGCATACCGAAGTATACTCAGGATCAAAATAGCCAAAGGTGCCTAGAACTCTGGCGGTCACGAATGTTTCCTGTCCCTCTGGCATCAGCTTGGCAAGCCCAAAATCTGATATCTATAATCCAACTTGAAAGAAAATTTAGCAACTATGTTGAATAACAAGAACTGGTATTCAAATTGGTTGTATGACACCAAGGATCTGAAGAGTTGAACTGGTATGGTGATAAAAGCTTGTTTAGTTACCTTGGCATCAAACTTTTCACTTAATAGAACATTGGTGGATTTAAAATCTCTGTGGACTATTGGTATCCCAACAGAAGAACTTGAATGGAGATAAGCAAGTCCCCTTGCTGCTCCTAGTGCCACTTTGAGCCTCAAAGGCCAATGCATTTTAGCTTCTCGAATTCCTAGATAGTAGTTCCATATAACTTAATTTCGATTATATACTGTATGTCAAGTTGAATAAGAACTTTTGATGAATACTAACCATTTAAGTGGTCTTGCAGATTCCCATTTGGCAGATACTCATAGACAAGAAACCTGTGCTTCCCATCAGCACAATATCCTATCAAAGACACCAGATTTGGGTGGTCAAGTCTGCTTAAGATATCAACCTCAACGCGAAATTCTCTCTCCCCTTCAGCTTCTTTAAACGGTGGCAACTCCATCTTCTTGATCGCTACAACCTTTCAGATTGCCGAACAACCAAGTTTATATCTCATTCTTAGAAATTATCTACTCTTATATTCCTCATGTCATAAATTTGGGTTGAGCGTCTTTAATCTAAATAGAATTTCACGAAGATAGCAGGATTTTAGACCAAAGTAATTGTTTGGCTTAAGAAACAAGTCTCGTTTGAATTACAATTTTGTTAGGTTGGTGAAAAAAATTCCATTTGAGCTTTACCTCTCCTGATCGTAGAGTGCCTCGGTAAACTCGACCAAATCCCCCTTTTCCAAGTAGATTATCATCGCTAAAAGAGCAGGTTGCCTCTTCCATTTCCTTGAGTGTGTAAACTGATGATCCATGAAGTCTTTTTGTAGGTTGGGGAGTTTGATCTTCTAGTTGCCAAAATTCAACAGGTTTATAGACCCCTGGAAAACAGATTCAGAGGACATAGTTACGAGAAAATTTAGGCACTCAATGAAGATGAAAAGGGGGAGTATGAGAACAGACAAGGGTCTGCCTGATCTTGGGACTTGCTTCTCCGGCGCTTGTTCCATGCAGAGACCAAGCCGAAAGGCATAATGTCTCTTCCTAGTTTTACTGTCACCTCCCTTTGAAGTTTTATATATGCTGTACTATTCGAAACAGACCATCGGTGGATAGCAAAGTTCGATCAGAACATTGAAGAAAGAGATCGATACCCTGATGTCACTGATCACCTGGAAAATATTAAAGGGAAGGTAATGACGAACTCAACTTGGTTTTCCTACTCAGGAAAACAAAAGGGTATGCTAAAGATGAGCAGAAATAGTGGTAAGAGTAAATAATAGGGAATCACCTGATGGAGTACGTGGTGAGCAAGTGAAGGTAGATTAGTACAATACTCAACTGAAACATCTTCCAACAACCTGGATCATGTAGAGAGAAACGTGCTTGAAGGAAAAGGAAAAGCAAAGAAAGGAAAAGTAGGTAGTGCTTGCTTACCTTTAGAGAGGTGAGTTTAGTACTGCTTGATAAGGAAATACAAGCTGACATGCCAATTCTATACTCCCTCCCTCCATTTTCCAATTGATGCCTTTATGAAATCGAAAAGATGACCGTTGAGATGGAGCTTTCATTTTTATCATTTTTCCTTTGAGTGAGTAGATTATTAATTGGTATTTTTCATATTTCCCTCTCACTTGAATCAATCCAGGTCAGCTACTGAACGTGACAGAATTAGATGCCAACAACAATTTCATTAGCTGCAGCTCCATGTCCTGTAGCAGAAGCAGATTGTGACAGGAAATTAAAACGTTCACATAAATCCAACGTGTCATCGAACAAATGGTCGCAAAAGCCAAGTAGCAAAAAATTATCTACGACATTTAAAGAAATCATCACCCAAAAGATTTTGCTACGATTACTTCGTCGCTAATAAGAATAGGTGATGATAGCAGAAATAATCGCATATCACTTATTGGCACGTTTAATTTTGGTAGGTAAAGGTAATTATCTTCGTTAACGTGGGCGTAGATAATAATGTTTACTGATGATTTATTTTCGTAACAGAATATATTTAGCTACAAAAGTGTAGCTAAATATTATTAGAGACGTTTTGAAAAGCGTAGGTAAAAAGATTTTGTGACGATTTTATATTTGTAGCTAAAAACTTTTAGTGATGAATATTTATTTTTAATTTAACTTCCCTATTACGAATTTAATATTTAATTATAATTATGAACAACATTTTTAGTTCATGTTATTATTTTTAACTTGGTTTGAATTATAATTTAGTCACATTTTGTAATTATTATTGGTGACATATTGTTTAAATAATAATAAATAAAAATAAAATAAAAATATTTCATAATTAAAAATGAAATGCATTTATACAAAAACATGTAATTAAATGTAAATTACAAACTTAAGAAAAAAGTTATCGACAAACTAAGACTTCTCATCGTCACTACTACTGATATATTGTGATCGAAGTATTTATTTGACCATCTTTTTTAGCTTGGTCAATTCTCTTTCAGTACGGCCTAGTTTTTGCTCATTATGTGGTAATTTTTCTTGAATGGGATCTAACTTTTTTTCATTACATTGTAACTGCGTCTTAAGCGACCGGTTCTCCTCTTTAAGCGTCATTCCATATGATGGTCATGATGATGATGAACCAATTGGCTTAGGATCATGCCCAAGACCTTTGATATACCTTGATCGTGTACCAAAGACATTGTTGCAAATGTCATCTAGATTAAACTCATTCTTGTCAGACAATGATCTCTATAACAACTGCTGCATCTTGTTCTATAATTTAAAACACAAAATCGAGATGTAATTCAAATATTATGACTTGGTATTACATAAATAAATAAACTCTAAAATTAAAATTTTTATACTTACATAATTATTTTGTGCATCTTCAGACGTCCAGCCTTTACCTTCTTTTTAGTGTGTCAACTTATAGAGTGTGATCCTATCACACTCTTGTCTATAGAGTTGAGTCTGGCTCTATTATATGAATTAAAAAGAATTGGAACACAATAGATTATATTGTATTAACTAATAAAATAATAACTTCTAAACATTACATTTACAAATTCTTGTCGTAGGTTAACAAAACAAAAAATGAAAACTCCTCACAACATCGGCTCCAAATGATTTGTTGTCGCCTTATGAGGAGTTTTCATTTTTGCTCTATTAACCTTTACTTTCTTACACTTTTCTTAAATAAAGAGAAGAAATAGTCATTAAATGCAAACACAAAATTAATGAAAGCAAATATGAAGAGAAAGAAGACAAACCTTAACATTCACAAAGGCCCAATAATCACACATTTCACTCTAATTTTCTAGAGTCATCCATTTTGGAACATGTCTCTTTGCGTCCTCATTCGAAGGAAAAGACTTACAGTATTTATGAAGTCGATAACGATGATCATTTGCCCTTTGTTTCAACAGTTAACTGTCACAACTTGAAACTTCAGGGTTTTTAATATCAACGATATTGAGCTTCATCTGTGAACAACACGTATAAATTAACTTACTCGTTAAATAAGTAAAATCATAATGTATATAATAAAATGAATTAAAAAAATTATCGAAATTTTGTCCAAAGCATTCTGTAACAAGTTATCTTCCTTCAACTGCCTAGCATGTTAAAGGCATGACAATTCTTTCCTGACAATGACTCCCAACTCACTGGACAATTTTTCTTATTGGATCTTATCAACAGGACGATGTTGCGTGGGGTTAATATGCACAAAGAACTTGATGTTCATTATAACATTCATGCATTGCAACTCAGATCTTTTAGTGATACATCTACTTTTTTTCTTATGCCGGTATTGGAACCTGACAATAAAAGAATAATGATAAGAAAAAACACATTAAACATGTAAATATAGATTTAAACTTAACTGTAAATATAGGTGGATAACAATAACATACCTGAAGATCCCTCAATAGTAGTTGAGATAGATATAAGTTATTGCTGGCTGCCTTCATTGATAAGGTCAGATTGATTTGGTTGTTATGAGGAAGGAACATCTTCGGCAGTTACCACCATCTTTCCCTTATTTCTATCAGGTCCCATTATATTGAATATCTATAAATGAAATATCAACATCGCGCATAATCTTTACTCAAACATCAACATTCCACATGAATATAAGTTAAACACAAGTCAAAACTAAATATTCTGCATAAACATAAATCAAACACCAACATTCCGCATAAACATAAATAAAATATCAACAATACGCATTTATTCATCCTGAATAAACATAAGTAAAACATTAACAACATAACTTAAATATGAACATAGCATTTCAAACAATATAAACAATTTATTTACATTCAATCATCGTGATCAAGACTTTGAAAGTCACCATCATTAATTATAATATGATTGGATTTTTCATCACTAGTATATTTGACCAAAGTATCATCATTGTCATTTAATTTATCCTGATTATAGTCTTCATCTGTTTGATTGAAAAAATTGGCTTGGACTTTGTTGGACCCCGTTTCTGAAGTCCAACTCTCATGCAAAATATCATAATACATGAGTTTATCTCCCATAGAGAACACTTTGACTATTATCAGATTATCTTCTTTTCTCTGATACCACAAGATGTCGCATACTTATAACACACATTCATCACCCATACTTGC
>JAOTAY010000003.1:10212221-10227392 GCA_025629805.1 Erythroxylum baracoense | reverse complement strand
CATGAATGCATGTACAATAAATTTTTATGTGCACATATCGTTGTTCACAAATGCATGAGCATGAGATGTGTTTTCCTGATTTCTCTGATTTACCACACTTGGACCTGTTTCTCTGGTCCGACCCGTTCTATGAAAACGGGATGTTACAAGTTAGATCTTTTGTATTTCCTCTTTCATGTAGTACATTTTGTATTAGATTTTGATAATGTACATGTATAGATCTTGGAAAGCTACAATGTATGTACATTCAGTATTTATGAAATGAAAAGAGAAAATTTGTTTTTAAAATTTGGTAACTTTCTTGTATAATAGTTGATGCCATGATTAAGTTGAATTAATTGCCATGTAATAAAGTGAAAGTGTGATAGTTAATACGCCGTAGTTGTAGGGTATGTACTGGAATGTCATAAGGGTGTTCTGGTATGTACCTTATAGCAGTAGGGGTATTACAAAACTTAAGGAGATAGATGATGTTTTTGTGATGACTTATATTATTGAGAAAGATCTCAAGACTTATGAGGAAGCAATGAGATTTGTGGATGTACATTTTGAAAGGAAGCCATAAATAGTGAGTTAGAGTTAATCATGTCTAATAAAACTTATGTTTTAGTTAATCTACCTCAAGCGCGTAAGCCTTTAGAGTATAAGTGGATTTTCAAAAAGAAATTGAGACCTGAAGGAACCATTGAGAGGTTCAAGGCAAGACTTGTAATTAAAGGCTTTAAACAAAAAGAAGGATTGGACTTTTTTTACACTTACTCTCCTGTTACTAAAATACATCTATAAGGATGTTGCTTGCTATTGCCTCAGTATTTAAACTTCATATGCCCCAAATGTATATTAAAACAACTTTCTTGAATGGTGATATAGATGAGGGAATTTATATGGTTCAATCGGAGGAATTTAGACTGCCTGGTCAAGAACAAAAGGTGTGTAAGTTGGTTAAGTCTTTGTATGGACTTAAACAAGCTTCTAAATAGAGGCATGAAAAATTTGAAAGTGAGATTTTTAAATATGGTCTCACCTCTTGTGATGTTGATTCTTGCATTTACGTGAAATCTGATATCAATGGTTGTGTAATCATAACTCTTTATGTGGATGATCTACTTATTTTTGTTAATAGTTTAACTATCATTGATACTACCAAGAGTTTGCTAAAGTCTTCTTTTGATATGAAAGATCTTGGACTTGTGGACTTTATTTTGAGAATCAAAGTTGATATGACTAACTTTAGTTTTTAGTTGAATCAAACTCATTATGTTGAGAAAATTTTAGATAAGATTAGTTACTATGATGTTGATCCAGTCAAGACTCCCTAGCATCCCTATGACGCTAATGTTGCTTTAAAGAAAAATCTTGGTAAAGTGTAAACTACGCTGAGTATGCTAAAATTCTTGGTAGTGTGATGTTTTTGATGAACTATTCTCGTTCTGATATTGCATACTGTGTGAGTAGACTTAGTAGGTATACTTAAAATCCTAGTCAAGAGCATTGGAATGCATTGATTCATTTGTTGAGTTATTTGAAAGGTACTATACATTATGGATTATCTTTTAGTAGTCGTCCTTCTGTATTGGAGGGGTATTCTGATACTAACTGGGTTATGGAGGGTGATGATATACGCTCTAACAGTGGTTATATTTTTACCTTGGCAGGAGCTGCAATGTCTTGAAAATCATCCAAGCAAACATGTATTGCGAGATCAACAATGGAGGCTGAGTTTATGGCTTTAAAGTTGGCAGGACGGGAAGTTGAGTAGCTAAGGAATCTCTTAGCAGGTATCTCACTTTGGGAAAAACCAATTCCTTCTATGTTTCTTCATTGTGACTCGCAGGCTTCCATTCATGTTCCCAAGAACAAGGCATATAATAGCAAAAGTAGACATATCAGATTGAGACATAAAATTTTCTGTACTTTAATTAGACATGGTGTAATTTCTCTAGACTATATTAAGTCAAAGAGAAACTTAACGGATCAATTTACAAAGCTTTGAGTAGGAAACTAATTTCAGATCATGCCAATGGGATGAGGTTAAGCCCAACTGTGTAGTAACCTCGTGATGGACACCCATCTTGGGAAACAAAGTTCAATGGGTCAAACGAAGTTTTGTGGTGACTACTTACTTGTACTTTGTTTGAGGTATAATACTGAGATATATTCAGTTGATGAATTGCATTCCTAGCATGACTTTACTGCATTTGATGAAGTTGGATTGTATAATCCTTAATGAGTTCCATAGCCCAAGTTTGAGTGGTGTGAGCAATACACACTTGATGGACTCACCCACGTGATTGTGGGGGGCTAGCTACCCTCCTATGAGAGTATTTGAGCTATCTTTCTAAATCGATAATGAGACTAGGGCATTCTGAGACTGTTAACTCTCTAGCAGGTTCTGTCTCCGAATTTTTTAGAACATGTTCAAGACTTATTTCACCTGGTTGTTTACCTATTTTTCTCCTAAATTGTTATAGTTTGTTTCTCAAGTTTTGAACCAAGTGGGGTTATTGGTATTGATCCATAACTTAGACTCTATTACCAATGTTCATGCTCCAACATTCATTATTTATGGACCCTATAGCCAACATTCATGTTCCAACGTTCTTTCTCTAACGTTCATATAGTTTTCCCTATATATATATATATATTTGTCCATCTTGTTTACTAAGAGAACAGATACATAACAATATCTCCCTCCCAAATATTCTTTTATTCTTTGAAGTTCAAGTTCTATATTTTCCCTTTTGTCCTAACTCCCAGGCTCTATATTGCTTGTTTTTACTCTTCCAATGCCTATTGTGTTTTTTTTTATTATTTTTATCCTAGTTGCATTATTTGCTATTCCTTATTCAGCGGAGACAGTTTCTACTCCACCATTTGGAGTGTACCGAAGCTAGTGGAGAAGGCATTAACTTTGGGGTCGGATCTCATTGTCCTGCTATACTGTAGAGGGAGAATTTTAGATTTAGGGCAGTGATTTTCACGACGCCTTGTATTTCAGATAAGTCGTTCCAATTTTAATTTATTGTTATTTTCGATAACACTCTTTTCTAATGTTCAAGAAGAACCCGCATACTGACCACTGGAGCAAGTTATCTGAGAAGTGCTAACGAGTCAAGTTATTGATAAATGAGTGCTTAAGGATCAAATAAGTCCTTAAAATTTTGCATATAATATAATAGTACTTAACAGTTTTCAAATTTTATATTAGTTCATCCATAATGTTAATTAAATCAAATGATTAACTTATTTACAAGCAGATAAAGATATCTTTTGAATCCCCATTAAAGAAGTGACCACATAAGACAACTTCTATTCATTGTATGCCGCATCCTTAAATAGCCTTGTCAACGTGAATGCACGTAATGTTCGTATTATATTTCACGAGTGAGGAGGACGAGAAAGAAGTGATTTTTATGTCAGAAACTAGTTTAACCCAATAATTTAAATTTTTAAATGAATTCATATAGAATCGGCCACTCGAGAATTCCAACACATAAATCCTACACCGAAGAATCTAACACACAGAGCCCACATGGAACAGAAACGAAAATGTTCATGCATTTTAAGAGCTTTCTTTTCTCTTCAGAATAATGAAAATAGGGAAATATTCAATTCTAGAAGACGTTAGCATGAATAAAACCAAACATTACCATCCAAGAACCTTAAGTTTTGAAGAAAATAAGAAAGTTAAGAAAGTTATGTACTTGGCAGAAGTGTCAGCGGACAAACTACTGATGTAACATGCGGATATTTGTTTGAAGGGATGAAAACTGGAATTGATGTCCCTTGTTCATGCATACAGGTATCAGATAACGTTATACATTTATTTCAGATAACCATCTCTTGGAATATGCATACATATTGATAGGATTGTATTTAATATGTAGATAAACTGAGAATCTTTCAAATCACATACATTATTAATCAAATTATTTATTTGAATTTAATTGTATTTTATTGGTAAAAAAGACTTTTGGTAAGAAATTCTTTTCTTCCTGACATAAATTATTAACTTGTATATTTGTGTGTTTCATATTATATCAATCCTTTCAAGTGATTGTTATCTATTGTTTATAAATAATGTCATTAACGGTTGATTATTATCTATTGTTTATAGATAATGTCTTTAACGGTTCTTTATCATTTAATGATTTGAAAGATCACACCTTTTTAACTCATTTAGTATGTCATTTTACAATCATCTCTCACTCACACATGATGAGTTAGTTAATAAAATTTTTGTGTGTTCTTATATTTGTCCAATGACTCATGCGACCAGCATATGACAGGAGCTCACAGTCAAATATATATTAGGAATATATAATGTCGTGATTAATGAATCGATCTTTCAGTAAATTTTGTATGTTATACCCTAAGTCTTATCTCACATTTCAATGTCCTTTGATCTTATTTATTTCATTATGTTACAAATGTATTTAATTCTCTTACTAAAAGTCGGTAACCACTTTTAAATGCAGAATTTTCTTAGGCAAGTTAACAATCAGAAAATGAACTACCTCTGTCACGACCGAAAGGGGAGCATGACAAGGATGTGGGACTGAGGTCAAAACTCCAGATCACACATAAGCCTACCACCAGCGACAAAATTCAAAACTCAAGAATGCAACAAGTTCATACAATACAATAACAATAGTGCGCGTCAGAAAGAAGATTTACAACTCATGAAATCATGTCATTACGGACACTACAATACAAGATAATTAAAATAAAGAAAGAACATACACAAACGTAGGTAAGTCAAAGCGGACATGTCACAGGAGTCACTACTACGAAGCTAGTGGTAGCTGATATGAAAAATAAAGTTAAGGAGAGTCAAGCCTCTCTGAGTAAACTGATACCTTCCTACGATACCCAATGTTATGTGCACAGTCATACATGAATATCAAAATACATCCAATCACATCAACAACACAAATAAGTTATGGGGGAGAATATCTGTAGGACTCTAATATCCAAGGGTAAGCCCTCATAACTCTAAACCTCGAATGACTGCGGGGAGCTATAATCACCGACGGCCCAGCCATACTCCTATACTCATGCAGTCGTAAGGCTCTCTTAATCCAAAGGGGCTGCGGGGAGTCAAGCATCACCAACAGACCAGCCCCGCTCAAAGTGTACAAAGTCATAAGCATCATAAATAAGGGTCCGGTTGGGAGACAATCATCAACCAAGATTAGCCCATAACGTATCTCAATATCATAACAAACAACTCCCATAATCATAACCAATGCGCATCTGGTCCTGATGCATACCCATCAGGTGGCATGTCCTACAGATCTTTTCTTCCCCACAATTGAACATAGCAATACATATCAAATTATTAAGCATGCAATTTATCAAATAAACATTCAGTTATGCAATGAACAATGTATGTATGCAATACCCAACCCAACGTATCCACTCAGTTAATTCGATATAAAGGATTATACTAAAAGCGGGTAGACATTATTGTATATATGCTTTTGCTATATAAATATATGAATATACACATGCATATGAATGTAGTTATGCATTGTTACATGATGTTATCTATACTAGCATTGAACAGTATTTATTTACTGGTACAACCATGGTAATAGTAAGTCGATATGAACTTACCTGGTAACTGAACTCGTTCGCCCGAACCTTCCAATAGGGGGCTCTTGCTATACCTAGTAAATCGAGAGAAAATATCTCAACCAGTGCTAATTAGGAGTTATTGGACTCGAATAACAATTTATGTATCATCCGAATTACCTAAGCTATCCATTTGTGAAATTCAGAAATTTCTCCTATTCTTGTCTAAACGTTCTGTGATTTTTAATTCGCAAACCGTTAAAAATCTCACTATGGTTCTTTAGAGAAAAATGATCAGTATAATTTTTAATACTTTTAGAAATTTTTCAAAAAAGTGACCAAAATGATCGCGGAGCAGTACCTCTGGCGACCGAAATATTCCTCTGGTCATTGGAATATTCTCTCCAATCATCGAAAAATCTTCAGTCTCATAATTCAACTATTTTTATACCAAATGAAAGTTCTTGATAAGTAGGACAACCTTATCCAAAGCAACATACTCAGATTCTCAACAGATTTAAACGAATTGAAGAAAAACGAACCAAAACCCTAATATCTTTTTTCTTCAATCAGCTGCGATCCAGGCGGCAGCTGGCGATGAGACCATGGGGATTTTGTTCCTAACATCGAGACGAGTCAAATGGCGGTGGTGTTAACTAGCAACAACCATCGAAAGCGACGGATCGAGGAGTGGTGTTTTTCGTCAATTTTTCTCCTCAGTTTTTGTAACAATTCAGGCAATAATGGTGGATGAAATGAGTATGGTTATGACAGGCTCGTCGAGAGGAAAAGATTGGTATATAACACCAATCGATTTGAGTCACCAACGGTGAAGAGTAGTTAGAGAGAGGGAATTGTGAATAGTAACTTTTGGCAGCAATTAAAATGAAATTATGAAAAAATGGAGGAAAAAAGAAGAAGTCTCTTATATATATATCATCCTCTGTTCTCAATTTTCTTAAATTAAATTTAATTTGCTTTCATAGAATTGTCCCATAAGGTCGTATAATATAATTTGCTGGTAATATTCCCAACTATCTGTAACACCCCCTATAAAGAACCTATAATTACCTACACACATAGCACCCAAATTCCTATACATACATTCACAAGTTTTATGGGCATTGTCATACTCATTTGTTTATTCAATGTTGTACATATACATATTACTAAATTTCATATCCCTTAACATTATCATTCAAAAGTAGTATTACATCATTACATTTATATGGTAATCCAAAAAAAATATTACACAACTTAAATTCTTAATTACGAACTTTTTATTATGTAAACAACCATTCTTTAATCAAAAGACACATCCAAAAGTACTTTTACTTCTAACAGTTAGCTTGGGTCCCTGCAAATGATCCTTATGCCTTACTCATATTACTCGGACCTACAGGGATTAAAACACGTGCTAAGCTTGAAAGTTTAGTTGGGAAACACTTAGTTTGGATGACCAGTCACAGTAATCATTCACCAAGCACACACACATTCATGAAAATCATAAACTTATGTAAATAATGATGGCATAATTAAGCAAAGTACATAATGCAAATATTCTTCAACCATATATCGTAAATTCATATTTATAAGCCAAATATTGATTTCCAAAGCTCATTAATGCAAATTATTCATGTTGTAATGTTGTATCTCTTCTTTATAACTGTTTAATTTCCTTTCTGTGTTAGGTCTACACATTCCTGTGGGTGTGAATAACAGGAGCTGTGAATATTCAAAGATATCAAAATGTGGATATCCAAAGGCATCGAACTATAGATACTCGAAGGTGTCCAACTGTGGATACTCAGAGGTATCAAATTGTTTATACCCAAAGGTGTCGAACTATAGAGACACTATGGTCTCAAAATGAAGACATTTGTGGTGTCGAACTGTAGCAGCTACACTGTACCTTATAGGCATGCCTATCTATCCATCACCAAGACAATGAAGCAGGCACTTTAACATTTCCTTTAATCATTTGTCAATTTCATAATTAATATATTGACAAATCACATGATATTTATTTGAAAACATAAAATCTTTATTTACGTTCATACATGGAAGGTATAACTTATCACCATTAGAAGGGTATCAAAATCACACGTGTATAATCATACTATACACATATAAGCAATAAATATGCATATAAATCATCTATATACATGTAAATTTCCTTTAACATACATTATGATCAATCTTAAATTTCAACATTTAATCACCCACTTCACATATGATAAGTCATATCTCATTTATTTCTAAGTATTTTAAAAGTTTTATAAACATCCTAAAAGGTTCGGATATGATTCGGTAAAATCCAGAAACGAAAACAAACTCATAGTGTAATTTCCTTCCGGCCATGGCCCTGCCCAGAGTTCATACCTCCACTTGTTTCGATATTTTCACATAGCAAACGTTCGAATTAGGTTTTGAGGTCTTCCATACATTTATTCCCCATGTCTCTAGTTTCTCTAGCATCAAATATTAGGCCATTTGGACTTCTAAATCATGAGATATATGCCAAAAATATCAAGCTGCTCCAAAACAATGGCAGCGTCAAGTCACCATTTTCAATCTCCATTTCCGATGTCGTTTAGCCATAATTAGATTTAGGACTCTTCTAGAGATTTTTAGTTATATATCTTAGGTTTTATCTTCAATTGGGATCACCCAATTTGGAGGTTTGTAGGCCTAGTTATGGCTAAAACGATGGGACCGGTTCAAGTGAACCCTAGACAGAATTCCACTAATCATTACTCTCTTGTCATATTCAACAAATTCCATGCAAAGTAACAGCAGTACACTATTTCAATAACCATTCCATGTCCAAATAAATCTTTGGACAAATTCAAATATGCATAAACAAAAAGAAAGCTAAGTACTTTTCCTTCTCTTCCCCTTTTGCTTTGCTTGATTCACCGATTAGAAACACCACAAATACGTATCTCAATCTCAATTTCAACCTTATAATACCAACTCTTCATGAGCAAAGCAAGAAAAGATGAAGATGAAAAGAAAAATCACTAACTTTTACCTTGATTTTCACCTAACATTAGCTTGATTCCTTATGCAAAATGATGTGATTAAGGCAATGGAATGGAAAGGAGATGAGAAGAGAAAATTCTGAAGTTAAAACCTTACATACACATCCCTCTCCGCTCTCTTCTACTCCCATTTTCATGAAGTCTCTAGTCTTAGGTACATATTTCAATCTCATTGGACCATATGTTGATTTTTGGCAAATTTGCACATTTAGTCCTTCTTCTTCCTTTAGTTCCCACATTGGCATATAAAGTCATCAATTGATTTCATTCTAGTCCACATTTCAGATATTATTATTCATGTCTCTATCAAAATGAAGAAATTACCAATTTACCCCTATCTTTTAAATTAATTACTATTATGTCTCTTACTATGCTTAGATACACTTAATTAATTATGTTTACTTCTTAATACACCCTAAATATATTATAATGTTTCTAGGGTATATATCAGGGCCTTACAGTAGCAAACCTTAAATTTAATCCTTAAGAATTTTGACAAAAATTTTAAGGGTATATTATGAGGTCCACTTAACCTCTAGGGTTCCATACAATGTAAGTTAAGATCTTATAACTTACATTAATCATTTTTATAGTCTTTTATGTACACATGGTAAAAGTCATGTGCTATGGCATTAGCTCTTATTAATTCAAAGCATATATCTTTTATAAACACAATACCATACAGATGTTGGTTAATATATACTTAATGTGCAACCTTAGTTCACTTGTCTACTTTAAATTTGTCTTTCTAAACTCCCATTTGGTAACTTATGACAAATACAATGACTATATGATCACTCTAAATCAACTTCTTTTTGACAAATTATCTAATTCAATACTCACAGTTTAAGTTTCTTACTTTAGCTCTTTATTATCACATTGATAATAAACTTAAAACATGTCCCATCTCCAGTCATCACAAATACAAAAGTTAATTGTTTGTGTAAGAAGGTCAATCTTTTGACTGTCCAACATACTCTTTGATTAATACAAAAAATGTCATCAAAGTAAATATATTTTAGAATCAAGCACTATGCAATGATTATTACTTAATAAACAATGCCAACTCAAAACATGACGATAAATTAAATGACCATACATAAAGAAATGTTAATCAATTACATATTAATATATAGGTAATCCTAGTGACTTCATATGCTCAATTTATATATCTTGAGAAATTAGTTTTGTCATTAGGTATGCCACCATGTCTCGTGTACATATTTACTTCATGCCCACTTCTCCTTGTACAACTATATCTTTCACATAATTGTATTTGGCATCTATATGCTTGGTTTTACAATGAAATTTTAGGTCTTTAGTATAAGCAATTATTATTTGACAATCATAGTTGATTGTTACTAAATTAATCTCACTTTTAGTGACTCCTAAACTAATCAAGAATCATCTAAGCTGCATGGCCTCTAATACTGTTACTAAAAATGCTATAAATTCAACTTCCATTATGGATAAAGCAACACACAATTATTTCTTACTTTCCATGATATAGCAATATTATTTAGTATGAAAACATATCCATAGATAAATTTTCTCTCATCTAAATCTAACATAGATCATCACTTTGATAACACAATACATAATCAACTGTACCCTTTATATACCTCAATATTCTCTTTACTATTTTCCAGTATGTTTTTCCTAGGTTTAGCTGATATTTGCTCACCATTCTAATAGAGTAACAAATATCTGACTTTGTATATATCAAGGCATACATCAGAATTCCAACTAAATTAGAATAGGGAATTGTTTTCATTTATTCCGTTTTTTATGGCATAGATAAGCAAGGTTTCTTTTTAAGACCTTTAACTTTAACAATAGGATTATTTGGTTGTTTGCAATCTTGCATATGAAATCATTATAAAATCTTTTGAATATAACTTGCTTGAAAAAATGAATAATCTCTTCAAATCTTAACTCATTTGATGTTATTCAAGATCCAAATTGGCTACTATATCCAAAGTTAGATGAATTGAAGCAAGCCTCACAATATGTGAAAATGTCTTGTCATAATCAATTCCCTCATATTGTTTAAGTCCTTTTGCCACAAGGTGTCTTATATCTTTGAATACTGCCACCATTATTTCATTTTATTTTGATATCCAATTTGTTCCTAATAGCTTTGCACCCCTTAAGGAGGTCAACCAAGTCTTAAACTTGGTCCCAACTTAAAGAAGTCAATTTTCTTTTATTGCATGCATATGTTCCTCTTTGGCAGGCCTAATAATAGCCTCATGTACATTCCTTGGCTCATCATCTTCTTGTGGGATAATCATATGAATTTTCTCTTGTCCTTGATCAGCTCACAATGCTTTTATTTTCTTGTCAAATTGATTCTCTACTAAATTTATATGCTTTATAAAACAATTTAATGCTTCTGATTTGTAAGAAATCAAATAGACATGACCATACTAGATACAATCATCTATAAAAGTGAAGAAGTAATCAATAGTAATGGATAAGAAGCTCGTGTTCCCTTTCTAAATGACTTTTGTGCCTTTTTACCAACTAGAGAATGTTCACAAATAGGTAACTTTACTTGATGTAAATCAACTAAAAGGCCTTCTTTCGCTAATTGATTTATTTGATTTTGACCAATATAAGATAGTCTAGTATGCCATAAAATTACATCCATATTGGACTCACTAGACGATGTAAACAAAGAATAACTTATAGTATTATTTAAATGAACAACATCTAGAACAATAAAACTATATAATATATATCTATCACCATAAGGAATATTTCCAAGAAATAAATCCATTCCACCATTATAAAAATTTACATAAAAACCAAGACTGATTAACTAACACAAAGATAAGATTATGTCGAATATTTATAGCATATATCACTTCATGAAGGATCAAGGATCAACTATCACACGTGTAATTTGCAAGCTCCAATCCCTTTTATAGCAACCCATAAGTTGTCTCCTATAAAAACCCGTCATGTTCCATATATGATTTTATGGAATTTCATAAAGGCATCTCTATCTCTTGCTACAAAGTTAGCTACTCTTGAATCTGCAATCTATAAAGAATGTGATTTAGTTAGAAAAATATAATAAGAGAAATTAATAAAACAAGTGTCTGTAAAATAAGATTACACCTTTTTAGGCTTGTTATAATCACGAGTAACGTGACCCTTATTGCCAAAACTAAATCACTTACCACTTTCAATGTTCTGCTTTTTAAAAGGACAATTTTCTTTTCCATATTGATTCCACTTTGCCTTCTTGGAGTCCTAATTATAGAGGATATTTCTCTTACTCTTTTTTCATTTAGGCCCACCATGATGCTTATGCTTTTGGTTCATAGCTTCATAAGAGCTAAAACTAACTACATATATCTCGAAAGACATTTTAGAAACTTCAAGACATTCATCTTTTAGTATGAGATGTCTCGTAGCATCTTCCATTGTCTTAATAGTTTCATTGTGAGTTAGATGCATTTTCATTTGCTCCCAACTATAAGGTAATGAATGAATCACAACTTGTATTTGTTGCTTATTTAATAGTTTATAAGCAACATCACATAAATTACTTATCATGTTTGACATATAACTCAAATGCTTTTACATTGTGTGATTCGACCATTTCTTATATGTATTAAACTTGATAGTGAGTAACCTCACTTTGGTGACTAAAGTGCCTCTAAAATGTGCAGTTAAAGTGGCCCATATGTCCTTAGTAGTTTTATATTTTTAAAACTCTCCATACTGCTCAACAACGTAATGCGAGCTGATTAGTTCTTTTTCCTCCACATTTTATAAGTATCACGGTCTCTTTTGTGTTGAGTCATATTGCCTTCCTCATGAATATCCATAGACATGTTTAATGGTTAAAAAGACTCTTGCTCCTCCAGGACATATTGGATTTTCATGTTTTAAATGTCATAATTATCACCATTTAATTTCTTACCCTTGTAAAGTTCAACAATAATATTCTTTAATGCAATGGCTATAGTTAAAATGCAAAGTATCTACAAAAAGAAAGAAATAGTATATATGTACATCAATGTCATGTCATACGTATATATTTAGCAAATAATTGGTTTTTAATTATCTACAAAATCAAAAGAGCGCATAAATTCTCAATCATTATTTGTGTGACAACTGAATACCAATTATCTTACTATTGTCAAGTAAACATTCATATGTTCTAATAAATTGGACGATATTAAACTTGACTTGATTATCAAACTATAATTATTCTATTTTTACTTCGAAACT
The DNA here is from genome assembly GCA_025629805.1 of Erythroxylum baracoense. Classification (NCBI taxonomy): domain Eukaryota; kingdom Viridiplantae; phylum Streptophyta; class Magnoliopsida; order Malpighiales; family Erythroxylaceae; genus Erythroxylum; species Erythroxylum baracoense. The sequence goes on along the minus strand of JAOTAY010000003.1, from coordinate 10,214,523 downwards.
TAGAGAGACTCTGGTGGTAGAGATTTGATGATAGTGGCTCCCTATAGATGGGCCATACACTAGTGAGCAACGATGACCGGGAGAATGGTCCTCTACACTACCACCAAACAGCACTTCTTTTGCTTTTATCTTCAGGCCTCATCTATGTTTGGTGGGAAAATTCTAGAATCTAATTGGATTTTTATTGTTCTATGTCAAATTCTAGAATCTAACAGGGTTTCTATTTTATGTCAAACATGAGTTTTTACAGGCCATCAAAAACAGGAACAAGTAATCTTATCTCACACAATAATTCTAATTTGTCTAATATTTGGGATTATTATTTATGTCTGGAATTCCATTAGATATCAATATATATATTGTTTGTTTTGTAATATATATAGTGTTTACATTATGTGAATTTGTATTTTTTATCATATCATTTTACTTATTAATTCATAATAAATCAACGATAGACAAAACATCAGTATCCCATAAACCTAATTTTGACAGACAATAACAAGTTTTATTATACACAACTTTCCTAAATTGAGAACCACATCTAATAAGAACTATTGATTTCAAATTCGACAAATGAATTATTGATAAACAATAGTTTGCAATAATTCATTAATAAATGGATTATTGGACTATTAAAGAATATAATATGTGACATATAGGACATAAGAATTGTTATTCTTAGTATAATAACACACTCCAATTTAAATTTAACAAGTGAATTATTGACCAACGCGTCGTAATATTGGTCAAAATAAAATAACTAGACTACTACCGTAACAGTGGTGAGTCTAGATCGATTCCATAGGGAGTGTACGATTAGCTTTTTTTTGGGTACAATGGATTAGAAACAGAAGAGGACTAACGCCTCAAGAAAACAACCAACTGTTGATCATGCCTGAGCAATAGTCTTGAGCCCGAAACTGGAGAATCCCATATAGCTTATGAAATGAAATTAATTGATGTTTAGGAAAAATAGGGGGTCTGGATTTTAGAGTAAGAAAATAAAATGAAACTAACTAATGACAACAAATTAAAGATAACATGCGAAAAATGATAGAATTAGAGAATGTGTTAAGGATCCGGTTCTTTGGTTCAATTTCAACCTACACCCTAGTTAAGCATAATTCATAGATTTGTTGTTCTTTTATCTCTCTTAGCAATTATCGATCATAGATTAACAAAAAATTCTATTAATCCTGATTTTTCCTTAGATCCTAGTTAATTACGAAGTGGTCATTAATTAACCCTAGCTATCGGGAAACCTAAAATAAGCTCTCTAAGTTAATCCGGACAACTGCATTATGAATCAATAAAATAGACCGATCTAGGCAATAATCACACAAGCTAGGATTATTTAACTTATGTTATGTTATCTCTAATTATTCGAAACCATTAGTCGCTACACATGAATCGGGAATATAACGATTACGTATTACATTTGATTTCAGCAATAGGTTTTCATGAAAAATGATTCAATAGAGCATTAAAATCATCATTATTCAAATACCCAATCAATCCACACAAGATAATATAATCAATTCCTAATGAAAGAAAGAAACAACAAAATAATAAAAAATAATTAACCCGAATCATCAGCATCGATGTCACTTTCGAACTGATATCAGGACATTTAACCCTCCATGAGTTTATCCCAAAAAAATGCTTTATATCCTATGAAAACTACCCCAACCGAAACGCCCTCAAATTCTTTGTCTCCTTTCTCTTGTCCCTATTCTATCTCATTAAATTTCAGTCATCTATTTATGTAAGACAGAAGATCACGTCCCAACCAAAACTCCCTTCGTAGCTCTCTACTCTGCCACAAACTTCTGCTTTCTTCTATTTCACTCACTATTCACAGCATTATTCTATGATATGACAAATAAAGATAGTTAGACCACGTACTATTCACGTCTTCACTGCTCACGTCATTTCTCTTATGCCGCCTCCCAGCTCTCTCTCTTGCAAGCCGCCAGCTACCTCGCAGCTCTCTTCTCTTCTTTTCTACTTGTGCCACTCTTCTTGTTTGATTCTGTCGCCAGCACGGTTTTGATTACCGTACCGTACCGGCCGGTACTGGCCGGAAGGTACCGTACTGGTCGGGAAACGGTACGACAAATTGACCCTCTGTCCAGGCCAAAAATACCGGCTGGTACTGGGGTTTTCTGTTGGGTACTGGCTGGTACCCAACATACCGGTAAATACCAGTTAATTTCGGTAAATTTGATGTTAATGAAGGACCAATTTGAAATTTCCCAAATTTAAACCTAATACTACTCCCCCCCCCCCCCCCCGCCCCCCC
>JAOTAY010000003.1:10195541-10212121 GCA_025629805.1 Erythroxylum baracoense | reverse complement strand
AATGCATGTACAAGCATTTACATGTGCAAAAATTCACTATTTACTATTCATGTGCATAAATGAATGCATGAATATGTAAATACACTTTTAACACTTTTCTAACCTGTTCCAAATTACCAATTTACCCTTCCTATAGGTGAGGGGATGTTACAAAAAATTATATATGAATTAAAGTGAGTATCTTAAACATTTCGTATCATTAATTGCAAAATGTAAATGATTAAATGTATCAACAATTAAACACATATCAATTGCCTATTATGAAGGATTATTATTAAACCCATTCATTATCAAAACACAATAGCTACCAAAAGCATTTCTTCAAGATGCATATACACATAGGCTTTAATACCAAAGATTATATTTAACACATAGATAACACGGGATCTTTCAAATCATATGCAACATTTATCAAATCACTTACTTGGATTTGATTGTATTCCATCCAATTATAGGACTCTTACAGAAACTCTTTTCTTCCGCATAAAAATTATCTCTTCGTATATTTGTATGCTTCAGAAGATTCTCATCAATAGTTTCAAGGGATTATTACCTATTATTTATAGATGATGTCATTAATTTTTATTTAAAAATTAATAATTTAAAAGGACATCAATCCTTTCAAGTGATTATTATCTATTTTTATAAATAACAACATTAATTGTTCTTTAACAATTAATTATTTAAAAGGTCACATCTTTTAAACTCATCAGGAGTGTACTTTTATTATCACATACAATTAGCAATATGAGATAAAGAGGAAATAAACAAATTGAGTGTGTCTTCTTGAAGTTAGAGCATTTTAACTTTAGAACACAGTCTTATAATAATACTTTAAATTAAAAGTTTAGTAAAGATGGGATTTGAACTTAATATTCGTGCCTAAAGCTATCAGAAGTTTAAGGAGTATCCACTAGACCGTTCTTTTCAATAAGGGGTATCCACTATATCATCATTTTCAATTAAATAAAGGCAAGTATCATAGGGATTATTCTGAGACTAAAATCTACACAAAAAGTTTCACTATGACCCAATCAAATTTTTAAACTTAGTTTTTTAGTGTTATTTTGTCAAACACTTTATAGGTGTCTTTTTATCAAACATTTCATGTTTAGTACCTTAATATAATTTGGAACAAATGTTTTTACCAAATAATCAAAACAAAACTAGAATTTTTATTAATGTGGAAGATGAAAATATAACTAATGTGAGATTTAATATAGCCTGATGTCTCTTCCATATTAGAAAAGATGGCCAATAGTTATAGACAAATTATAAATAATAACTAACATAACTATTATATCTGAATTAATTGTTAATCAAAAATTGTCATTGTAATTGCCACTATTTGAGTCCACTTTAAAGTTAGACTATTTATGATCTCTTCAAATTTTGTGTATTGAACTATTATTTAATATGTAAGGTTGTGCATTAAGTTGTAAAGTTAAATTCTTGATGCCTTCATCAAACTATCCAATTTATTTAATAGAATATGTCGCTACCATACGTAAATTGTTGATCAGTGTCAAATTTGCAACAAGCCTACAGACTTACACGAGCAGGAAAGTTAGATCATACACAAGCCCAAGTTAGGTTCCATTCTAAAACCAATTGGCAATAGGTGGAGTAGTCCACTAAGCTTATATGTTAGTCTTCTTTCCTATCTTTCTTCGATGTGGGATGCATGTGGGTATTCTCAACAATCCCTCTCACATGTGAGTCCCCATTTTAACTTGGGAAATCTGGAGAAGTACGTAAACAATCCTCATCAGGATTGGACTTCTGATTAAGGTCAAATAGGCTCCTTCCTAGGGTAAACAATACTGCTGAGCTACTTGCTCTATGCAGACTTCAAATCCTTCTTCAGTTGCTTAAATAATCGGCCCTCTTTTAAGGTAAACATCAGGTCAAGATCTTTATGGACTCTGATACCATGTCAAATTTGCAATAGATCTATGGATCCATACAAACAAGAAAGTTAGACTATACACAAGCCCAAGGTAGATTCCATCCTAACACCAATTGGCAATAGGTAAAGTAACTCGTCAAACTTATATGTTAGTATTCTTTCCCCTCTTTCTTCAATGTGGGTATTCTCAAGAATTAAAATTTTTAATATGAGTAGCATATAGAGCCCATTAACAAGAATTGGGCTTGAGTCTAGCCATTGCCAAAATGACTAAAACTAGCCTTTTGGTTAGTTGGCCATTACCATTTATTAATATTTTAACATTTTCATTTTTTTATCAATATGGGATAATCTAATACTCCCCCTCAAGTACAACTAGGACTAGACTTTTAGTGGTCACTTGAAATAAAAGCAGCGGGAACTAGATCGGGCCGCTGAGACTGGACAATCAGACGAACAACCAGGAAATTAAGGATCCATACCAAATCTGCTTTGATACCATATTAGAATTTTTAATACGGGTAGTGTGTAGAGCCCATTAATAAGAATTGGACTTGAGTCCAACCATTGCCAAAACGACTAAAACTAGCCTTTTGTTTAATTGACCCTTACCATTTATTAACCTTTTAATATTTTCATTTTCAATCAATGTAGGGTAATCTAACAATCAATAAGTAGCAAACAATGATCTTATTGTCAAGTTCAACCCAATGTATAAAAGGGGCTCAAAGATCATACTTTCGCTATTAAAAAAAGTCAGACTTCCTCATCATGAAGTTCTCAAAGTATGTCTTAATCTTACCTTTAAACTGTCAAATGGAAATATCATGTTTTTTCATGTTGCATCTTATGCCTCCTCTTTCCATTGCACAAGAAAACTTGTCTAACAATTTTTCTTATAGTATCCCAACAATCAATAGTAAAAAATTTTGACTACATTATCATCATACTCCTTTAATAATGCCCTTACTCCTCTCTAGTTTCTCCTTATCTTGATAGAATCTACGTATAAAGCTAACACAAAAAGTATGATGAATCTTTATCCTTTTTGACAGTTTTAGGCAATAAGCAACATTACTCAATTTCTTCAGAATTTTGAAAGAATCTTCATACTTAAGAATCAATCACTTACAAATTATTTTCCTTAATCTTCTTCTATATTTCAAGCATGAGTTTTAGCAACATTTCATCCCCAACAATGAAATCCAATGGCAGTAAGATGTTGATCAACATATTTCTTCATTTGAAGCATTACCTTTGAAAGGTTTCCTTTTTTGGTATGTCTTGCTTGTCCCTAGTAAAGTTATATGCAATAGGACACCAACCTCTCGTGTACTACTTTGCCATCTCTAGTAGAATAAAAGATTATTGGCTTAGAACCAATTCAAACAAATGCTTCTCTATAGAGGAAGATCATTGTAAATGTATACAGATTAGACATTATCCAACAGTTCTAATCAATTGCATTGGCACACTCGTATTATGATTAAATAATCCTCTACCAAAGCATTAATTCTTTTAGTTTGTCCATCTGTTTATGGGTGATTGGCACTAAGGACCTTCTGTTCAATCCTAATTATGTTAAATAACAAAGTTCAAAATCTAATAATAAACAGAGTGTTCCAATCACTCATAAGTTGTATTGAAATGTCAAAGTATTTTATCAAATTTTGGCAGAACAACTTAGTAGAAGTTTATATTAAACAAGATGCTAGAGCATCAATAAGCAAGTCATATTTGATGAAATGATCTACCACAAATAGCATCAAAAGCTTTCCACCAATCTTCAAAAATCTCATACTAAAGTCTAAAGATATTGACATCAATGATATCTTTAAAATAGGTAGAGGCTACAATAATCCAACTTTCTTTTGCCTTTCAATTTTTTATGGTTGGCATATAAGGCATGCACAATAGCAAACTTCTATGAGGTTATACTCATATATAAGACTATGATAGTAACATCATCATTCCGTTCCAACAGTCTTACCCATTGTGCATCATGTGATTTTCCCATAAGTTCCCTACAAAATCCACTAATTAGAAGAACATATAGTTTGTCACCTTTTTCCAGAAACAATTCATTACCAAGCTACTATCATTTAGTAATGTCATCATTCACTTCCTATAACATATGAAAATAATTAATGTCAAACTCTCCTTTTTTTTCCAAAATTTTGTCTATCAAGTTAGCTTCAATTCTAGACAGATTGTAGTAGGCAATTAACATTTTCTCTTCTAATAAGGGCATTTGCTTCTTGGTTGCACTTTCCTAATTTTTAACCCTAAGTAAATTCATACTCAAGAAAGAGAGATCCTACCATCTTGCTAGCTGACAATTTCTTTTGCACTTTAAAGAAGGTACTTTTTTTATATCATCCACTTGAGACATGTATATATTGTTAGATACAAAATATCTTTGTTCTATTTTATTTACTTTCATGTTTCCAAATGTTAATGAACGTCCCTCCTAGACTAACGCACAAACAATAATCTGATGCATCATTATGTTGCTTCAATTTATAACTTAAAGTTAGGTAGCCTTAAAAAATGTTCAGATGAAATATAACGCTTAAACTTCTCAAAATCGTCTACATAATAGTTTGAATAATACCATTTCTTGTCCTTTTTTAGCAAATCAATGAGGAGTAACATTTTGATAATAAGTTTAGATGAATCTTTAATAATAATTCTTAAGTCTTAAGAAATAACACAATTTTAACACTTTCATAGGCATTAGCCATTTTATAATGGTTTTCATCTTTGGAGAATCCATCCATATCTAGCTTCTACTCATCAAATGTTCCAAAATTTTAATTTTTAGCCTTGTAAATTCACACTTTTGTATCTTAACATACAGTTGGTTTTTCCTTAAGCATTCCAACACCTGTTGCAAGTGACCTACATATTCTTTTATGGAGTTGCTATACACCACAATATCGTTAAGATATACTACCAGAAAGTCATCCATAAACTGATATAGCATATCATTCATTAGATTATAGTATGTGGCAAGGGCACCAGTCAAGCCAAAGGGCACAATTATAAATTTTATAGGCATTATACCTAGTAATATGTGTGATTTCTAACTCATCTTTCTTTGCAATTCTCACTTGTCAATAAACTAATCAAAAGCCTAATTTCAAAAAGATTTAATGCTCTATAATACACATATTCATGGTATGCGAAGGGAATAACATCATATTCTAACTCATTTATGTGATTAATTACCTTCTTATGGGTAGTTATTTAGGCTATTCTACTAGCAATACATCTTTGTAAGACTGTAGTAGAAGAACAATCTCATGCAACATTTTCATGATAAGTATTTTGCTTCACTTCAACCATGACAATAAGGTATGTGTCCTCTCCACCTTTTAAACCTTTCTCTACCATTATTATTGAGATATATAAGATTTACTACCACCTCCTCCGTTAATGAGATTATAACATTTAACGAAACAAGGAGCATATTCATCCACGAACATGATTCCATCTAAATGTGGATATACCACTACCGTGTGCCGATAGAGGAAGTCTATGGCAAGGATTACATTGAAGTCCTCCAATGGCATGACTATTATGTTTATTTTTCCAACCCAAGCTTCCACACTTACATATATATTGTAAGTCATGCCAATAACATCATTTGCTTTTGCATTCACTATTTTTAATCAATTTATGCTATTGATCACCTTCAACTCAAACTTGGTAATCAATTTGTGAATAATGAATGTGTGTGTGCCACCAATATTGACCATTGTAACAACATTTGCACCATTTCTTTGAATTGTTAGGTACAATAAAAAGGTATAAACATTACTTACCTCATCTGAAAGACTGATAATGTAACACACCACTACCATAAAGTATATGTCCGAATATGCAGAGGACATTTAAGAACATACCCTATAAAAATGGCATGTTAGAACAATTACTTCAACTTTTCATCGCATCATACAGAATATGAGTATTTTCAAAGATCAACTTTTCAATTTCATTCGTAAACATAACTTACATTGTAGCATTACACTTCATAATACATATATTTATATTACCAAAACATATGAGAGCTTACTGCTCTTTTACAAAATGTTCTATATGAAATGAGAAACTAAATAAACACAATCTACCAAACCCCTCAGATATTAGTTGACCAGACCTTTGAGCTATTTTTGTTCCAAAAGTTGAGTGTTAAACTTCTACTAAATTGTCTTAGAAGCTCGATCTTCCTCATACCTGAAAATCAAGGTTACAATTTTGAGAAGTTTGCGAACTTAGTGAGTGACCATCATAGATATGCTCACTCGTATCAAATCACAAGGACAATTCATAATCCAATTCACAAGCGAATCATATCATCCAATATTGAATAATACATCACCTTTTATCACGCTTCAACAAGTAAAACATATATACAATATTTCACATGACTATTTCAGAACAATCCAATAATTCAATTCAATCATCCATATGATACATATCAAGTTGTATTTGTAAATGCACATATCACTGTATTCATTTTTACTTTGTTGTAATCGAGCGTCTATTTACTCCTCTATATCTATTGTGAATACTAGACTCATTTCATTTACTGTCTCGTATCTATTGTAGATACCGGGCTCATTAATAACTGAATCTGTGGCTCTTTGTGTATATTTATGAGCTTTAAGCTCTTTTTCACACTAGTCACTCCGGTCACAACCCCTTTATCTGATAATACATAACAATATAATGGAATATATCATTTCACAAAATATGCTATCAATAACTTTCATTTTATGTACACAATCATTTATCATATTCATCGGATCTGAGTCCAGTACTCAACATTCAATTGAATACACATTTTCCATATTCACATACATTTAGAAAGCACTTCCAATATAATCTCGATTATAGAACCCTTCGAACCATCAATGTTCGGAATTATTACAATGACATATGTAATAATTTAATAACTGAATTATAAACAGAAACAAATCAATCATAGTGAGAAAACATTTAAGTTAACTCACAATACGATCCAGATAAGTTACTGCCTTGATGAACTGGCCATGTCTTGAAGCTGATGTTCGATTTGTGCTTTTGTTAAACTCAAATTTCACCTCAATACATCAAGTTAACCTAGCCTTCTATGCAAGTAAGATTATCACAAATTCAAGGTGGAAACAAGTTGGTTTTCAGCAAGGACAAAGGACAACAAGAATCTGGTTCTTTAGCTATCTTGTGAAGGGTAAAAGTATGGATTTGGTGTGACAATTTAGGAAGAATTAAACCAAAATACAGAGATGTAAGATGGGAGCAATTTTCGGTGGCGAGAAGAGAAGAAGATAGTAAATGTTCCGGCTGAAACTTTTGTTGCATGAGCTTAATCCAACTAGGTGCAAGGTGTCACCATTTGACCATGACATTTGTCACTAGGCATGCCTTTCATTTGTCCCATGTTATAGCTACCAAATGTCACCTAATTATTAGTCCATTTGTCATTCAATAATTGCCGCCATTTGTCAATTAATTACCCATGCCAAATGTCACTCATTTATCTATGTCATTTGTCACTTATTTCATAGGCTTAGTCATCCTAATTTTCATATGTCAATTTGTCTTGTCACTTGACATTTTTCCTAGTCCAAATGTACATATTAATTCATCAATCTCCCAATTATAACAATTAATTCCAAATTTACTACTTGTAATTTCATCAAACCAAAATCCAAGACATAACAATACACAATTCACATCATGATCATTTTAAACATTTCATACCCCGGAACATGTTAATTGAGTCCATATACTATTTTTGCATTGTGTACAAAATCATAATTCATGTATGTATGCTAATGATATGCATGTGAATGAAATGCATTTCATAAATTCTCTATGATATTACTCATATGCAATGGTCTAGAGTTCTAACCCTTAGTATGTTTTGGAAACTGACTATTGTAGATAAATATTGTAGTGGATTCACTAATCTCGCTAGTTCACTCTCAGTTTTATGTTTAGCCACCGTAGCTTTTAGTTTCTTCCACTTTAGACACTGCCATTCAAAGTGAGATCAATTGTAGATGGAGCAACTAGTATTATAATTGGTCTTTTACCCATTAGAGGAAGTCTCATTCTCATTCACTTTGCCTTTTCCTTTGTCATTATGCATTTGTTCCTCCTCTTGCTTAAGCTTGTCATTGTCATTTTCTATTTATCCTTGTACAGATTTGAGATCTTTGTTGCCTCTTTATCTGTGTTCAAACACAAATCACCCATCTAGCTGCTACAATTGCACTTGGTAGATCTTGAACACCTTACTAACATAACCTAATGTGTCTGAATTTATAATTCGCCTATGAATCAGAATAGATGATCTTCTTCAATCATTGTGTCCAAATTTATAATTCATATATAAATCAGAATAAATGATCTTCTTCAAACATATTTTGAATGTCTAGCATCAATAAACTAAATGTCTTCACATTATTATGAATAGTTCCCTTCTATTGTAATTTTTGTAATGATTCACGAGCAACCCATAACATATTGTAAGGAAGGACTTGTTCCTTCAATTCACAAACCAATAATTCCCAAGTATTAATTTGTAGCCTTCTAGCATTCAAAACATCATTCATTCGAGCTCTCCACTACAGTTGGGGATCTCCCACTAAACACACGCTAATTAGCGTTACTTTATTTGCTTAAGGGACTTTGGAAAAATCATAATATTATTGCATGTCCCAAAGAAAGTTTTCCAATTCCTTAGCATCCCGAGCTCCCTCAGAATGCTTTGGATCAAGGACTTTCAAATGGGATCAATTTTTGCCACCCCCTAGAGAAATAATGTTTCATAATAGAGTCAACGTATCTTCTAGCACCCCATCTCTCTTGTTAGCCTCACCAGAAATGTCATCTAACTGCCTTTGGTTACCTACAATAGCATTACCAATATGACCCAGGCATGTCACAATTTGCACAATATCATCTTGCAAAATAAGACTCAATCCATGCTCTAAACGAGTGAGTCCTTCCCAAATTACCACCAAGTTTTGTCCACCAACAATTATGCATCATAAATAGTTTTCAAACTTACATCGATACCAGTTGTCACATGGGTTATTTTTAGGCTTAAATCTATATGAAAATCTTACTATGTCCCAACCAAGTTCTCAAGCAGGCTCTCAATGTCAATTTGTCAAATACCTTAGGAGTGTCTCTTTATCAACCCCTTTTTTGTGTTCAATAACTTAGTATAATTTGGGACAAATGATTAAATGAGACATTCAAATAGTAAAAGTAGATCTTTTATTAATGTAAAAGATGGAAAGTGTGAGATCGATCATAACCTAGATGTCTCGTTCACACTTTGCACATACATATATAGATAAGATAGCCATCAATTATAGAAGTTATATGCAATTACAACTCAAACTGCTAGGAATTATGTCTTATTCCTATAGAAATTACAAAGACAATAGTGACTGTTGTGTTAGGTTCAGGTAAGGTGATTATTGGGAGGGGTTATTAGACATCAACAGACATACCTATCATAATTGAATTAACTCTTAATCAATAACTCCCATAATACCTACTACTGTATGAGTCTATCTTGGGGTTAGTGATTCTGGTCTCTCCATAATGTGTGTACTTCATCGTCACTTAATAATTAAAGATGTGTATAAGTTGTAAAGCTAAATGGTTGATGCATTAACCAAACTATCCAATTTTCTCGCTAGAATAGAACACCACCATGCTTAGGTTTTGTTGGTCAACAAGAAGTAATCTTACTACCAATTTCAATCCAATGCACCAGAGGGCTCACAACCAGCCTAGACTTTATCAACCATTCTAGGTCCAATATTTTCCATTTTTGCTATTTTAACTTATACAAGCTTTTGCCATGATTTTAAAGATGCAAGAGTTGTACAACAATGGCCGAAAATGATTCACTAATGAAAGACTTGCGACTATGTTTCACCCAAGTGGTGTAGATTACCTAAAAACCACATAGACAAAAAGACTTGTGACCAGTTCAACTGCATAGGCACTTAATTTTGTTATAGACCCAAAGCTACCAATGACTTCTTAATGTTCTAACTAGGTCTTAACAGCACACAGTAAACAACTCTCATCGCTTTGAAGGCTCCTTATTCTCAGGGGTCAAAAACCTACAGTCCAAAATGTTCAAGATGATGGGTAGATAACTAAAACATGTAGTAGAACACAATATATACAAAATAATTGACCAGAAGGAATAGAGATTATCTTTTCGGAATGGAAAATGAGACATTTAAACTTAATTTACAATACTTACTATGTTATTCAAAGGAACTTTGTAAGAGAGGGACCCTTTCGCTGCTTGATCCAGAGCTTACTTCACCATGCTTTCCTACCTTCTCTTCTTTTGCTTTTCCCCACATGACTAGATAAAACCCCAGAATAATCACAGTGGCTCCAACCAATCTACAAAGAATGTTCAATGCAACACTAAAATTCCAGGTCCATTTGTTATTCATGAAGAGTTAAAGAAATAAACTATATTAACAATGCAGGAACGGGCTTAAACAACCTCCTCTGTCAAAAGTATTTTTAAATCAAGACGTTGATTCATTTTTCTACCATAATTTCTGGCCAAAAATGGAGTGAAGGATAGTTTGAACAACTTTACCTTCCAAGATACATTTTATCACCTAAACAGATGACCCCCACTGCAGCTGCAATGACAATCCCTAAGGGCTTGAACATGGAAACAAAAACTGGCCCTGTCTTGCGCAGGCACCATGTAGCAACCCCAACTTGGAAGGCAGAACCAAATACCCCCTATATAAATGCATAACACAATTAGAGCACTGGTTGCACATTATTATAACAGGTTGATGTAATTAGAGATGAACAGCTGAATAAGAGTCACAAATGTACCAACTTCAGCAAATACGTATCTTATTTTACACCCAGTACATTTGTTTTAAGATTATAAGATCTTATGCTGGAGTCATGCTGGGTTAATTTATCTACAAGCCAAATACAAAGTTTCTCTATCAACATACCGAGTACAGAACAGCAATCAGCCTTATGTTGGGTTTTAAGCTCCAAGCAGTAGGATCCTTTTCCATTACCAAACTGATTATGGCGGACTGAATGGTTACAAAGAAGCAGTAAAAGAAAACGACAATCAGCTCTGCGTGGTACCTTTCAAGGACCAAGGTCTGCAACATAAAAAGTATAACACAGTGATGCTTTTCCTATTACATATATACATCGTTTCGATTTTCCAAAAGGGTTTTAATAACTTCACCTCTATTATGACCCATGCAGAAGTCATCACACAATCGACTGCAAGGAATAATCCTCCAATAACCCAGTTTGCCTGCTGTGAAAGAAGTTGATGAGCTGTGGTCAAATTAGATGGTATCATCAGCATTGGAGGTCCTTTGTAGTAAGTCATAACGAATGCCCCAGAGATTAATACTATGGTACCCACAGACTTGGACAGGGTACTAAAGCTTCTCCAGTCAACTATTTCCATCCTGAAACCACCAAGATAAGTTAATTCAAGCCAGTAAATAGTCATGATCTCGAGAAAGATGCTTAAGCAGAAGTCGTCTTCATAGAAATATATTGCAGCAACAATTCATTTCCCCAATTACCTTTCTCCCATTTCTCTTTACTTATATTTTTCTCTGTTGATAACTATTTTGGATAAGGAAACAAAATCATATGTTCGACTTGTTCTGGTTGGTGGACTGAATAAGAAAGACAGAGAAGCTGTAGTGAGAAACCAACACATTATTATTGACAACATCCAACAGACTGCCAGTTCTATAATCTAGAGTGAGGTTGTTTAAAAACACGATATTAGCATTTGTAGACCTACTTCCATCCCTCTGAAATTAGTCAGTGAAATTTCATTTTTCATTACAAATTAACGGCAACTGGCCCAATCAGCATCTAAGAGAAAGAATGGAACGGAAATTTTCTATTAATAAAAAGGCTTGACAGGGAATGAATTCATCAATTAACTAAATTAAGCGGGATACATAACCTGAGAATAACAGCAATCACAAATGTAATCCCGGGAACGAGGTTAAGCATGGCCGTACCAAGGGTAGGAGAACTAAGGTTAATTCCAGCATACCCAAAAACCTGTGCCAAGCAACTGTACAAAACATACCAATCAGACGACGCATCGTATCAATAGAAATTAAACCAAACCAATTTAAACCCAGAAAACGAACAAACCCAACTAGACCAAGCAAGAAGAATCCACAAAGAATTGGAAAAGTGAGAGGAGGCCTATTTGATCTGCAAAACAAAGTCAAAAATAATAAATAAGACAACCCATCAGACAATTACCAAAACAAAAGCCAGTAAGAGCAACAGCAAAGGTTTTTATGAATTGCTGACAGAGCACCTGTGGAAGAGTAAAGAAGAAGGGAGGAGAACAAGTGAGGCAAGTGCATTGGAGTAGAAGACAAAGACGAAATTGCTCATGCCATTTGACATGGCTATTTTGCTTAATATCATTAGACCAACTTGAGCACACTCGGCCATTACCATGCCCACGAATGGTAGAGCGATTTTCGCTTCCATTGTCGTGTTCTTTTTCTCTTCTACTCAAGTATCTCCCACGAATGGCCTCCACTGTTCTGTCCTGACAAGTTTCTAGTTCCGGAATTCAGACAGATCAACACAGTATATCTCTCGCCGTCGTAGGAGTCTTCAAAGTTCAAACTATGAAAGATGAAAACTCTGACTTGGACACTCGATATTTAGATATTATGCTGTCCCAGCCAACAGCTCAATCACATCACCTCTAATTTTGGTTTTATTGAAAACAGAAAAAAGAAAGAAAAGCGGTGGTTACGGTTATTTGCTGTCGAGATTCTAGGATGAAATATTAAATGAGAAAGACAGAAAATAAGAATCTGATCACTCATCCTTCCGCTTTGTCACAAGAAAATAAACAACCATTTTTCGTTAAATCAATTTTTAAAGTTTTAGTTAATAAATAAAGCAACCAAATAAATTTTTTGGGTCGGGTTCATGCTTTTTGAAATTATTTAATCCGGTCTTTGAATGTATCAAATAAAATTAATTATTTTGAGTAAAACAATGTTAGTTTCAATTTTTAAATTAAAAAAGAGATATTAATAGGGTCTAAGCCTGAGGATCCAAATTCTATTAATTTTGCTAAAACTTGTTAAAAAAATCAAGATTCATAATAAAATATGTTATTATAATTTATTATATTTGTATATTAATTGCAAAATAGTTATACATTTTATTCCTTTTACAACATGTTTTTTAGTTGTTTTAAATTTATTATATTCTTATTTCCGTTTAAGGGAATGCTTGTCATTATAATCCTTTTATTTCAAGTACTTATTCATCCTTATTTCAATTTTTTGCAATTAATTTTTATGCATGCTAAATTGATAAATTTTGAGATTGCATATATGCTTTCGAGTTTTTTATCAATATGTAATTATTTTTATAGACTAGAGTACAATTCTAGGGGACATATTGTAAATTGGGATCGTGTTTGTCGACCGAAAGGGATTGGAAGATTAGGTCTACGAAAAGTAAGAATTTCGAATGTGGCCTTGTTTTCAAAGGTGGGTTGGAAATTACAAACGAAATAGCAATCCTTTTGTTTGGAACTTTTCCATCAAATGTACTTGAAAGGAGCTCATTTCATAAACCACATGGTAGGGGCTATTTAAAAAAAAAGAATGTGTGCTGGGGGGTTCTCGATAGTTAGGGATGGCAATTTCAGCCCGGCTCGGCCCAGCCTTGGTTTGGGGGTGGGGTGGCGTTTCTTCCACTTGGCAGGGGTTGCTAAAAACAAAAGAATGTGTGCGGAGGGGTTCTTCATAGTTAGGGATGGCAATTTTGGCCCGAGTTTGGGTCGACCATGGGCGAGCCACGGGTCGACCATGGTCCGCATTTTGAACAAAACGGCATCGTTTTGTCCAAAACGACGGCCATTTTGTATTGTTTTTAATTAAAAAAATATAGAAGGGTCGGGGCCAGCCCGTCAGTGTCTCACCGGGCCATGGGTCGACCACAGACCAGACGACCCATCGGTGGGCCGGACCGCGGGCCAGACCATCCCGACCCTCCCGTCGTGACTGATCAGCCCGGGCTCGACCCGACCCGGCCCATTGACATCCTTATCGATAGTCTACAGGTGATGGGAAATCTACTAGTTTGTGGTATGATTGGTGGGTAGGGAATGGGTCTTTGATTCATGTGATCCATCCAAATGTTTAACCACCACTGATATCAAACATGTTGCATTGATTTTGAGACCTGATGGCTCATGGCAATGTGATGAACTGACGCATATACTTCCGACTTCAACAATTGAAGAAATCTGAGCTACGCCAATTCCTCTTAAGGCCAAAAAAGAAGATCGGTGCATTTGGAGGTGGGATAAACATAGTCAATTCACTGCTACTTCAGCTTATAAGGGCCTTACAAATCCCCTTATAGCTGATGCGAGGTTGGGGAAATGTCGCTGGATTTGGAAGATACAAGTTTGAGAGAGGGTAAGATTCTTTATATGGTTGGCTTTTTTTAATTGTCTAAACTCTAAAGAAATCTTACACTGCAAAGGAGTTACTGAAAACCAGAGATGCACACTTTATGAGAATGGGGAAGAGACTCTAGATCATCTTTTTCGAAAATGCTCTTTTGTTGTTGGTTTGTGGAGTTGTGTTTATCGAAGATTTGGAATACAATTGTTAAGTGATGATTCTTTTCTCGATTGGTTGAGCCATCACTCATCCCTAACGAATAAGGTACGCGCAAATCTTATTTGCGGTCCATGTTTTACATCTATCTTATGGAGTGTTTGGAAGGCACACAATAGATTCATGTTTGATGGCATTCGTCTGAGTGTGGAAGCAATATTACAGTGTGCAATAACTATGGCGGCCGACTGCTCTATTGCTCAAACTAGTCCAACAACTATGTTAAATAGTTCTGGACAAATGATCGATTGGCGTTCCCCCCAGCTCGCATTCATTTACTAAATATCAATGGATCCAGACAGCTTGTTGATGGTCATGCTTTAGCAGGTAGATTGATTCAGGATTCAAATGGTGTGTGGGTGGCAAGTTTCCTGTTGAATATTGGCTCTTCATGAAGTCTTGATGCAGAATTATGGGGGATCCAACAAGGTTCGCTTTTGGCAAAAATACGTAATATTAGTAAACTGATTGTCAAACTTGATGCTAAGGTTGTTTTCTAGTTCCTTCGGAGTGGCATAATCGACTCACATCCTTACCATACTCTTGTTAGTGATTCTTTGGAACTGATTAAAGGAGGATGGATTGTTAATATTAGACACATCTGCTGCGAAGGTAACCGCTGAGCAGATCGACTTGCTAACTTAGCACATTCATCACAACAGGGGCTTACTTATTATAAAGACCCTCTAGTTCAACTACTTCCTATCCTTGAGGAGGATCGTGAGGGGATTGGTGTACTGCATGCTTAAATTTCTTTATTATCTGTTCGTTAGTAGCTAAAAAAAAGACGCAAAGTAGTTTAACTTCATCGTTTCATCTTTGACTTCAATTTATTAGTGTGTAATGAAGCAATTAAAATCATTCAAGATCACAGACTCACTCCTAAGGCTATTACGAGTAAAGAAAATTTGCGTTTCAATAATAAGTTTACTCGATGGTAAGAAATTGATTAGAAAGCTTTGCTTAATTAATTTGCTATTGATCTTCTCTTAACTTTAAGGAAAATTAAGTTTATTTGCTTGAATTTAAAGAATAATCATTTCAATTTTATAATCAACCCATTTAAAGAAATGGATGAGTTAACGAAAAACTGATTTACCTTTTATAAATTTTAAAAAAAAATTATTCAAAACCCCTTATTGCTTTGATTTTCCTATCCGTTAGGAAGATTTAGTGAAATTCCCTTAAGTTCGACCTAGTTTTCATAGTCTTATTACAAAAGTTTCTTTGTTATGGTAGTGAAGTCATAATTAAAATCTGGAGGTTCAAATGACTGACCAAAATTTTGGAACTAAATTTGCTTTAATGCTAAGATCTTTTCGTACATATGGACTAATTTTTAAGCCAGAGATTGAAAAGACTTTTAAAGTAAATAATAAGGTAAAAAGGTAAGGATAGCATGCCAATTTCCATTGGAAATGATTTAGACTGGGCTCGGAATATGCGTGACTTGAGTTCGGCCTAAAATTTTATCTCAGGCTTGAGCCTAAATGTAACGCCCCCTTACCGAAGGGTAGACACCGGGACGCCTGGAGGTCATTCTGGCACATAACCTAGGATAAGGGCACGCTACATTCGATTGCTACACTCACTTCACAAGGCATCATATCATTACTCACTTATAAAGCATTTTAAGAAAATCACAATATTTAAAACCCAACTTTTTCCTTATTTCATTTCATAAAAACCCGATTGTCTACATTGTGACTTTCAATAATTTCCATATGTACATCATCAAAACCTAATACAACAGTACTACATGAATGAGGAAAATATGAACAATCTAACTAATCTGTTCAAAAATCCCAACTGACCGACCTTTGAGCCATGACTTCTCTTGCCAATCATAATTTACACGGCTGGTAGAGCCTCTCAGTAGCTAGAGTCGTCTCTCGGTCCTGAAAAGACAACGTTGCAATTTTGGT
>JAOTAY010000003.1:10165705-10176593 GCA_025629805.1 Erythroxylum baracoense | reverse complement strand
TCTAAACAATTTTTTAAACACTCCTAACCCGTTCCAAATTACTATCTTACCCTTCCCATCGGTGATGGGATGTTACACAAAGAAAGTTGACGTTTTGTATATAATACTATTTTTGTATAGTTGTGTTTAATGCAAAATATGATGGTACAACTTTCTTGTCATATGGTTTGTATAGAATGTGTCTTACCCCGAATTAGATATACGCTTCTTCGTATCTTGTTGAACAAGTCATGAAATAAAGGACCCTGATGAATGAAAAGTCATACATGATGTGGCATAAAAGCTTAAGCCACATTTCCAGAGCTAGGGTTGAGAGATTGAATAAGGAAAGCATTCTCTCAATTCTAGATTATGATAATCTGGGTACATATGTTGACTATTGTAGGGTTATGTTGACTAATAAGGATATTAAGGTCAACTCATGCTTCTGACTTGTTGAGTCAGATACATAAAGATATCAGAAGACCTTATATAGTTGTATTGTGCAATTTTGAGTGCCAGATCTGACTATGGAGGAGAGTATCATGGAAAAAATGATGGTTTCAGGACTTGAAAAGGTTCATTTGCTAGATATATGGAATCGGTTGGAATAATGACTTGATTCACTATATTAGATAATCTTGAGCAAAATGATGTGTTGTCAAAAGGCATAATTGCACCTTAAAGGATTTGAAAAGGTCAATACAGAACAAGACTAATCTACCTGATTATCTAGAAGTGAGAAAACTTAGTCTTGCACACATTTGTGTATAGGGTTGTCGTACTAAGGTGGTATAATCCTTATAGAGAAAAATTGCATACTCATTGTGTTCATTGCTATTTAGTAAGATACCATGATCACTCTAAAGTTTACAGATCTTACTGTAGAAAAGGAGGGATCAGAATAGTGGAATCACAAACATCTAAGTTTCTGGAATACAATGTCTATGATGATGGTGGGCCCTTTGACCCTTCGGATGATAACCAGATGGATACTACAGTTATTATATATCCGCTACTCATACAGTTAGATCTGGTAGATTTAGGTCTTTTTACCATGTCTGTACAGGAACAAGAACTCGTACCTTTATACACAGAGGTTCCTAGGGGTACAAGATCTGATGCAGTTATGAAAATCTACCAGATTGAGATGACTTGTTATCCCTTCTGATTACATAATCTATTAGGTAAATAGGACTATGATATTAGACATATTAAGAATTCAGTTACTTTTACAGAAGCTGTTTCTGTACCCACAGCGGAATTATGGTGGGGTTACAATGACTTATGAGATGCAAGCTATGAAGCATAGTAAGGTTAGAGAGCTAGTTGATTTTGTAGCAGAACTATAAAACCATCAGTTGTAAATAAAGTTTAAGACCTAAACAATTTCAGGATAAAGTTCAACGATTTATGGACTAGCTCAGTTGCCTAATCATTCACTCAGGGAGAAATGTTGACTTTGATGTTACTTTTTCTCTCGTATCTTCGAAGGATACATTTTGAGTGATTAAGGCAATTGTAGTGCATGATGATAAAGAGTTACATCAGATGGTTGTCAAAACCGTTTTCCTAAATAAAGACCTTTATAAAGTGGTCTCTATGGTACAACTTGAAGGATTTCAGGATCTAGAAGGAACTGACATGATTTATGCGTTATACAAATCAATGTATGATTTACATCAGACCTCCCGAAAGTGAAACCTTACAGTTGATGAGGTTATGACCTTTTTTAACTTTATAGAAAATAAAGTTAAAAGGATGCTTGTACTATAAGATCGGGGTAGCAAAGTTATCATCCTATTACTGCATGTAGATGATATATTGCTCACGTCAAATTACTTGACCATGTTGTATAAGGTTAAGTAACTTTTGGTCAAGAATTTTGACATAAAGGACCTTGATGTAGCATCTTTTGTCCTAGGTATTCAGATTTACGAGACATATCTTAACACTCATTATACCTCTCACAGAATGCATACATTGAGTATATGTTACAAAGGTTTAATATGGTTAACGGTAAACCTGTCGTAGCAATTATCTCTCATAGTGAGAGATAATCTTTGGCACAATATCCAAAGAATAAAATAAAGAGAGAGGTTATGAGGAATGTTCCGTATTCTTGTACGGTTGATAGCCTTATGTATGCTTGGCTATGTACTAGGGAGGACATTACATTTACTGTTTGATTATTCGATCAGTGTTTGGTTAACCTAAATGTAGACCATTGAAATTCAGTCAAGCTAGTGTTGAGATAATTAAAGGGAATCAAGGATTATATATTGGCATATAAAAAAGTCAACAGACTAAACCTCGTAGAAAATTCAGATTCAAATTTAACTATGTGTCCGGATGATTGAAAATTCACTTAAGGTTACGGTTTAAGTTAGTAGATAATATAATGTCGTGGAAGATTGTCAAGTAGACATGGGTGATTTCCTCGACTATATATGTAAAGTACATGCTATGGGGCTGCTTCATAGACGGTTTAACTCAGAAATTAAATTTCTAAGTTGTCTGTGATTGATTCAATGACTAAACTCATTCGGTTGTAATATGATAATCAAGCTTCTGTGTTGTTTAATAACAACATTGAATATCACAGGGTTTTTAACATTTTGAGGTTAAAGTAGTTGATACGAAAAGGTGACAATAAGATTTGGAGCATTCAAAGGCTGAGGAACTATAAGTCGATTCTTTACCTAAAGGACTTTACCCACTTGTGTTTGGAATACAAGCATACAGTATGGGTGTTTTGAAGTCCTTAAACACTGTTAGTTAAAAGATTGTTATGTTTGCTCCATGTACATTTGTCATCTTTTGATGTATTATGACGGTATAATGATTCATCAATAAAGATGATCATTGTTTATCCTCAGTAATATATGTTATCATACAGTGTCATAATACATATAAAAGTCTTAAGATTTGTGTCAATCTTAAGCATTTAAAGGTCATTGGGCATATTTACATATTGATCTTGAGCCTATGTCATTAAATACATATAGTTTATATGGATATATCCTTAAAGTTTTACATGACATAAGGGATATAAGTTTGTAATCCCATAAAGATTCTCTAGTGTTGTTTATCATTCAGTTGGAGACCATAAAGATTTTCTCTAATGCTGTTTAGTATATAGTGAGAGGAAATAAGTTTTCTATAATGTTGTTTAGCATTTAGTGAGAGAAAACATAATTTCTCTTATGTAGTTTAGCAATGCGGTTTGGCAAAAAGTTGGAGAAATCGAGACCTACAGACGAAGATGATACGTATTAGATCATAAAGGTATCATCGTAGTTTGCCAGACTCTATTTTCTCATTCATGCTAGTGAGGTATTAGATATACGTGATTGTATTGGATCTGTGTCACACATGACACACGTATTTGATACTTTTCTGTATCGAAAGCCTTGCAGGACAGAATATTGGACTTTCATTATCTTTAGATCAAATGTTTTGTTTTTAAACTTAGTCGACTAATACAACAGTGTAGCTTAATCGAATGTTTAAACTGTTTTTAAACTTGAGTAAAACTGCAATTAATAATTGTCCAATGGGGAGATTGTAAGACATTTTTGCCCATAAGGGCAATTTTGTCATTTTTCCCATAAAGTGGATAGTTATTGATTGTAATTTTGGTTTTTAAATAAATTATCAGTTAAGTTACATAATATGATCTAGATAAAGATAATAAAGTGACCCAATAAATAATCTAAATCAATGGGTCGAAGTCTGGGTAAAAAATGAATCTCTTTTAGTGTGCACCTGGTCCATATCAGTCTTGTGAGGGGGACCTCGATATGAAAGCTATATATATAGGTTAAGGTCTTCTGCAGTTACTCATGTCAATCGTAAGCATATGGAATCTTTGACCCGTTAAGAGAGCTTATGTAATAAGAAAATTGTAGAAAAGCCTAAACCGTGTGCCAATGAATACTTTCCGTAAAGATCCCAAAAGATTGGAGCCCGTTTGGTATCCATAATCGGCTTTGGAATTAGGGATGGAACTGAAATCAGGTATTCTGCATTTCTTCCTTTTTAATCCCTTCGTGTACGATCCGGGATACGTAACTAAGGTACCGTTATATATTACAGTTTATGTTTTGGCATCGACATATATATCAAGGAGAACCAAAAATTATATAGTTTTAAGTATATCAAAATCAATCAAATTTATTATAAATGTTTTGAAGGACATATTGCTTCTTAGCTGCTTGGGTCTCTAATTATCTATAAAAGGAAAAAAATTACAAAAACAATTTTTGGCTTCAATTTTTATCAAAGTACAAAAAGAAAAATAATTTACTAATAGATATTCTTTCTAATAGAAACATCATTTCGACTAATTAGAGATGAGGTTGTGTAATTCTGGATCTTTTCCTATTATACTAGATATTGTTGTTGTTATTGTTGTTATTTTACATTCATTATAATGGAATAGCATGTTTACAATTTTTCTAATTTAATTATTAAATATTTTAATTCTTTAATTTGTAATCACTTTATATTATAATTTTTATTGACATTTATTAACAAAACTCTTACGTAATATTTAAATTATTTGATATATATATTTTTTAGTAATTGATAAATTTACATTAAAAATATTTTAAGAAGTCATAATTAGGTCACGGTTGGTGGGAATGAAATCCCTGTATTAATTCTATTCTATTTGATCTTATCTTCATAAATATGTGAGACTCAGATAAATATATAAATGAGATTGTATAGAATAGAATTGGTATAGGCTAATGGGTATAAAAGATTTGATCCTGATTGGTGATCAACTTAAAAAGAGATGACCTTCAGAAGTATCGATTACATGCATCGATTCTCTACATGGTTATGCTAAATAAGCTTTCATGAAATGTGTGTTTTTTTTTTTGAAATAAGCTTTCATGAAATGTTCCGTGCTTGTCTTATCGTCAATTAAAGTTGAGGACTTGAAGTGGACAAAGTATTGCTGGCGTTCTTGGTAATTAATGCATCTATCTTCGTTTACGAAGGAAACAAGAAGAAAAGAATTTAAGCAACGACTGTTCTGATTCTTTCGAGTGAAGAGTTAAAGCCCATAAATATTCGGATCAGTAGTTTCAAGATTCTATCACCCCAAGTGAAGAAAAGTTGGTACCAATGGACCTGTCTACATATTCCCCAAAGAAGTGAGTGACTGAAGACGAGGGAGTACTGCACAAGCACAGCCCACCACTATTTGAATACTGGATCAACTCTTAGTGGGTCTTTCCAGTGTCCAAAAAAACTTGGAGATGTTCGAAGCATCGTTATGTGTGGAAACAAAATCAATTTGTTACCCATCTAAATGCCTGATTGATTAGCCGCAGAAGGATTTCCTAACTTGATTAATCTGAAGTAGCCTCTGTAGCAACTTATCCTATGAGAAAATCAGATGACCTATCCTAAAAACAATTATTTATTAGTGCCAATTTCCTGTCAAAGTCAATGGATTATCATAAACCAAACAATCTTTTGAAGACCTGGAGGCGTGTGCTTGAGTTCTATCCGAGATATGAGGTCTCCAATGTGATAAAAGGCAGCTGCTTGAAAGTTGAGTTGAAATAGAATCCAACTAATGGAAAAACGTTCACAAAGTCCATCCCTGCAAAAGTGGTCGGGTCAGATATTGTTCTGATCCAAAAGTAAGACTTATTACTAGATAGATAGCTAGCTGGAGGTGTGTGTGGGTGGGTGGGTGGCAATGGAAAGGCAATGTCAAATGTACAATCAAAGCATTAAGAAATTAGTTACCGTGTCTGAATCCCAATATTCAAAGAAAATAATGTCCTTTGCCAACTCATGAGAGTGTTGTTGTGGTTGTAAGTGAGGTGGATTCAACGAGTTGTCGTAATCTTTAATAAAGTGCAACCCAATGAAACACCCCGCTTCGTTGCACTGAAAGACTCAACTTCACCTTTCTCTTTTTTTCTCCTAAAAGGAAGCCATGACCGTGGTGGAGAAGCAGACTGTGATGCTGATGGTTGGTAATTTAGATACCCATATCTCTGTTTGAAAAGTGGGAACTAGAAAACTTTTTAAATTCCTCGAGCAACTTTGATTCCCTGTTCAAGCAACTCGTAAGAGTACATAGCCTGATGAGTATTACA
Source organism: Erythroxylum baracoense (assembly GCA_025629805.1). Taxonomy (NCBI): domain Eukaryota; kingdom Viridiplantae; phylum Streptophyta; class Magnoliopsida; order Malpighiales; family Erythroxylaceae; genus Erythroxylum; species Erythroxylum baracoense. The sequence continues at coordinate 10,170,489 of JAOTAY010000003.1, read as the reverse complement.
TTACGTATCAACGCATCGGTAAGAGTCTCACAATAGCTGCCAAAGCCTACCCACTACGCTGCACTGCTTGTATATAGGTAACGTGGTGCTTATTGTAAAGTGAAATAGTGGATTTGATCGACTTAAAGAGTTTATGGTAATGCACATTCGTCATTCGTGGAGTGGTATATATAGGGCATTATATTATCAAAAAGAAAGTGATCTATACATGATGTAATCAATATCCTATTGCATTACAATTTCTGTACTAAACCAAATAAATCGATGGATGATATGTAATATAATGTTAATGATATCGCATTCCTGTTACATCCTGTAAAATATTACCTTAAAGTATAAACAGACAATTGCATTGTAATTAAGAGAATCTTTAATATAAAATTAATATGTAGAACTTGAGTGGGTGATAACTAGATTTCTTATTAAAGTTGGATTTAAAACCAAAAGGGGGAAGATATAATAATAATTACGATTAATTTGTTATTTCACTTATAAACATAAAAAATTTTAATTATGCTCACATGTCAGAATATTATAATCAATTTTCCAATTACAATTATTAGTTCTATTAATTAATATTTATAAAAATACAGGCTAATATGTATATAAACACATACAATTCTTTTTTGTTGACGGTATATATTGTGGTTACAATATGGAGTACTGCTTATATTGTTCTTTTATCATCTTTTTATATGTATATAAGATTGTAGTGTATCTTCTTATCACATAAATACAAATATAAGATTGCCCTTTTTTGTTTTCTAATTATATGTTTATGTGAAATTAAAGATATTATGGTTTCGTTTAAGTATTTTCTTATTAATTTAATTATTTCTCTAACACGTTATAAAATGTTAAGTAGTTTTGTTATTTCACTTTTTATACATTAAAAATATTCTTATGATATTATTATTTTGAAGATATCCACACAAAATTGATGAGTTTAATTACAATGACATTAAACGTGTTATTAAGCATACTTACACAAACAATTACAAACCTTCCGACGTAAATAGATATCCCGTAGGATTTTATATGATTAAACGTATGACAAGAACTCTCATAAATGTTCCAACAAACCTGTAAGATCGCATGCATACAGGATTTGTAGGCTTTTGAATACACGTCGTTTATGGGGTTCTTAGGCAATGGACCACAGTTGTTCTATCAACTTAATTATTGTCTTTAGGGTGGTCCAAAGGCCTAACTGAAGTTCAAAATCTCAGTTCTCCATCGCCTCACAAGAAAGGATATGATAAGGCTTTCCCTTTCCAATCGCATATTCACATAAGTCTTAAGTACAAAAACAGCAACGTGATAAACCTGACAAATTAGATATAAATTTCGCACTTTTGATCCTGAACATTACAGAGGATCAAACTCATTTACATAGTTTATCTCTTCCACCAAGATCCTTTCGAATATAGAACCAAGATCCTTTCGAATATAGAGATCACAGTAATATATAATTAAAGCAGATCTTCAGGATTTAAGAGGAAATAATTTAATCAAAGTGACGGCCATCGTGTGCTCTTCTTAACCCAATTGTTAATCATACATATGTCTTTCCAGGCACAATGACCTTGTCTTGCCTGAAATGGTAGCCTTCAATTTCTTTACACATCTAAATTGAACATTTTATCACGTTTTTTCCTTTTGGTTAATCTGATAATCTCTCCTTCCCCAGAGCAGGCGCAAACTTGATAGATATTTGTTCTTAAGAGCCATCTATGGAATTATCATGATAAAATAATCAGCTTCACTAAATACATTCAAATACCATTTTCACTTGCTCTGGCCAGGCCAGGGTGGGTAATTTGGCATTATCCTTCACAGTGAAAACGGTACAATGAAAATGATTTAGCTCTTGACTGAAGTGTGTGGTCGAAGGTGGAGAGTAGCTTAATGTCAATGCCAAAACAGCTACAAGCATATTATTATCCATACATTATCTTGTTTGAGGTTTCCTAGCTAGCATCTATAGCATAGGTTAGATTGTACTCAAGCAAGTTTTCTTTTGTGAACGTGCTATTTCTTTAGCACACGAAAGAAAAATAATGTCAAGTTAAGTTGTTAAAAAAGAAATTAAAGAACCAAAGTGCAATTTAAGTACGACTTTAAGCTTTTTTTTCAATGATATTATGACTAAAACATGATGCTCGAAGAAGTAAAATTGTGAGAACACTCTCTTAAATGAATTCCCAGTTTGTAAGAGTATTGGTTAATGTAAGATAATAGCTGAATACAATGTGAGCACAGTGACATAACGGTGTATTAGTATTACGAAAGTGAATATCGTTTTACTACTCAGCAATAGTTATTCCACTGCAATAGATCCGCACAGGAAAGCTTGTCGCGAGGCTTGAAATTGTAAGTGAGCATGAAAAAGCAATTCGACAAGTAATCCCAAACAAGGTCGAACTATAGCTAACTGGGGGAAGGTTAGTTTGATGAATATGACTTGATGCCTGGCGGATTGAGCAAAAGGAAAGGTGACCAAGAAATGGAGTGATTCCTTGATGATGGTGTTGTCTACCAAAAGAATGGAAAGTAGAATTGACGCGAGTTAGTGGGTTATTGTTGTGCCAATGGGAAAATACTGTAGGGCATTCAGATTGAGATTGTGTTATTCTTTTTAATGGATCAAACTTTATTGAGACATAATTTATCCCACAAAAGCATTAAAATATATATGGACAAAATTTTGTTATTTACTTTCCAATCCTAATATGAATTTCTATCCCCTTGTTCATTATATGTTTAAAATAAATTTTAGAATAACTATTTTCATTGCATTATATATTTGAAACAAATCTTAAATGATGTAATTATAAAGAGGTGTTTTTGTATCCATTTTCACATTTATAAACATATTTAATTTCATTAATATGGTAATAATTAATAAAAGAATTCCAATAATTGATACAATAACTTGTTAATTGAATTTAAGAAGTTACACAACATGCATATAATTAGTTACAACTTACAAGTTTAGTTGGTATATAAATTAGTATTTAATAGTCATGTACAAATGGCTTTATATGAGTAAATGAAAAACTAATGATAATTAATATTATGATACAATTATTACTCAATAGTTAACCAACTAAAATAAAGCTAATTAGTTAAAAAGAGAATTGAGTATTTTCATAAGTTAGTATCGAAATAATTCATTTAGCATGTTTGCTTCTATTTATTTTTTAATTTTTATTTTCAAATTTATTTTAAAAAACATGTTAGTTTGAATTTTTAGTTTCTGTTTTTAGTTTTTATTTCTTCCAGTTTTCAAAACTTATAAAAAAACCACAAACAGTAGTTTTTTTCTATTTATGTTTTTTATTACCTGATTTACTATCGACTAAATATATATTATTTAATATTTTACTTACCAATAAAAATTATAAATAATTTAATTTAATTTAATATTATAATTAATTAATTAAAATTATGAATACTTTATTTTAATTTTTATAATTAAATTAAATTAATAATTGTCAATGAATATAATTAAATTTAAAATATCTTCAAAATATATAAATTTCAAATAAAATTTTTATTTATAATTAAAATATTTATTAATAAATTATAATTTAAAATTATTTATTTTAATAAAATAAAATAATTTGTTTTTATAATTTATTAATAAATATTATATAAGAGATTAAATTAATTAAATTAATTAAAATAATTTATCTTTAAATTTATCTAATATGTAATCATCATTGATAATAAAAATATAACTATATTAACGGTGATAACTTAACATGTTTTTGTTTTTATTTGAAAAAACTAAAAAATAAAATAGAAAAACAAAATCGGAATCAAATATTTTCTAAGTGAAATAGTTTGAATTTAAGAAATATGTGACGCTTAAATAATTATATTTTTTGGTTGGTTTAAAATATGTGACAAGAAGATATTAGGTCTTTCTTTTTGTAGAAGTTAATTGCCTATTTCAATTTCAATTACTTCGATGACAATCAAGAAACTTCACGCCCTTGTAATATTCATGTACATGATGTAGTGCCACATGACAAAAGAATATATGTTAAGCACGTGGAAATCACGTGCCAATCGAAAGGATAGTGAGCGAGGAAGACGCTGAGCGTAGTGTAGCTCCTAGCTGAGCACGAAACAAAAGAGTTAGGGTATGATCCTTCCCAGCCGTCCACTTGACGTTACATATATATTTTTGTACATGATTGCCTATGACCAAAAGAAAGCAGAAAGAAAGAGAGAAGGGACAAAGACTAGTCGTTGCACCCAATTAGCCGCTATAGTACCAAGTACATCTTTCTCCGAGTCTGACTCCTGCAAATAAAGGAAAAAAAAAGAAAAAAAAACTCTCTTCAGCTTAGGGAGTAGTACTAGTAGCATTAGTAGGCATGGCCCCTCCCTCTCCTCCTCAAGCTTTTGTTCGCATCTCCTATCCTACCCCTCCTTGTGGGCCTTTCTCAAATAACATCTTCTACCATGTTAATGTTATGGTGCTCCAGGAGAATTGACAATGCTCTTAACGAGTCATGTTTTTGTTTGTAAAGGGTCACGTAGATTTTATTTCTTTTGTAGATATACTCAAATTTCACTCTATTCTAATTCTCCCATTGCGTGGCGTTAGAATGATTTACCTGTGCATTGGCAAGAGAAAAGTTGGCGATAATCGACTGTTGCCTACTCATGCAATGACGATTCATTCAATGTTGTGAATACCGTACCGGACTTAGTACCGGATTGAGGTCTGGAACGGTACTGTACCGGTACCGGTCAATACCGGGTACCGT
>JAOTAY010000003.1:10138205-10165605 GCA_025629805.1 Erythroxylum baracoense | reverse complement strand
GGGGGGGGGGGTTGCGGGGTCGGGTAGAACTGTGGAAAATTAGGGGTTTTTTTTTTGTCATCAAAATTTGAGGAATTACGGTACCGGCCCCGGTACCGTCCGGTATCGTGGTACCGGCCGGTACCGACCGATAAGGTCCGGTACCGACCGGTACTCAGGGCCGGTACCTGATATACGGGTACCGTTTCGGTTTACCGCCGGTACGGTACCGTCCGGTCAGTACCGGCCGGTACGGAACGGTACCCGTAACCATGGATTCATTAACACCAATTCATCCACTAAACGGGCCTATGCATTGAGCCAGAAAAGAGCAAAAAAGGAGGGTCTTTTTTTTTAGGAGGATACAAAATAATTTATTCTCTTCGATCCATGTCCTACTGAAAAGTTGGTGCACCAAGTTGCTAACGGAACAGACTAATAAGACAGGCATCCCTTTGATTTACATACTACGGTTAAGAACGAGATCTTTTGTACCCATCATCTTGTGCTAATTTTATTTAAGATGATCTCATCTACACGTTATGTTAAATCTCACGTATTTATATGGATGAGATTGTCTGGAACAAAGTTAGTACAGAGTTACGGAGAAAGAGGATTTAATCCCCCACAACCAAAGCAACGCATGTACTAATAGTACTGGTATGTCCATGTTATTCACACAAAGATGTCAACAATGGAATTCTCTTAAATCAGCAGTTCAGCCAGATGAAGGGGCCCCCAAAATTGTATGGCAACTGCCCGATCTTTTTGGCTTAAGAGAAAAAGAGGTTGTCCGATGAGAGACCCACTCTCTGACGAAAAACATGTACGAGTGTGTGAGTTATAATTTGATAATTTTTTGGTCCAAGAGGCTCCATTAGTGAGTAGTGTTATAATCTGAGATACACAATCTTTTTGATAACCGAGAACAATGAGCATCTCACATACACAGTGGCCATTCCCCCATGTGCAATCCCTTCTGTAAAGAGATGGGGATGGTGGATAAAAATAATTTGTTGGCAAAGTATGTTGATAGTGCTGTTGTTTTGACACTGAAATGACATTTGTTGGGACTTCTTAAGAGTTAATAGAATAAAGAAATTATCAGCAGTTTATAGACATACTATGGTTGGTAGTTAGGGAGAAGATGCTTGTAAGTTGTCACAGCTTTGCTAGCACTTTTGAGGACTCCAAAACCAATTGTTCTGCGAAAGAGAGTGAGCGAGTAGGACCTTGCAATGGTTGATTCATTTAAGTATAGAAAATTGGAGGGGGGGACACTTTCTTGGTAATTTGATAAAATGTCTCTGTCCTAGTCCCCACATATCTCAGTTACATTGTCCTCAACCGCACACACAACTCTTTTAACATGCCTATTCTATCTCTCTATGATTGCAACTCATTTTCGGTTCTCTGTTAGCTAAAGGAGCTAACGTCATCAAAAGCAAACTTGATGCAATCATAGCCTTCATCAAACTTAACCTCCTACCTTAAAGTCCACCAATATTATATCTGCTAATCATGTATAGTTTGTCAACTAATTAACAAATCATATGTCCCATAAGTCAATTTTATTAATTGGTAACAGTTCCTTTTGCATGGCTTCAACTTTAAAACACTACTTATCACTTGGTACTTGGAATTAGCAAGTTTATAGGTTTTAGACATCAAACCTAAACTCCAGACATACTACTTGATCTCATGTAGTGACATTTTTCCAATTCCTACATTGTACCAAAGAATCTCATCTGCAAATTTCTCTCAGCTGTCATCCACCAATTTGTGAATAAAATCCTCTCGTACTATGTAGGAAGTGAGGAAATGACACGGAGGATCTCATTTCCAGAGAAGCGGCACATCGTAAACAAGTTTTCTTCTCGGTTGGCTTAGCTAGATACTAGCATTCAAGCTAGTAACTTTAGTTAGCGACGGTGATGGATGACCATGATAAAGAAGACGGTGACGAGGAAGGACATGCATGACTAAATGTTTACAAGCCTTAGAGAGTGAAGTTTGTTCTGAATATCTGTATCGACAATAGTGGAAATGTGGACCATCATCATCATCTGGACCGTCCAGTATATTGACCATTTTGGTGGATGATCTTCAAAGTCGATCATCAATCACTTTCCGTTTGACCAACATTGGCAAAATCGAGCCAACTCTTTTCACCGTTGGTATGTAAAAGAACTGATCAAATGCAGACAATTTGTCCCTCCAGCTACCCATTTGGACAGCTTGAAAGTTAGATCCAAAGACAGCTAGTTCCGTTCTTGATGGTAGGATAAATTGAATTGGCTTGTGTACATATGTATCTTGAGGCCTTAGCTAGTTAAGGGGTATATATGTACACATCTGAACCAGAGTTCTGTAGCAATCTTGAGGCCGTATTTAAGGTAAGGAAAATAGTGAGTTCATAGAAATAAAAAGGCTAGGAGTTATGGGAGTCTCTTTTTTTATTTAAAACCAAAAAGAAAAAGAAACTTGCTTTGCTTTTATTTTCTTATTTTGTGGGTGACAAGCTTTATAGACCTAGAATTATATATAACGCCATCACGTGATGTCTTGGAATTTATCTCTGCCTGGAAAAGTTAGAAATTGCGGTGTTTTTGGAACATTTGACCACTCTTTTAATTGGTTAGGAACTCAGTCCCAGAATACGAAAAGCAGTGATTACTTGTAGAATACCACTTAGCCAAGGTTCTTTTTTCTCTTGAGTCCAAGGGTTCATGCAGAAGAGGTGTAACAAGGAAGAAGAGTGACTTGTTCAGGGTTCTCTCTTCTCCATCAAACAGAAAGAGAAAGTTTGATGAGAAATTTACAGCATCCGTGCTAATCCCTATTTCTGGGTTATGGTGGATCCTAAAACAAGCTGTATGGCATTTTTGACTTTAGGATCCATGCTAATCCGTATTTCTGCGTTATGGTGGATCCTAAAACAAGCTGTATGGCATTTTTGACTTACATGTTCAATATCACTATCATTTTCTTTCGTTATTCCTTTTTGGGCACTTACCACTGGTGAGGCCTAGCTACATTACATGCACAGGTCGTGGTGTCCAGCTCCTACATTATTGGCATTGGACAACTACTTTATGTATATCCTTCCCCACTACTGGTCTTAACAATGTGAAATAATTAGAAAATGTCGGTTTACATTAATAAGATGTAACCCTGTAGTATAGTGAGAAGATTATAACTTTTTTTGTCCCAACTACACTACATATCAAAGATGGCTATTTAGACATAAATACACTACTTACCAGTGAACAGCTTCGTAATTAGTACTGAGAGAAGAAGATCTCCTCATTCACAAATATTAGGGCCTTTCTGACCGAACAGGTGTTTTTATCTGAAGAGTCTACTTTTGAGACGTCGCTTTCCGTCTTCTTTATATTTTAAGCTGGATACATATAGTTCCCTGAAAATGAGTAAATTAAGAGTCCTAGACACTTTGTTTTCTTATATTACTATTGAAGAATGCATGCAATCAGCGGTTTTTAAAGAACGCAGTATATATAAGCAGAAGGTTTCGATAAAAAAGTTAAGGATTTGGAAGACCTGAAGAACTATGAAACACCCACGTCGGAAAGTGTAGATTCTATAACATAACGTTAACGTAAGAGGGTAAAGAAAAAAAAACAAAGAGCTGTGTACAGAGGAAGAGATATTTGATCATTTCAAGGAGCACTGAAGTTTAGACCGCTGGAAATCACCTATGCGGCTGCTATGTATAATGCATGTACCTGAACTGAAGAGTTTTTTTTTTTTCCTTTTAAGACAGAAAAGGCAATGCAACTGAGAATGTAGATTATAGAATATAGCACCAAACATTCCAAATCAAATATTAAATTAGTTTCCATTCATCAATCCCATGCCATCTTCTTCTTTCTCATTAAAATTAGTATCAAATAAGAGGGAAAGATTTGCCTGCTTTAGAGTTTGCATTATTAGATACTGTTTCTGATATTGTCTGGTAATCCATATCTTCTTCACTTATCTGTAAATAGAAATAACTTGCCCACTTTTAAGGAAAAAAACAAATTCTCTTGGATTGTTTGTTTGATGGGAGGGATTATTTTAATATGAATGGGATTGAGGAGGATGGGAAGAGCAGAGATTCCACATCTTTAATGGAAGAAAGGGATGGGGCATTTACACCATCTGTTATCTTGACCGAAGACTATATAATCTTATAGTGCCACTCCTGCCGAAACAAACTTCCCCAACTCCCATCATCCCATATAAAATTCTTGGATCTTTTATTAAAAAAACAACAAAGAATCAATATAATATGGACAATAGAACCATCACCACCATCAATAAAATCCAACCCTCATTTACTTGGAGCCCCAACAGACTCCTTTTGCTTACATCATCTAACCAGACTCTGTCTCCAACCCCACCAATTTACATTGACCGTACTTTTTATGAGCTGGGAATTTTCTCTCTTTTTTTTTTAATGTAAAATACAAAGAACCCATTTCATTCCACAAATGGGGTTGCCTTCAAATGAAGAGAAGAAGCCATGGAGAAAACGTATGTAGCAGATTCCACTGTTGTTCAGTATCAAGTAATAAAAGGGTTAAAATGCAGGGTTTAGGTTGATTACACAGTTAATGAAAGGACAGATTCTCTTGCAAACGGTCAAAAAGAAAATGTAGTGACCTGTCAAGCTTGCTTGGTGTCAGGAACGAGAAATGAAAGCACTGAAAGCCCCTTTTAGCCACCACGTTCGTGTAGCTTTGCACACGCGCACACAAATTAAGAGCAAGCGATATAGAAACAAAGATCCCAACGCTGACTTGGGTTGAGAGCTCAATTTGTTAGAAGAGTAGGACAAATTCTAGCAATTAATTTAGCAACAGAAACCTTCTTCACTTTTTAATAGGAATCAAAGCCGAATTAAAAACAAAGCCATCAAATGATAGCTTCTTTAAAGACATCTTATGTGTGCATAGACATTGCTTAGTGCTCGTATCCACTTACAAGACAGGTGTCTCCAAAATTCAGTTTGTATCAGCAAATCCAGAGCTTTGAACTAATTAATTACAAACAAACCTAGACACTGAAACCTTTGGGAGGTGATGTCAGAGGTTTTCATTGCATGTGTGCAAGCGCTGGGACATATCCATCAAAATTTGGACTACTTAGCAAACAAACAACATTTGATGTTTGATCTTATCAGCTTTCTCATTCCCATTGTAAGTTAAGATAACTAGTCATTGTGGCTCCATAAAAACCACATTATCAGCCTCTACAAACTCATTTTTAAATCCACCGGATTTTCTTAGTTTTGTCACATTATATGTGCCACCAGAAAGAGGCAATCTTAGTGTCAGCTAATCATGCTTCTTAACTTGGCAAAGTCAGAACATGCAATGCAAGGTAAAAGAAAAAGGGATCCAAGAAGGAACCAAAAATTAAAAAAAAAAAGACTATTTTCACTGAAATTAATAAATTTTCAATATAGTAAAACAAAAATTGAATTAAAAAGTTCAATATTTTAAAAAAATTAAAGACCAAAAGTATATAGTAGTGCTGTCTGCATTCTGCAATGCCGTTTGTTCTGAATTAACATTTTGTTTTACTTTGACCTAATAAATGAACAAGGTAAGGAAGAAAATTTACCTGGGAATGAAATGAGTGGTGATGCTATGATTATGTCAGAATGGTAAGAAAAGAGAGAAACTAAACAGACATTGGAATTAGAAGAGAATCAAAAACATTATAGGAGGCCATCGTTATATTTCGAAGGTCATGATGAAGTGTAAGAACTAAGAAGAACAAAGGTTGGGTCTTTCTGATATTTGTTGGATCATAATTGAGATACGAGCAGAAGGCGGAAAAAAAAAAAGTACTGAGAGAGTAGGATCGATAAAGAGCGGACGGTACGTTGGGAACCGAGAAGACAAAAGAGTGGGCCTCAAGAAATCATTTTGGTAAATTTTGAAGCATGATTAATTAACAGTACCGGGAAGAAAGAAAGAAAGAAAGAAGAGTGTTGCGTGTGTGTCTGTGTGAGGGATAGAAAAAAGTGAGGTATAAATGTGAGATTTCCTTGTTGGTAGGCTTATATAAAGGAAGATGGGACACTGAGCTTTGCCTTCTCTTTTTAAAGAGAGAGAGACAGAGAGGAGAATATGGAAGCATAGGGAACGGGGGGGAAAGAGAGAGAGAGAGATAGAGCGACACACACAAGAACACATTCGATCAGAGAAGGGTGTCTATAATTTTAAGGATCATCGTTTGATCAATGGAGGAACATCTCAGCCCGTTAGCTGTTACTCATCTTCTTCAACATACCCTCAGAAGCTTATGCATTCCTGACAATTCTCAGTGGGTTTATGCAGTATTTTGGAGAATCTTGCCAAGGAATTACCCTCCACCCAAGTAAGAGAAGCAAAGATAGATTAAGCTTTCACAGAAAAGAAACACACTTTTGCTCCTTTTCAGTGAAGAGAAGGATAGACATATCTAATATAATACGCCACCTTGTTGCACAGTCAATTAAAATGTCTCTTTAGTTTAACACATATATTATCATCTTTTTGTCAAGATGGGACGGCCAAGGAGCTTATGACAGGTCAAGAGGAAACAGAAGGAACTGGTATATATATACTTTTTCTTTTCCCTTTTGTTTCCTAGATGTAGTTTATGCAAGCGATAGTGCCCTTTCTTTTGGTTTTTCTTAGCATATTATTCGTTTCATTTGATACACTTTCTAGGATATTGGTTTGGGAAGATGGTTTCTGCAATTTTCCTGCATCAACTGCTGAGATCAACTCAGTTGACTGTCCAAGCTCATCTGCTTATGGAAACTGTGAATTACAACAGTATCAAAGTCTGCAACCAGAGCTCTTCTTCAAGATGTCTCATGAAATCTACAACTATGGAGAAGGGTAGGAGATCTATTCCTGAGAAATTTCTGTTCGTGTAAAAGTTTTGATAGCCCATAAGTTTATTTGTCTTCTAATGTGATCAGACTGATAGGCAAAGTAGCAGCAGATCATAGTCACAAGTGGATATACAAAGAACCAAATGAGCAAGAAATCAACTTCTTATCGGCATGGCACAGCTCAGCAGACTCAGTAAGCACTCCTGGTTCATCATCACTGTTATTTCATGCTTGCTAAAATGTTTCAATAGTAGGATCTGTTGACCTTTCTGATCACGTGTTGGTTAATTCGCAGCATCCTAGGACATGGGAAGCCCAGTTTCAGTCTGGTATAAAGGTATGCTAATCAACAGTTGTAGGTCAGAAATAGATTAGACTTTCTTGGCTGATTTGATGATCTTTTGCAGACCATAGCCTTGATCGCAGTTAGAGAAGGAGTTGTTCAACTAGGAGCTGTTCACAAGGTTCTCTCTTTTCTCTCTCTAATACTTGTTCCCGTGATCTCTTCACTCTCGCTTACAAACAAGAACAAACTATTTATAGTTTCCCCTTCCATTGCAATTTTATAAGGTGATTGAAGACCTGAGCTATGTGGTCCTGCTAAGAAAGAAATTCAGCTACATAGAAAGCATTCCTGGGGTGCTCATGCCACATCCATCATCTGCTGCATTCCCTTTCAAAGTTGATGGCTACAACACACCAGACACTTGGCACTACCAAGGAGCTGTTGCACCACCAACTGAGTTCTACGACCACTTCAACCATCAAATGCCCTTCAAAATTACACCTTCCATGAGCAGCCTTGAAGCGCTACTCTCCAAACTCCCATCAGTTGTGCCACCACATCAACAACCACCTTCCGGCTACTGCGAAACGACACAGCCACCATCACAGGCACATTATGTACCAATCCCAAGGCCAATGGAGTTCATAGGAATGGAAAAGGTGGCAAAAGAAGAGATAGATGAAGACTACAGGCCCGAGCATGACGTAGGTGAGAGTAGCAGCTCGGTCTCAGCTTATCGTAAGCAACAGTTTCAACACCAGCAAGATCTGAACGTGAGTAACGGCAGACGCAACAATGGGTTTTTTGAATAACATACATAGATGTCACCTATACCACTACTCTACTAGGTTCAAGTAGGGATCGGGATTGATTGTCATCAAGTTCTAACGCACGTTGTGAACTTTCCTCACGTTTATGTAATTTGGTGTTGCTAGAATTTGCCACTAAGCCTTTTAGCTTAGGTATCTTTGGGCAGTGGAAGATTATTGAGATTACCTAGATAAGATTCCTAGATGTATATGTGACAAACATCCCGGTCCTGTATATCCCTAGAACCATTGAACGTGCTTTAAAGTTGACTTCCTTTTCACTGTATGTGTAGTTGGTGCATGCTTGAATGTGGGTGTGGAGATGGGAATATGAAGGAGACGTTTTGTAGGTCTTTGATGTAAAATATATGATCGTTCCCTTATGTGATCAAACTATTTTGGTAACGGCCATGACCATCGAAGAAGCGTGATTCGTATAAGAACTTTCAGTGCCAAACTATGTGAGAGGGTTTCGTTTTGTAAACGCCAGATTAGATCAGGTGGGCTCAGATGAACGCAGTGGCTCTTCAAGAAGATGAAAATAAAACCCACTGCTACCTGTGATCATCTCAATTTAACTGGTAAACTACACTCAAGTTCTCATCATTGGTATCTCTATATTTTGATTTTTGTTAATATTCTTTATATAATTAATATTGTATGTACTCGGCTTCTGTAGATTCTATTTTGTATTGTTCAAAGCCAAAGTTCGGGTTTGGTGTAAATAAGCCATTTTGTCGTCTATGAAATTACCAGGAATGCGTTTTAATTTTTCAATGTAAAATTATAGCAAAAGTAGATTGTACAATTCCGGATATGCAATGGGCATGCAATCTGGGAAGCAAATGCTGATACACAAAAAACCATCAAAGCATTTTATGCCAAAAGAAACAATGGTGGAAGATGTCTAAAGGATTTTTGGCTGCAAGAGTTTGACCACCTTAATTTCCATTGTATACATACAAATCAAGTATGAAATCAGTGATTACTATCTAATGATATGCAGCAACCTCATCCCGTAAGTGTTTCAATAGGCTCTCCAGACTCATCACAGAATGGTCCGACTTGTCCCTGACCCTCACGCTCACCTGCAAATAAGAAATGACACACACCCATTCCTACATTAGTGATACCCAGACTAAAAATAGAGTATCCCATCACCCTCCAACATAATGAAATCCAAGGGTGAATCTTTTTCGCATATTAGATATTCAAATTTCATGTTCCTGAACCAATGATTACTGTGGTGTCCGTCTGTACCTGTCCAGTTTTTGTTTCATCTTCACCAACAACCAATATGTAATTGTATTGCGCCAACTGAGCTTCTCGAACCTGCACAAGGACCAAGGTATTAGCAAACTATTCATAACCTTCTTTCATCAATAATATTTGTCAAGTTAATAATGTTATACTCTTCCAATGCTCAATTTAACATGTCTAAATGGAGGAAATCCTGTGCATCGATGATGAATGAATTAAAACGAGAGGCTCCAAGCAGTTACAGAGTACAGAATCAGTCTGAGAAAGAGGGAGTTAAAAATGAAAAACAACTTAAGCAGAATCAGAAAATTCGTGGCAACATTAAAAAAAACATCAGTTGCTGTTGTATAAATGAAAGAAATTTCCAAAGCCTGTAATTCTTGCAACTTGAAACAATTGGACGTATGAGAGCAATGAGTTTATCTACAATCACATTTCATCAAGGGTTAAGGCAAAATAAGTGGGGAATGATAACTAGCGCCAATTGCACTACGTAACATCTAAGAAACAGCATCACTGTCACGATTACTATCAAGAACAGCAGCAAGCATTGGTCATAAACATACTTCATTCATTCATTATTTTTATTAAGCATGCATTTCATGTTGCCAAAGCTGAACTAGTTGAAGCCAACTACAAAAAGTTTCGACTTTCCTGGTATTCAATGTTAGGTCCCAACAACCTCTAATGTTAAGATTATGGCCACATGAGTTCTTGCAGATATATTAATGATATTGATTTCCAAAGAGTAAAGCAAGTAATCAGAATGCAAGTAGAGGTGGCAATTTTTCCCCGGGTTCGGGCTTTGAGCTTGGCCAGGTTCAATCAGGCTTTGGCCTGCCCCAGCCTGAACAGCTGTGAGCCTTGAACTCGATCCAGCTTCAGGCTGGGCCTGGCCACGCCTAAATGCTAGCAGCAGCAATTTATGTCATGCAAACTTTATGTAAAGAGCAGGGTTATAAGTACCTTTTTCTGAATCTTCCTATCAGTTGTGTCAACATCCACATAAAACCCAGCTTGATGAATCTGATCATGCACCTATAAGCATGCAGAAAATAAAAAACATTACAATAAAATAAAATAATGATTCACATAGATCAGTAGCCAGGTATGAGTTACAAAGCAAATGAGTCAGACCTTAAAATCGACAATAGATGTGAGAAAGGAATTACACCAACAGAACTTCAGCATTTGACAAGAAAACACCTAACCTTCATGGATCCAAGGGCACAAAGTTAACCAACCTGGAGTGCATAGGACTGTGATTTCTCAGAAACAGGGCAGACAATTGCTTGTCGAGGACTAAGCCACAAAGGCCATTTTCCCTTGTAATGCTCCAATAGTATAGCAAACATGCGCTCACAAGATCCCAGAACAGCTCTGTGTATCATGACAGGTCTCTCTCTCTTGGCCTCATCCTCTGCCGAGTAATCCAATTCAAAACGTGCAGGTAGTTGGAAGTCAAGCTGCAACCACAGGCATTGATATCTTAAGTGGTGATCCTCAATTCTTGAACAATCAGGAAGGAAGTTGGTAAAGCAAACACAACTAAAAGAGATGAGGATAATTTAACAAAAGGAAAACCTGCAATGTAGCACATTGAAACTTCCTATTAAGTGCATCAGACACGCTTATGTCAATCTTAGGTCCATAAAAAGCACCATCACCTTCATTTATCTGCAAAAAGTAACCATTATAAGCTACAAAACAACCAAAGAAGAGAAAATCACTAGTTGCCAACTAAAACTGCCCTCTAACTAACAATGAGAAAACACAGTTCATTGAAGCTTAATGTATTGTGGAACAGATTGCAATAACAAAGAGGTCAAAGAAATTATGTTACCAGCCAAGGCTTCCCAAATTCATTTAATGCTTCTGCAAGAGCAGCTTCAGCCTTATCCCATGTTGCCACATCTCCTAGGAATTTCTCTGGCCTCTGCAATACAAAAATTGGATATGGACATACTCAACAATGAACAAATAGAACATTGAATTTAGCTAGGGAGAAGAATTTCAAAATTAAACATCAAACTTGGGTAGAATTTCAAAATTAAACATCAAAGTTGGGTAGCAGATATTGTCTTGCTAAACATTTCACGACCACAATTCTGTCAATCAAAGCATGTTTTGCAAGAGAACAAAGTGTATAACAAATAAAACAAGGAATTTGAAGTTGACTGTACCGTAGATAGCTTGAGATCAAAAGTGAATCCAAAGATTTTGTAGCAATAGTCAATGAAATCTAAGACACCTCTCACTTCATCTTTGACCTGAAGACCATCACAACTGATTACATGAGCTTCAACTGGTGTAAAAACATTTAGTAGTTCTTTAATTATCAATTACACAAAATCACCTGGGACTCCCTGCAGAATATATGAGCATCATCCTGTCATAAAAAGCAGCATCTTTTTATTAAAAGAAGGATAGAACCACTACCACATAAAACAATCATGAACATGGTGACTGAACCAGAAAACCAAAACGAATAGAATAGAAAAAAGCATGAGTGAGTAATAGACATTTAGATAGATGTAATGCTGAAAAATTAGGAACAAGGCACTGATAAAAGGGTTAAAACACTTTTCTACTGAAAGGATACCTGCTGAAATCTTCGAACACGTGTTAATCCAGTAAGTGCACCACTGGCCTCATTTCGATGCAAGGCCCCAAAATCTGCCAGGCGAAGAGGGAGTTCTGTAGACCGGGGAGAAAAAAACTAGATTACGTTGGAAGCCAGAACAAATTAATAGAAGAATATCAACAAGGAAAAATGTAATTTATAGTTGTATCTCCTCTATCAGTTCCTCACAAATAGGGTGCATAAATAAATAATGCAATAATATCTAGCCTTTCATAGGGCAATCTCCTGCACTCACCAGATACAATAAAAAAGAAACTAGCAAAGTGGCTTTGCAGTACGATGAATTGACAGATGAACTTTACCTCTATACGATCGTACCCTATGTTGAAAAATCAAACAGTGTCCAGGGCAATTCATCGGTTTCAGTCCAAACTCTTGCTTTTCAATCTGTATTCAAGAAAAGTAATATCATCAATTCTCAAATACTTGAAAGAGGAAGGCAATAATGTCAATCATTTCCACATTTGCAAACACAGTTGTCAGCTATGGAGCCATCAAGACCAAATATTTTGGCTATTACTTGTCTCATATTTTATTTTACAGATTTTCTGATAGCAAGAAAAATGTCCAAGTTAATCCATGCACCAGGGCTGTTTCTATGTTAACACTAAGTAGGTTTTCTTCTTTCATCTCTGACCTCCAGCATGGACTACCAATAAGATAACATTAATAGGTGGGAATTATAACCATTACACTATTTCTCAAAAACACAATTACCTCAAGCAAAAACATATTCTCCTTGTAATTAGCAGCATGACCAGATTTCTCCCAAAGTTTCATGTTAAAAATATTTGGAGACTTGACCTGTCAAAGGTGGTAAAATTAAGCCATTACTTGCACAGACCACATATGAAGCAAAAGTATAAGCCAAACTCAAATTCTAACCTCTTCATAGCCTCTGACTCTATACTGAGTTCGTATGAACTCCGTCAGTTTGTTGTATATCCGAGTTCCATGAGGAAGGAAAAACCAACTTCCTGGGCTAAAATCCTCAAAATACCAAGGAATCAAAATCATTATGGATAGTATTGATCATTAAGATACTCAAACATGTGAGCCAATTTTGCACCTTAGTTCATGACAAAAGAAAAGTTCCTGCTTGACACCCAATAACCTATGGTCGTACTTTTTTGCTTCTTCAAGATGTTGGATATATTCCTGGTCAAATGAAGGAATTATCATTAGGACAAAAAGAAAAAAGATGACATTTCTCTTGAAGAATGACCTTGGCAATGCTTTAATAGCTATTACACAGCTAAACCAAACCACAAACAGAGCTATTTGCACACAAAAATACTTCATATATATATATATAGAGAGAGAGAGAGAGAGGCAGAGAGAGAGAGAGAGAAGAATTATCTTCAGCACTAAGTTGACAAATTACAAATCTGGGCCAAATACTTGTCCACTTAGAGCATCTTTCTTAAACTAGTACCATGGAATAGGTCATGAAGCAACCAAGAACTCATCAGACATTCGCATTAGTCAATACACAAATTTAAAGTACTACATAAAAAAATGGCCTTAACAGCTTCACATCGACGATAGATGAGACATCATATATGCCAAAAACATCAGGACAATTTTTAATCACAAGAAGTTTCAGGAACCATGTATAGAAGTCGTAAACCAATGCATATAAATACAATTTCAAGAGCACCGAATCAAAATTACCTTCAATCGCTTTTGGTCAGGATAGGATATTCCGTAAACCCTTTGTAAACTTTCACGATCTTTGTTGCCTCTCCAATAAGCAGATGAAGCCTGTCATTCTGAATTCTTCAGTTTTTTACATATATATGTCCTTTAAGCGAGTACATATGGAGAGAAAGAAAGAGAAAATTTCAGCACTTAGGAGAATGCCACCTTCAAACAAGCAAATGCTTTTACAAAAGAAGTATTTGGTATATGAGGTCCTCGACAGAGATCAACCAAAGGACCACATCGGTATACAGTAATAGTTTTGTCAGCAGGAAGATCATTAATAATTTCAACCTGGTCATAATCATCCATGGCAGAAGATAGGAGTCAGAAAGAAGGTCAAAAAAGCGATTAAAGAAGAAACCTGATGCAGTAGCCTAGCTAGCTGCTCAAACTTGCCTTGAAATTATTGTCTGAGAACATCTCAAGTGCTTGATCTCTTGTTACTTCAATGCGCTCAAAAGGCTGCTTTTCCTGAAACACAAATCTCAATTTGATATTTCTAGATGCCTTTTAAGACCCATTACTTAAACTAAGAAGCAATCAAAATTCGATCCTTTTTCCCATAAAATTATTCATAGATGAGATATATCGAGGTTGGAATTAGGATAGGAAAATTTTTGATTTTAGCCTCCACTAGCATCAATATAGTTTAAGCCATTAACTCTTGCATTTTATTTTGTATAATGATGTTAGTTATCAAGAATAATAAAAGAAAAACTCATGACCGACATGAGTAACACTATTTTCCATCTTGCATATGCTCTTTCAAGCTTATATATTATGAAGTACAAAAGTTTCCTCAAACAAATATTGGACCTATTTTATAGTGTTT
This sequence comes from Erythroxylum baracoense, assembly GCA_025629805.1. Lineage (NCBI taxonomy): Eukaryota > Viridiplantae > Streptophyta > Magnoliopsida > Malpighiales > Erythroxylaceae > Erythroxylum > Erythroxylum baracoense. The sequence goes on along the minus strand of JAOTAY010000003.1, from coordinate 10,151,193 downwards.
CGATGATCCAACAGAATCACTTGTACATTTTGCACATATTTTCAAGCTTTTATATTACAAGCTACAAGAACTTCCTGAATATGAGTATTCGACATATTTTTCAGTGCTTTTATTAGTCAACAGTAAGAACACGATTCCAGCTTCAAGCAATACAAAGTCATGATATCAATATACAAGCGTTAAGAAACAGAGGGAAGTAATACCCCAACAGCTTTCAACGCCCCTGCTTCAATTTTCTTAAAATGGTCATCGTTCAAACCCAACTCTCCATAGAAGGCATCATAATAGAATCCCTACAAGATGACATATATCTTGTCAAGTCAGCTCAGATTGAAATTGATAAGAGGTGGAGCCTGGAAAAATCAAAGAGTTACAATTAAGAAATAAAATTATATTATCATACTAAGCAACTAATTCCTGTTTTTCCTTAATAAATTCCCTTGGGGTGGGGAGAGTGGGATGGAAGAGCAATATGAAGAATTTTCGAAAAGAAAATATCACATTGACTATTAAAGCTAAAAGTACATTGACATAAAGTGGTATCAATTTCTGGCCATAAAAAGACATTGCATGGAAAAGGAAAATTTAAGAAGAATAATACATTTTAACACATAGCTCCTGTCTACAACATAATTCTAAACCAAAATTTCAAAATAGAACAACTTTGAAGCCTAGATTAACTTTTCTCTAAAGTCTCATTTTATTTCACGGCAGGACTACCACTAATTATATTCTAAAAATTCGGTGGAGATCAATGAAACAATAATGCAGTTAAGATCACGAACATGTAAGTAACTTCAGCAAACAATGAAACTAATAATACCTCCCCTCTAGTGGTACAAGGCCCAATGCAAAGTTTGCAGCCATACTCAACCTCAAGTGACTGCATTAATGCCACAGTTAAGAGTAGCATCAGAATTCCAAAACAGAAACAGGGACTAAAACTCTAAAATTATCCAAAATGTCACATAGAAAATTAAATCTTTGTTGCAGCTAACAGACACAAATGCAGTATCTCTACTGCTATCGATAAGATTACCTGACCAAGAATGTGAGCGCTGGAATGCCAAAAGGTGTCTCTACCCTCATCACTATCAAAATTAAAGATCTTAAGTTCGCAATCGCCTTCCAAAGGGCGAGTCATGTCCCACAACACCCCGTTGACTTGAGCAATCAAGGCATTTGCCGCCACACTCTTGGCAATCTCCCTCGCCACATCCATGGGAGACGTCTGCCATCTCTTCCCTTCCTTAACTGAACCGTCCAGCAAGGAAATCCTACCAAAGCAAGAAAAAGTCAAGCATATAACCAAAATGATCTTACCCAAATTAGGGTTTTGGGGAGTTCTACTTGATGGAATCGTGAGGGAGGGATTGGAGATTGGCCAACTGTTGCGATTGAATTGACTCAAAAAATTTGATACGCTTTGGTATCACTTTTTCGAGATATGCTTCGTCTTTTGGGCGAGTGACCGACATGGATGTTGAAGAGGATAGGCGGCGGCTATGGGGTTCGGAGCGGAGGACAGCGGCGGCGGAGTAACGGCGTATAGTAAAGAGCAAAGTGCAGAGCATATATGAAAATGAGGGAGGGAGAGAGAGAGCGCGTAATTTGCACGTTATTGGTGGAAGGTTTTACGTTTTAGAGATTGTGGGTTTTACTGACCAATTACGTTGCTGATGGGTCAAACAAGGCCAACTAAAACCCAATTGTTCTCAAGGCTTATCAGACCAGTTCATGGGCTTTCGTAAGGTTCAAACTTGTTAAAAATGGACGGTGAAAATGGTTGAAAGCTTTATTTTCTAATTTTATAAATATATCATAAAAGAAACTGATGTGTTTAGAATTTTTTATAGAAAGAAGATGAGGAGAATGAGAGGAGAGACTTGGCTTGTTTTATCTCCTTCCTTTATTGAAAGTGGTGTTGACTATTTAGTCTTATAATACTAAAAGGAACTAACAATGCCTATAATTTGGCAAAACAAATTATCTCACTAAGTTAAAAGTTCAGCAGTCAAGCTACAAATCATGGCCTTATTAAACAAAACAAATGAACAACTAACTAGACTAGGCTCATTCCTTCTTCCATTTCTAGATATAGTGTAGTGCTTGTATCATTCCTCATCGCTTTAAGATCTTTGTTCGCAAAGATAAAGTCAGGATATGACTTAGAAAAGTGTCACTCGTTTTTCTAGGTGGCATCTTCGACTAGTATGCCTTTCCATCTGACTAAGATTTTAGACTTTAGTTGATATTTATCTTTACCAATAACACGTCGATCAAGGACAATTTCAAATTATGGAAGAATGGTATAATCATTTACAATTGGTAGCGGCTGAGGAGAGGCTGGAGGGATGGGTCCCAAATGCTTTCGCGACAAACTAACATAAAACACATCATGTATTTGAGAACCAGAAGGAAGACCCCAACGATAGGTCACTGGTCCCAACTTTGCAAGAATTTGATATGGACAAAAAAAGGGTAGCAAGCTTCATTGAACTGCAGGAAGCCATCGAAGTTTGTCGTTATGGTTGGAGTTTTAAATATATATAGTCACCGACAACGGAAAAACTTTGCGATAGTTTTGATCGACTTGACATTTCATTTAATTTTGAGCCATTAAAAGATTGTGACGTAACTCGCATAAAATAGTATCCCATTCATGATGATACTCATCAATAGCTTGGACGCATGAAATGCTCAGTACATAAGTCAGAATGTTTGGAGGTGGAATTTCATAAACAACCTCGAAGGGTGTCATCTTGGTGGAGGAATGAATTGATGTATTATAGCTAAATTCAGCCCATGGAATTCATTTGAGCCATGTACGTGGTTGATCACTTGCAAAATTTCGTAAATATTATTCCAAGGTGTGATTTTCAACCTCTGTTTGGCCGTTAGATTGTGAGTGGTAACTTGAACTCATGCAAAGCTTGGTGCCTTGTAATTGGAGTAATGTCTTCCAAAAAGAATTGATAAACACCTTGTCTCGGTCACTAACAATTGATGTTGGAATACCATAGAGACGAACCACATTAGCAATAAATGCCTTGGCAACAATGACTATAGTAAATGGGTGCTTAAAGTCTATAAAGTGAGCATACTTTCTTAATCGATCGAAGATTACCATGGTGACAATATGTTCGTTGGATGGTAGTAAGCCCTCAATAAAATCCATTGAAATTTCGGTCCATATCCGAGTAGGAACAGGCAGTGGCTGAAGTAACCCAACAGGTTTCACACTATTAGTTTTATATCGTTGAAAGATATCACATCGTTGCGAAAATTCCTTAACTGATTAGTGCATATTAGATAAAAAAATTTATGCTGTTTATTGAAACCTAAAGTGCCCACCGGTTGGTGATGAGTGGTAGTCTACTAGTGCCTATAGAATCAAAGTTGACATGGGAATCATATAGACTTTGTCAGTTGTGAACCATACTCCATCTTGTTAGATCAGTTAACGGTGAGATTGTGTTAGGATCAAGTTCACATAGAAGGGATATTATTGAACTTCTTTCTATAGAATGGGCCACCAATCTGAATGTTGCATTGAAATGGATAAAAATTGAAATTCAACTACACGTGATAAAGAATCTGCACCTTAATTTTTGGGTCTTCTTTTATACTCAATTTTGTAATCATAACCAAGTATCTTTGGAAGCCATAAAGTTTGTGTCGGGGTAACAATCCATTGTTCAAGTAAGTATTTGAGACTTTTTTGGTCCGTGTGAATTGTAAAAGGTTTACCGAGCAGATAAGGATGGCATTTTCGGACTGATTCTGACAACCAATATTTTTTCTCGTATGTGAACAATACCAAGGCCAATCCCTTTATGGCCTCACTAAAATAAGCTATTAGTTAATTGTGCTGGGAAAAGATGGCTCCAATTCCAATTCCAATTCCATTTGCATCACATTCAATCACAAATCATTGAGAGAAATATGGAAGACAGAACTAATGGTGAGGTCAATGCTTGTTTTAATTGTTGGAAGGCTGCCTCAACGATCTTATTCCATTTAAACCCATCTTTGGTCAAGAGTTGATTTAAAGGAGCAGCTATAGATCCAAAATTACAAATAAACTTTCGATGGTAGCCTGCTAAACCGAGGAATCCGCATACTCCCTGTATTGTTATTGATATAGGCCAACCAAGGACTGCTTGTATTTTGGTTAGGTCAACTACCACTTCTTGCTTAGAGATAATATGGCTTAAGTAGTCAACCTGCGAAACCCCAAAACTGCATTTTGATCTTTTTCCAAACAAATTATTAGTTGATAATATTATTAGAACTGTTCATAAATGTGAGAGACGATCTTCCCAAGATTGTGAGTACACCAGAATGTTATCAAAGAAAACCAAAATAAACTTCCAAAAATGGGGACGAAAGAGGTAATTCATGAGACTTTGGAAGGTTATAGGTGCATTGATGAGGCCAAATGGCATCATAAGGAACTAGTAGGGCTCTTCATGTGCTCAAAAGTTGTTTTTGGAATGTCTTCCTCTCACACACGAATTTGATGATAACTGACCCATAAATTTAATTTGGAGAAGACTTTGGCTCCATAACGCTCGTCGATAATAGGAATTGAGTATTTGTCTTTGATTGTTATATTTTTGAGGGTATGATAATCTACACAAAATCGTCAATTACCATCAGCCTTTTTAACTAATAGAACTAGTTATGAGAACGAGCTATTATTGAGACGTATCAAACCGGACTATAGAAGCTAGTAATGGCAAAATTGGCTCTGCATGACCCAACTTTAGCCCTAGTTGACTGGGCCATGAATTGAAACTGTCCGACCCGACTCGACTACCTGCCTAATGCCATCCCTTATAAAAGCTCCTTCATTATGTTCTCTATTTTGGTTTTCTACTAATAAGGGTATTGATATGGATGCACACTAACAGGTCCTACATTTGGTTACAATGGAATACAGTGGTTGTGTGACCACTTTAGAGGTAAGTTGATGGGTGGTTCAAATACTTGGGAAAATTTAGTTAAGAGATGATCAATGTCAGGTGGGTATGAGTTTGAGTGGATACTATTACCAGAAGGAACGATTTCGAAGAGAAACCCAATGCCTTGTATGCTATTGCATTCCTTGTTTGTTAAAGCTTCGATGCTAGATCGCTTCACCTTGGAAGGTATAGGGAACTCCTCTAATTGTTAAGGTCATGGAAAGCTACTTGTAATTTGTCTCAACAGTCCAAGAGTTTTAAGCCACTATACGCCTAAAACCAATTGATAGGCCTCGACGGAAAGAATATAGTAATTTACTATAATGGAATAGCCTTCGATGTTGATGGTGAGCATTTTACATTGCTCAACACATTCTATTTTCTCCTGGTTTTCCACCATCACTTCAAACTTCTTGTCTTGGTTCACTGATAAAGCAAACTTAGTGACTATTTTATGGTTGATGAAGTTGTGAGTGCTACCTCCATCTATTAGCACAACTATATTCTTGTTTTTTAGCTTACCTAGGAAACTATTGTTTGTGGATGCTCGGTTCCTGCAATTACACGGAAGGAAATTTTAAGCATTGATTGATGACTATCTGATTCTTGCTGAGCATTATTATCCTCATCAGGGCATGGAAGGCATGAACATGGCGTATCTTCAATCATTAATAATTGTGGGCGTTCGTAACGATGCCCCGGGATAAACTTGTCATCACAATAATAACACAGCCCCTTCTCTCGACGTTCTCGTGCCTTTTAATTGGTGATGCGATAGAATGTTGTAGGAGTAGTATTTGAAATTGCATTCATATGTTGGTTTGGTAGGGGCCTAGTACACTAGTTGTTAGAATGAAGGTTGCCTTTGGTACCACAAAAGCTGGGTAGGAACGAAATAATTGGTTTGATTTCTTTTGTAATTGATTTTGTTCTTTGATTAACCGAGCAACTCATATTATGTTTGTCAAAGTGCAAGACTGTTTAATTTTGACAACTAGATGGATATCGTCCCGAAGTTTTACAGTGAAATATTTGATGAGAAAATGCTCGAGTAGGTCCTCAACTCGGTGAGAAAGCTTTGTTAAAAGCCTCTTATTAAGCTGCTACAGTAGAGGTTTGTTTAAGTTGAGTGAGAGCTTCCGATGGGTCATTGTAATCTGTTGGACCAAAACGAAGAAAGACAACCTTGGTGAATTAATTCCATTTAAGTGATCCACAAAATTTCGTGAACTACCTGTGCCATTGTAGGGCGATGCCTTCTAGGTGGAAGGATGCTAGTTGAACTTGTTGGTTAGATGTAGTATTTTTAAAGTTAAAATATTGTTATACTCTATAGACCCGGCTAGTTGGGTCGTTACCAATAAACTTTGGGAAGGACAATTTGAGGTGTTGATGATGGTGGCTGTTAGTGGTATTAGAACAAAAAAGTATTTGGTGAATGTGGGGATTCATTTGGGCTAATTGAGTTGATGTCAGAGTGACTAGTGTATGGGTTCTGGGAAGCTTGTAGAACTTGAAGCTTAGTTAACACCGTCTGAAGGGTAGCGTTAACTTGATCAAAACTTGACTCATATTATGTTAAAACCTTGTTGCTTTCATTGTGAAATTCTGCATTTGTTTTGACGCAAGTATCTATGGTAACAACCAACTCTGATACCATTGATATGCTTAGAATTTTTGATAAAAGGAGATTAGGAGAATGAGAGGAGAGACTTGGCTTGTTTTATCTGCTGCCTTTATTGAAAATGGTGTTGACTATTTATAATAGTCTTACAACACTGAAAGTAACTAATAATGTCGATAATTTAGCAAAACAAATTATCCCACTAAGCTAAAGATCAACAGTTAAGTTACAGATCTACAGATCATGGCCTTATTAAACATAACAAACAAGCAACTAACTAGACTAGGTCCATTTCCATTCCTACTTCCACTTCGAAATATTGTGCAGTGCTTGTATTAGGAACCTACTTATAATTTTTTTCATAGTGAACTTATTACAATTTTAAATTTGATATTTATTTATTTATTTCATAAATTATTACAAAATATTACTTCCTCTAAGTCGAAATTAAATATTATTTTCAATCCACATAAATATTTTTACATAAAAGAAAATGAGAAAATAAAAATGGAAATTGATATTAAAGAATAATAATATATATTTCATAATTGAATAGGTTTTTGATAAAAGTTTGTCATCTGGTCCTCTGTAACATATTCTGACTGAAATTGAGAGTTTATTTAAGGAAATCAAATTCCTTACCACTAAGATCAATAAACATTGCTCTTAACAAGCCATTCCTTTTCCCATCATAAGAAACATGAATATGATTCATGCAACTTTTTATTTTAATAAAATTAATTCGTCTGTGGGTTAAGCAAAAATAGTGCCCATGTACCATAAGAGAGTAAGTAGTCTTATGTTAATTAACCTTCCTTTGACGATCAAGCTTCCAAAATGATTATATTTTCATTACACCTAACTGCTGGCTAAAGTCAAGTCAAGTCCAAATTTCGCTAACTGCTAACTAGTTGCTTGATCAAAAGAAAATGATGCGAATTTATCCTTTCAATTTTTTTGATAATATACTTAATATCGTAAATGTTTATTTTAAAATATAATTAAATATGTTTTTAAATTTATAAATACAGTTAAATATGTCCTTTCTGTTAGTGTTATGATCTAGAAGCCAATCATTAGATGGTTGTATTCTATCAGTTATGTTTATGAATTGGATGGTTTATATCATTTTATTCTATGAGTTTTCATTATTTATGGATTACTTGAGTCAAGGACTCGGATTGTAGAACTCTATAATGAAAATAATGATTACTTTGAAATGTTGCTAATCTTGGTAATTAACATGAAATATTATTTGGCCACTAAAAGATTAGTGAGTGGATTAAATGATGGTGATGTTCTACAAACCATTCGATAAGGAGTTATTGGTTTAATCACATAGATACATAATGAAGATTATAGTATTCGACAGGATTGTGTTTATGTTATTAATGTTTTATACGTGTCTTGAATTCTATAGTATGAGATGTTCATTTTCTTACGTGAGAAATGTGTATTTATTGGCATTGTCCAACGCTAACTGTAATAGGTAGCTATATAGATAATGTCATAGTATGCATTATTTGTGTAAAGAATAAATATTCATCAAGAATAATGTTGTCCTTCGTATATGATATGAGCGATAATGTCTATAGGACCTTGATAAAGTGATATTGTATGCATGCAATATGATTAAGGAGTTAATCATATTTACGATGTACTTTGGATATCAAGAATGAATAAATTGGCTAGAATGACATATTCCAATCTTGCATTTATTCAGGATATTATGAGACAAGAGAATTGACACAGACAATTATTAATTCAGGATCGTGATTTGTGTACGATACTTATCTTCTATTTCATTTAAGTATTTATAATGTATTTTGCTAGATACCGCTTATGATGTATATAATTAAAATGAGTTTTAATTCTATTGTCAACATGACATAGATCCCAATGGATCACACCAGAAAAGATTTGATTAGGAAAACAAGGAAATTATTCTAGTATATCATATAGAGATATGAATATAATGATAATTTTAATTTTTAATGTTAAAATTAATTTGTCGTCATATGTTATTAGAATAAATGTTATTAGTTAACAAATTTAATCCTAGATAAATTTGTTTGATATGTATGACATGTCATATAAATTTATTGCTCAATAAAATAATACATATAAATATATGGGATAGTTATACGGCAATTGGTTCAAATGTTTAAATTATTTTGAAAAATGAGATAAATGGCAAAGTAGTTTTTTAAATGAAAATTCACATGGCTAACCTTGTAAGAACATGAATTGTCTATAAAATGAACATAAAGATGTGTTTAAAGCCTTATAAATAAGTTATCCTTTTCACTTTGTTTCTTGTCTTTATTTATATAGGGGCTTTTTGGATAATTAAAGAGGCTTTTGATTAACTCTAATTTGTCCAAAAGGAAGGTAGATTTTTAGATTGTGCTTTTGGTTTCCAGCTGCTACCGATTTCTTCTCTTCTCTCCCACGGTTTCAACTTTTTCTTTTCTCTTTTGTCTTCCTCCAAGACGATTATCTTCATCCTTCTTACAAAACCCAAAAAGCTTTGCCATTTAGCTCATATTTTGAGCAATCAATCACCATTTAAATGTTTTATTTTGGGGATTTTCTAGGATTAAAGATAAGCCATTGAAGTACTATCTAGCCTTGGAATCATTGGACTTTCTAATCTATCTTTGGTGGATACCTTGGAGTGCATCTCATTTGGTGCAAAGGAAACACAGCCGTGAGCAAGCAGACATAACCGTGAGACCTTCTATTTAGTTTAGAGACCAACTTCTAAGTATAATGGTTCATGTGCTTTAATTATGTGCTACTTTGGTATATGAAATGGTTGCAAGACAAGATCTTTTGCTTCTAGTTGATTAAAAACATTTTTAACCCACTTGAAGACTTAACAAAACCGGCAGTGGTATCAGAGCATAGGCTTTGTTTTATGACCATTTTTGACTGATTTAGTGCAAGGTTTTACATGATAAGTTGGTTAATTGATTGCTTGTCTTGAAGGTTAGTTATTTTGGGTATTAATAAATCTGATTTTAAACATTTTTTCGTATAAATGATTTGGTGTTTTTCTAGGTTTCAAACACTGATTTGATTGTATTTTATGACCTGGGAACAATTAGTTTTAATTGTTAGAATTAATTGAAAGCAAAGAATGTCAAGGATTGAAATGTTGGAAAATTTTTCCAGCATTTTAGTTTGCACTTGGGTGCATGTGTTTTATCCAAATTTTTTTGGGATATTCCTAAAACAAGTTAATAGGGTTGTTATTTAGGTTATAAAGATTAAGTCTATCTGATAGAATAATTTTTATAAGCCTTTCCAATATCCAGTTTGTTTTCGGATTTATTAACGGCCTTAATTGACAAAATGTGCTTCTAACTTTTATTACATGGAATTTTTGTGAGAAATTGCCATGTTTAAATTTTATAATTTTTTAATATCCAATGAAATATATATTCTATTATGTATTCTTTTTAGGCTGCATATTTTCAATTGTTTTAATTGTTAATAATGAATGAATTGTTCATATGGGAAAATGCAAATGTTGTTTTGTTTTAGATTGACTTGTTTTTGTAAGGATGAAAGTGAGTTTTGTATGGCCCAGATGTGAATGCCATGTATGTTGTATTGCTTCATTTTGAATGAATGTAATGTGGCCTTAGGTGTTTTTTAAAGTTAATTGATTAGATTAATTAAATAAGCAAGTATGTTAACTTTCTTTTAATGTAATTTATTCTTTTGAGGCTTGCATACCTATTACATTTGGAATGAGGATTCAAAAATGTAATTTTTTTTCCTTTTTAGAATAATTTTACTTTGGAATGGGAATTTAAATTTTGATGTTTTGATTCGACCAAAGAGATGGTGAAGAAATTGACAAGATGTAGGAAAAAGTTTCCAAAAGGGCCATACAAAACTCACAACATACGTTTGATATCATTTTCGATGTTATCAATGTCATAGGCTAGGTATGAATGTATATTAACGTGACTGCCATAAATAAACTCTGAAAAAAGGGATTAACAATTTCTTGAGTTATATGGAATAAGTCGAAATTGTAATTAATATGGTTAGCAAACTGTGTGACAACTTGATACCTAAATTTTTTTAAAGAAAAGTCCCACATGATATTAAGTCATTTTCCCTCCCTATTTTATCCACGTCAAATTATCGATCGTTAGATGACAAGTACCCATTTAGAGGGTGTCACATTCTATCTTTAGGAGTCGTGGGGAATGTCCGACATGCCAAACCAAATAAAGCGAGGTTCACTTAACAAGGAATCAAAACATTTTTAGACTTTGGGGAAAGATTTTTCTTAACATTAGATGTTAACAATCCAAGAGTCACATATGATGTGATTAGCAAAGAGTTGCTTACTTAAAATAGCTAAGTTCAAGTTTCATGTCGCCGTTAACTTGTTCTTGGTAAAGATAGGGATCTTGGACCTATTACAAAAGGGACTAAATTTAAAAGTTGTAGTGGATGTTTTATTTTGGAAATAAAATACTTACATGAACTTAACTCAAACTTTTTTTATGTTTTAGATCATATGAAATCAATCTCTCTTTGCGTGCTATATTAGACAAGGACAAATTTAACCCCAATGGTTTAAATTTTATAGATTGGAACCGAAACCTAATAATTGTTCTTAGGCAGGAGCGAAAGGAATATGTCTTGAATTCTCCTCTTCCTGAACCAGCCCTTGTAGGAGCCACTAAGGAATTAGTCGACGCCTACAACAAGCACTCATATGATGAGGTTGATGTATAATGCCTTATGGTAGCGACAATGTCACCCGAATTGCAAAATGATTCGAGTTGAACACGTCATACTACATCATGTAGCAGCTCAAAAAAAAGTTTCTCGAGCAAGCCCATATTGAGAGGTATAATGTGACCAAGTCTCTTCTAGCTATTAAAATGTCTGAGGGTATCTCTATTAGTGCTCACATGCTCAAGGTAATGAGTCTTGTGAAGCAGTTGGATAGGCTAGGTCTCTTGTTGGACCTAGGGTTGTCCACTAACATTATCCTCAACTCTTTGCCTCTATGTTATTCGTCATTCATCATGAACTACCATATGCATAGGATGTACAAGAGTTTGGAGGTACTTCATAAAATGCTTAAGACTACTGAGCAGGACATGAAGAAAGGAGTTTCTCATGTCTTGGCAGTTTAAGAGGGAGGGAAGAAGATAAAGAAAGGCAGGAACAAGCACAAAATTAAGAAAAAGGGAAAAGATGGAAAAGGGAAGGTTCAAGTGGTGACTTTAAGCACTCCCAAGGCCAGAACCATTTCTGATGCCTAGTGTTTTTATTGTAAAGGCAAAGGACATTGGAAGAAGAATTGTAATAAATACCTCGAGGACTTAAAAAGTTAAAAGATTCCTTTAGGTATATATGTTATTGAGATTAACCTTGCTATCTCTTTTCCTGATTGGGTATTAGATACCAGATCTTGTGCTCATATTTGTTCAAATATGCAAGCACTAAAGGATAAGAGGATACTTGGAAAGGGCGAAGTGCAGCTGCGAGTTAGGAATGATGTAAGTGTTGCAACCATTGCTGTTAGGTATGTTGAGTTGCATTTACCCAGTAGGCTTCTAATGGAACTTAAATGTGTATTTTTTGTTCCGGCCATCTCTCGAAACATTATTTCCATTTCTTATATGGACAATGATGGTTTCTCCTTTACCATCTCAAATAGATCTTGTTTGTTTTATGGATCTTCTTATGTTAAGAATGGTCTATATTTGCTTGAGATGGATAAACATGTCCTTCATGTTAATAACAAAAGACTCAAGCCTTGCCATGAAAGTAGTACTCTCATGTGGCATTGTCGCCTCGGTCATATAAATGAGAAGCACATCAAGAAATTGTAAGAAGTAGGACTTTTTGGTCACTTCGATTTGGAATTGACTAGGACATGCAAATCTTGTCTATATGGCAAAATGACCAATACATATTGGGTCTAATACATAGTAATGTATGTGGACCAACGAGTACCAATGCTCGAGGTGGTTTTCAACACTTTATCACGTTTAATAATGACTTTAGCAGATATGGTTATGTCTATTTAATGAGACATAAGTTTTAATCTTTTGAAAAGTTCAAGGAATTCAAGAATGAAGTTTAGAACCAACTTAACAAGAACTTTAAATTATTGCGATCAGATTGTGGAGGCTAGTAATTGAGTCATGAGTTTAGTGTTTATCTTACAGAGTGTGAGATCGTCTCACGAACACCATAATGGAATGGTGTTTCTGATTAGCGAAATCGAACTTTCTTAGACATGGTTTGATCTATGATGAGTGTTAGGCCCCGAATCGTTTAGTAAGCATGAATTAAATGATTTTGGTGATTTTGTTGGATAAATTATATTCTCCTATTGGAGTTAATTAATTAA
>JAOTAY010000003.1:10110026-10138105 GCA_025629805.1 Erythroxylum baracoense | reverse complement strand
GTAGCACTCCATTATCTTAGGTTATGTGTCGGAATGACCCACGGGCGTTCCGGTATGTACTCTAGGGTAATGGGGGGCTACAAGTAACCTGTCAGTTTTGTAGATAAAGAAAAACCTGATCATGTCTTCTTGCTTCAGAAATCCCTATATGCGCTGAAGCAAGCACCTAGACAATGGAACAAGAAGTTCCATGAAGTAGCAATTGACATGAACTTCACTAGGAGTGCCTACAACTGCTGCCTCTACTACAAAGACCTAGAAGAAACTGAAGCTGTCTACATGCTAGTGTATGTAGATGACCTGATCATCACTGGAAAGAACCTCAACAGATATTATATATGACCACAATCACTTTTTTTATGAGTTAAGATTAATGAGCTTAATTTTAGTATTGTCTAGTACATAGATATTAAAATTTTCAACCAACAAATATTTTTCATTTTTATGTGATGAAATCAGTTCTTAAAGAACTAATTTAATTAAGTAATAGATAAGAAATACAGTACTTTCAAATTATATATGTAATTGAAATATCAGCCTATGAATATATTGAATCATATAAAAAGTTAGAAAAATTAATAATGGGGAAGTGATTTCAAAAGAATTTGGATCGAGCAAGTCTTAACTTTTTATCAATTAAGCTAATTACTACGTTTTGCAAGGACTCAAGAGACAATTTAAGATCTTAAGTTGCTCCATAAAGCTTAAGATAACCCTATTGAATTACATGTCTATTAAAAAAAATGTGAAGAATACACACTCCTTTCCTAGTACTGAAAGAAAAGACATGAATGGTATGATTAAACACACATATCAATAAAAACGAAGAACATGATAAAATGTTCAACTCAAAAAGAAAAAAAAACTTAAATAATGAGCAACAAAAGGGATAATGAACTTATACTACTGATTTTACTAATAGTTGATGTAGAAAAGGAATAATGTATTATATTCGAATAAAAAACCTAGATAGGCGTTGTATTCGTACAAAACCGAAAGTTAACAAAATTCCAAATATATATAGAAAAGAATATCTAAAACCAGCCATATGTGCTATCTGATGATCTTTCCCTTTTCCCCCTTATCTTGTAGGACAACGCACATGAGGCTTTGCCACCCTCTCCACCCCCACTTTTGAGTGCAATAACTCATTCCACGAGCCCCATAGGTACATGTCTATCTTTCACTAACATAATTAAGCGTATACGTATATCAGACGGTAATGATACTACAACGCTATCCTGTAAAATAACATCTTCAATTAATGCACATGTACGTGTATATGTACCTTAGATTGTATATACATATATATACACATATATTTATCTTCATGGCCTGAAGTCATTGGCTGTCAAGAAGTCATCATCATCCTTCACATGGCTTTGGGATACATACATATGTCCTCGTGAATCCTGGAAGTTTCTGATTCTTCAAGTAGGGGACCGTTTATGGTTCCTGCAAGCTAGATATCAATTTCTGCAACTATACACAGGGTCTCTATAATGTATATCCACAGCTGTTTTCACGTAATCCATATAGAAGTTGACCCTTCTGTATGATTCTTTGCCAATCTTGGATATACATACGTGGTGTCTCCAAAATATTACCTAGATTGATCTTGGCCCATCAAGCCATCTCTCAAGAATTTGAATTTCTTATCATTATTCCATAATCTTTTTGATACTCAAATATATATTGTTTTAAAGGGCATATGTTGAAATCTTATTTCTAATATGATGAAAAGAAAGCATGATTATTACTTGCTGTAGCAACTTAAATCCGAGTCATTTAGGAAGATGAGAACGTTAGAATGTATCTTTTTATCTTTTCCTCCTCCTTTTCGGTTTTATCATAATCTTTTTCTATGGAAAAAAATGAATAAAATGGAAAAAGTTGAGAATAGATATATAAAACAGTCCCCTTTAGCAACCCATGTGGTGCAGTTAAGTATTTGCATTAACTTCAGAGCAGTTATATGTACAGGACTTAAGACTCCCGAGGCTGATCCTGGAAAGACATTCCTAAGATTATTTATTTATTCATTCATTTGATTTTTCATTCGCTTAAGCCGTGTCATTGCCAAAGCGATGGGAAATTGGAACGTTGTCTCAAACTAATAGAAGTGAAAGATAAGGTGGCATGTTTGGGTTAGGACGGAATTTAATCAACTAGACTGCCTATGCACCAATAGGCCCTGATCATATTGGTGCATGATTTTTAAAACTTGCAGCTATCGTATAACGTGCTTACACCACCCATTTATAGTAACAAATAGATGTGTAGAAGATACTGACATCTTTATGGAAGATTCACATGTATATGACAACTTATCGTGTCGGAGAACTGAGATATCATGATATATATGGGAAGAAACATCTATGTATTAAAAAATTTAATACTAAACAATTTGAAAAGCAAAAGACATATAACTTGATTGGAGAATGACTTATCAGCTATTTTTTTGTGGATCGAAAGATTTTATCTGTTTGATCGTGTTAAACTGCTAATAATTATATTTAATAATCAGCTAATAATTATATTTGATAATCAGCTGATTTGATTGGTTGATTGAACTCAATCTGTTGATTTTGAAAATTATACTATAAAGAGTGTTTTCCTCCGGTGGCTAAGAAATTAAAGTACTAAAAGACCAATCAAAAGATAGAGATGAAGATAGAGATATAAATTTGAATTAATTTATATAAAATTTAAAAAATTACTCATTAAATTAAAATTTTAAAATATTTAATATTAAATAAAAAATTTCAAAAATTAAATGCTTTTAAATTTATTATCTTTAATTATATTATATATTACTTTTGTATAGACCCGATGTTTAGGTCCCTTTTTATATCAATATTTAGTATATAATATTATTATCACTTGTATATTGTCTTTAATTCAATTCAATTTAATCTAAAATTAATAAGTCAAATTTAAATTAATTATTTTTATCTAAGTTTAAATTTTAAGAGATTAATATAAACAATTTTTCAAAATAATTTTATTTTAATTTAATATATTAAAATGTATTTTCAATTTTTAAAATTAAAATAATAATTATATTTCCTCCAATTAAAAATTAAATTGAT
The DNA here is from genome assembly GCA_025629805.1 of Erythroxylum baracoense. Taxonomy (NCBI): domain Eukaryota; kingdom Viridiplantae; phylum Streptophyta; class Magnoliopsida; order Malpighiales; family Erythroxylaceae; genus Erythroxylum; species Erythroxylum baracoense. Next base: position 10,135,013 of record JAOTAY010000003.1, on the reverse strand, counting down.
ATCATTTTTATAGAACTAATTTCATATCAAGCTTGTCGGTGCTACATTTGAGGAAAACTCTTGGTGTAATCTGATTGAACATATTCTTAAGCTTGCTTTTAGTGACATTTTAGTGATCTCTCAAATTCTTCAGTTAGCCCTTCATAGTACAAATCCAAGAGGATCTCGAGAAGTTTTAAATCGAGCTCATTCTTTATTGAAAAGTTATATTAAGAGGGTTTCGGTGTTCTTAAAACTCTATGGAAGATATCGGAGAAAATGATGGTGTTAACTTTTTTTGCTCCATCTAAATTCTTATAAAAAAATTCAAAGAATACTAAGATATAAACAGCTAATACTAATGTCCTTATATTTTTGTTAAATTCATACCCTCATAAATTATTTTACACAAAAACAGCTAGTATTAAATAATTAATTTTATCAAACATCTTTAAATAAACAGCAGATATTATCCGTTGGTCAAATCAGCTATATTAATCATCTGTTAGCTAACTGCTGATAGAATTAGCTACCAACTAATACAATATGTTGATTGCTAAACAAGGTCAAATGCTTTTTCTATAATTTAATTTTTTTAATCCAGTAATCTTTAAAATTTTGAAATAGACTATTAATTTAGGTTGAATTTAGTTATATTAGTTTAAGTTTAAGAGTTAAGTTAGATGTAAGCAATATCTGATTGATCTATACTTTATATTATACTACATATATTTCATAGTTATTTTTTAATTGAAGTCTAAGATAAAGGAATTTTTTAAAAAAATAAAAATTACAAATATTTTTTTAGAATTTTAAAAATAAGAAAATTTTCTAAAAAATTTTTAAACTATAAAGAAGCTTCATGTCTTTTACCCCAAATTTGGAAGATTTAAGTGAAAATTTTCAACTTTATTTTAATTTTTCAAATTAATATTATTCTAATAATTATTTTAACTTGACAATTATTTCATTTGTAGGACTTATCGTTTTTATTCAAATATAGGACTTTTCATCCACTCACTTTGGAAGAATTTTTTTTAATAATTAGGTCCAAATTTTTATTTGATAAATTTAATAGAAAATATATTTTATTTTTAGATATATATCTATCTTTCAAAATTAAATATGCAATTTTAGACCATAGAAAATTTAAAAATAATTAAATAGTAAAAGATTATAAAAATGTGCAAACTTCTATTTATTAATTTTGAAATTCATTTTTAATTTCATTTAAATTATACATATATAGAAAAAAGGAAATGATCAAATTTTGAGAGTGAGTGAGTTGAAATTCCTTTTCTTAGATATATTTTTTATTATCAATGAAGTCTATTTACTTTCGTGAAATCAGTTTGAGGTGGACCATATCATTGATTGATTATATGGAATGCATAAAAAGAACAGAAAAAAAAAACATAAAATACAAAGATGTTTTGGGTTTCGCATTTACCTATATAAGGTTGGTAGCGATTAGTGTTAAAAAGTTTTAACAAATGAATACTAATTTTTTACATTTATCATGTTGAGCTGATATCTAGTGTTAACGAATAATCTCTCTGTTTACGAATGGAATTATGCTTGAGTACCTTTCGATTACTATTGATTTTGGCATTTGCAATGACTTGGGAGTCCTAAGCAGATGGTCTTCGTATAAAGCTTTATTCTTCTTTGCCCCATGCGTGCTACATAATGTCTACTGTATGTACGATATTAATTCCAGGCTAACTTATTTTGGTCCAGCTTGGCTCTTGCAATTTAATTTACTCTTTTGATTAGACTACAAATTGTGATCTGCTAATAATTAGTGTAACCTAATTATTGGTTGCACTTTAGAATGTGGAAACAGACAAAAATATTCTCCAAAATATGGGGATGACATACAATTTAGTTCTGATTTGATTTAAAATTAAGTCCAGAACATGTTAGAATGGTGAGGAATAGTGTGTCATATTTGGACCATTACAATATAACACAAGGAAACGTGCAAGTTCAGCACATTATTTGAAACAGAATAAAGTAATTAATAGTGGGTGGAGCCATTCCACTAAAAGTATCCCAAATAAGGGACCAACGTATATGTCGTAAACCGATCCTCATCAAATTGAAGTGGCTAGTTGGCATAGTAATTGCCATGTTCTTATTAATTATTATAGCTATAACCTTTTCCAATTTAATTTCTTAAAATTTCAACTATGACCAATGATGAAAATTCCCACCGGGGAGGAGTAAAACAGGCAACAATTGATTAGTTTACTTTGTGTTCTATGTTGGCAAGTGTGTAAATACCCACGAATACTTAATTGATTTAAATCTGGTCAACTTGTTCCCATGGGTCGTCACCTACAATATACACGATCACATCACCCACGATAAGTTTCACAAAACCAGGTTGGACTGCACTATTTGTCATCTATGATCTAACCCTCACTCATGTGCACTCATTTCCCATTTCCATTCTCTTTTCCCCTTCAATCACACCGGCCGTCTGCCTCTACTTAACGTGGATTCAAAGCTATTCTCTGTTTGGGTACACAGCTGGATCTTTCAAACTCTTACACTATACTTTGATCAACATTACAAACTTCATTATTTATATTTGGTAGCGATATCTTTATGGTAGTAGTTTTACGCTCATTCCATTGGTATGCATGTTAACCTATGTTATATCATTTCTATTATTTACTATATCTATATTCTAAAAATAATTTGAATTTGTTTCTTGTATCAATTCACGAATTTTCTTATAATTAAAGAAATATAGCTGCTTCTAATTCTTCCGAAATAATGGACAACCTATTAGGGATAGATAAGATGAAGCGGACAAAATAATACGCAATTTTCCAAATTTAAAGTGATAAATCCACAAGAAAGATGACGTGGCCGAATGAATCAGGACACGTGGAGGGGGAGTAAGTGGTGGGGATTCGGGGATTACGAGGACAGATTATACGGTTGAAGTGAAAGTGAGCGGCTGGCGTGAGCGTGCGAGAGAGCTGTCAGACACGTGCGTAGGTCCTTAAATTACTCAAGCCACTAGTGGTCCCACACATTCACTAAACGACAAAATTTACTCCATATATAAAATAACCAACGTTACATAAATAATTAATAATAAAATGAAAAAATGAATTTCAATTTTTTTTTTAAATAGAAAGTCCTGAAAGCATTGGCTCGGCTCACATGGCCTCGTCCTATAATTATTAACTACTACTACAACCCCCATACCACAGACAAAAGCCATAACCATAACACAGGCTCACAGAGACTCTCCTCCGTTATACTCACTTCTCATTTTCTCTGTGAAATAACCGTAATCTCTATTAGTATCTGCTTCTTTCTCCATTTCAAGCACTGCCCATTTTGTTTTCTTGGCAAATGGGGTTTGATAAGGTCAGAGGTTTTGACAAGTTGAAATGGAGAAGAAGGCGTAGAAGAGCAGGAAGGAGACCTGGGACGACGTCGTCCACCGTTCAAATGAAGGTGAAGAAGCTTCAAAGGCTAATCCCTGGAGGACAAGGATTGCAACCGGATCGACTTTTCTTGAGGACGGCGGATTATATCTTGCATTTGAGGTTGCAAGTTAATGTTTTGCAAGCTCTTTCCAAGATTTACTGTACACCATGAAACCAAAAAGATTCTGGATAAGTTCTCTATATATATGGACTTATTAACTATTATGGTTTCTGTAATATCGATATTATTTGGTTTTAATGCATTTTTCTTATGCACCAGTTTAATGTGTCTTCGCTACTGAATATACCGATTGTTATTACACTGAATTAATTAATCATATGTTTTATCCCATTATATATATATAGAGAGAGAGAGAGACAATGCATTCGTTTTAAGCGTTAATTAAAGAGATTTGACGTCCCTTCTGCTCTTTTCATCTTCTTCAATGATGGGATAATACCACATTTTCTTCTTTGCATACATATTCAAAGCGAGTATAAGGTTTTAAAGTTGGGGTTCTAGTGCTCTTGGTACATATCATCACTCAGGGATTTCTCCTTTAGCCTCCCCCTTTATAAATGCATACTTTGAAGAGCCCTTTGTCTTGCTCTCTTTTTGCGTTTTGAAAGCTTAAAATCAAACCCATCCTTCTTCTTATTCTTCTTCTTCTTCACGGTGCCTGGCTTTGGAGTATCCATTTTCGTCATATAGCTAGGAGTAAACATCAAGCACAAAAAGACACACACACATATGGAACCTTCAAAATCACAGCTGCTGTTAGTAAAGATTTCAACATGCTTCAAATAAATTGTTGTAGACTGGGACTTGAGACGAGAGAAAACTGAAGATCTTGTACATTTTGGTCGCGAGAAGGGATGAATGGAACAAATGGTGGGGATGGGATATAGAGGGAGAAATGTCAGGCATTAGAGAACATTATTATATGACGAGTCCTGCATGTCTTGTCTCACATTTGTTTCTTAACATCTAGTTTCATTACTGCCAACGGAATGATTATGAAAAATTGCAACTTCAAAAACAAAGAGGCGCACGCAGATGATACTTTAATTAACATATAACATTATATCTGACAGGTCGAGCTGCTACTTAAATGGTTTAAGCTTTAAAGCTCGCAACTTTGCATTAAGAGTCATAGAGCTCAATTCAATATCTGACTTCAATAAAAGAGAATGACAACTGAAAAAGAAAGGTAGTTAAACAATGTAGGCTCGAAGCTGTACTCCATGTAGATGTAGTTACTTCTGTTTTTTCTTTTCAAGAAGGGAAAGCCGAAAAAGCTAGTGAACTAGATATTAAATTAGAAATTTTCTGGTATTCTTAGAATGCAGACGTATTCAGATGCTATGGATTGAGGTTGACATGTAGCTGTTTATAAAGTTAACTTGAAGAGTTTTCTTCAATACGGATGTTTTGGAAGCTGCATATCTAGAGATAGAGAGAGGAAACGGAAAGCAATGTTATTTTAGAGAATCGTTTCGTAACTTACGTTGTGTTGAAAGAACAAGGAAACCATTCAGAGAGCTGTGTCAATCGTCAGATCAGCAGGATCGTCGGTAGGAGCAATTTATTAGAGCTCTTTTCACTTGCGGACTGATGAGTTATATGGACCCACTTCATATGAGGTTCTCAAGAAACCTTGATCACGAGGGCACTTGTTCTCTTTTGAATTCTACTGCTATAAATTGTAACCCTAAGGACGTGGCAGCATGTAACTGGGCTTGGAGACGCAGCCTGATTTTAGACAATCAATTTGTGTCAGCAAAGATGATCTATGATTGATAAAAGCCTGTTCTATAATCATGGCATTGCAACTTAATTACCAACTGAAAATATATGTTGATAAGGAGTCCTAATTGAGTGAATCTTCAAGAAATTTAATTCCATGCAGTTTTTCCGAAAATGAAATTCTAAATGCCACTCTTTTTAACTTTATTTTACAACCATATAACCCCATTGTTAATTGTCATTAAACCCTAAAACAAAATTTCAAAAGGATTCCTTGTAACTGATTTCCATGTAATTGGAACTAAACTCTGGTTGAAACAAGACTTTCCAAATATTGCAATGCGAAGTGCATGCAAACGACAAATCAAAATGAACACAGACTAATCCTAAATACTGTAAACAAAGAGTCCTATCAAACATTAAATCAGACCACCTGTACATGGGACAAGAAATCCTCGATGACCACATAAGCCCGAGGAATCTTGTGGCTTTGTACATGGTATAAGGAAAATTGAAAAAGTTGATGCAAATGCGGAAGCAAAGAACGTGGAAGCAGTGGCCTACTATCTTTTCTAGCTTTCTCCGACAACCATACATGGCTGTACCAACAAATTCATGTGTTACCAACAGGTAACATGCATTTCCCAGTGGGTTCAGGATCAAGGACCTAGGGGTCGTTTCCTAATCAATCACTTTGTCGCTTATTTATGTCACGAGTTGACATTGTTCTTCGATCGTTTCATAGATGGCCTCGTGCAATTGCTCAACATAGCCCCGAATCCTGATTGCCATATATATCACAAGTGGTAGATCAGCTGATGGTAGTGTAATGTATGTTTTCCATTGTCTTTTTCTTCTGGGCCACAAATTGTTTACTTTGGAGCTAGATCTCTGGATTTAAGGAGTAAATGATCTTGTAGTTCCTGATGTTCACACGAATTTGTTCAAGTAGGTTAGAATAGGTGCTAGAACAAGAAAGTTTACGTTTCATGGGCCTTTATCAGGTAAATGAGTATTTTGCTAGTCATTAAAGAGCTTTAACCGAAGATTAGCAAGATTAAGGCACGAAGGAATGCACGCTAAATAAACCAAAGTAACTACATTAGGTAAAATTAAGTTAGTTCAAATTTCAATTAGCTGTGATAGACTGTTGGTACATTGAATAACTTGATTATGACGAAATGAATTAATCATAAGCATGTTTGGATAGACTATATGCTAAAAATGTGCCTAAGGAACATATCATATGCTGAAGGATTAGACCATGACGTGCATAATTGGCTATACGTGAATTGCCTCGAAACTTAACTAAGAATCATCTTTGGATGGAGATCATAAGTGAAGTGACAAAATTAATGGCTTAAAGTAAGAAAAAAGCGAGATGACATGACAAAGAATATGGAAGAGAGGTTAATCTGTCAAATTATTAATTTTTAACTAGTGTTTTTGGTAGTGAATTTAGTTGTTTTATGTGTTATTTACCTATTAAAATAATGCCTAAGTGGTTGGAAATATCAACCAACAATTTAGGGTATTTGGTGGCATTTGTCTACTCTCTTTAATTATGAGCCATCAACCTTTTAAATGTTTATAAATATTTTATACTTGAGCAAGACTTTCAAGAGAGAGAGAGTAATAGCTATTGTAACTTTGTAAATATTGTGAGAATTAATAAAGGTTATCATTTTTGTTTTATCTCGGGTGAATTGTTTCTCTTTTGTTGTTTATTTTGTTTTGAAGTTAAACAAATTTGTTTTCTTTAATCTTTTATGTGAAAAACTTCTAAATACGAAGCAATTGGTAGTGGTGAGTTTAGTCGAGTGAACTTGATTCTCTTACAAAGACTTTAGTCCACCTTAGTGTGAATACAGTGTTCTTAGCGAAGTCTTTATAACAACCGATATTTGAGGCATTGTTGTGTTTAAATGATAAGAGACAATAACCTAAATGAGTTTGTTACTCAATTGGAGATGCTCATCACATCTACGCCTACAGATGAAGAGGAAGTTATTTTTTACACATTTTAGTTTGAAATCTTGAAGGCGAAATTTCAAATCTTGAAAGATCAAATAGGGAACTTGATGAAGGCATGAGAGGATGCTATCTTTGAGATTATAATCATGAAATATTTTGTTGCAAATCAGGGATAAACTCAAGACACTTTGCTTAAGGTGCAGGAGCTAAAAGATTTTTTAGGGTATTCAAAATACTAAGGAGTTTAACTCTTATAAAAAACATTGTCACTGCTAAGGTGCTCGACATGGAAAAGGTTAACATCAATGCAATATACCTAAATGGTGTTGCTAATCTTGGGTAGAGAATATATAAGAACCTCTATCGAAATTGGTACTGGTTGATCTCATATCTACATATGAGATAAGTTAAAAGATCAATTCCTTCTAAATAATATTTCATAGCTTGCTAGATATACCTCAAAGTAGTTAAAGCAAGATGAATCGAAAGGGGAATATATGGAGCAATTCAATTTATTGATGTTAGATATTAAGAACATATTCGATAATAAAGACAAACTCTTTAATTTCATTTTTAGTTTATAACCATGAGCGCAAATAAAGTTATGAAAAAATTTTGATAAGAATATTGCGGCTATTAATAATTTTTGTGGATTTATGAGTAGTTAAGGAGAACAATGCCTCCTCCTATTTTTAAAAAATAAAAGAAGTAATAATTATCAAGACTAGTGTGATGAGAAGAAGAAGAAAGACTACGTAACCAGTCAAAAGGAGTAGGATCGTAAAGGGATCTCCAAGCAATATGGACAACCCAAATAAGGTGACAAGGTTTTAAAAGAGATTCAAGGATTTATATGCAATGGAACTCATTTTGCATAGGATTGTCCAAGTAGAAGAAATTGAAGACCTCGATAATAGAAGGCAAAGGCAAGAATGACCCTTCAAAAGTTGACCTTTAGTTGATCATATTAATTGCTTAATACATTGAATTTCAAAGTCGGTCACTTTGAACGATTAATATATGTAGGGTTACAGATCAATGAAAAGGAGCTCATAACCATATTTGATCCTAGTGTCACTAATTCTTCTATGGTACAATGAATGGTGTGAAGATGGATTTAAAATTAAGAAAAATTCTAATGAATAGGGGTGGGCATGGTTCGGTTCGGTCGATTTTTGACTGTTGAACCGAACCGAACCGAATAATCAGTTCTATTCTATAAAAAAACCGAACCGAACCGAACCGAATGTCAGATGAAACCGTCGGTTCGGTTTGTCTTACGGTTCGGTTATTTAAATCGGTTTGGGCCTTAATTTTGGGCCTTAAAATTTGAGTCAATTTTAGTACATATTCAACATTTTTATTTCATTTTAGGACCTATTGGATGATTTTTATACTTACAAAGTTGCAAATTTACCTTATATACCTAGAGTTAGAAGTATAAAAAAATACAAACTTTTTTTATTTTTAGTTGATCGGTTTGGTTCGGTTTGGTTTGGAAAAAACTTTGCCTACACCGCAACCGAACTGATATAGTCGGTTTTCCAATATCCGAAATCGAACCAAACCATCCATTACATCGGTTTGGTTCGGTTTGGCCCGGTTTCGTCAGTTTTTCGGGTTGGTTCGATTTTTTCAGTTTTTTTGCCCACCTCTACTAATGAAGATGAAAACTCCCATGGTACAAACTCAATAATAAGGCTTGTCTGTAATGTTCTCATAAGTATGAGAAATTAGTAAGAAAAAATCATTATGATGGGAAACACTTTTCAATGATTTTGACTTCTTTTCAATATTGACTTTATTAAGTCAACAAAGGTGGTGTTATATCCATATTTTGGATGTATAATAATAATGTATGATCAAAATTATATTATATCAATTATTATAAGTTTAAAGGAGTGATGGACAGAACAATAAAGCTGAAATATATTTTGTCCATGAGCATCGAAAAGAGTCTTAAGAAAGGCATATAAACATACCTTATAACCATATGGTGGAAGTTCCAGATGATGCTGCAAAAGTATTAAGAGAATTAGGGATGTGATGCCAAAAGTTACTAAAAACGCTTCTCATTCATAGAGAAATCAATCATAATTTCAAATCATTCCAAGTGTAATTCCTCCTCCTTATGTTCGTTATCAAATTTCTCCATTAGAGTTAGCGGAGTTGAGGAAACAACTTGGTGAATTATTAGAGATGTGGTTCATCTAACCTTTCAAACCATTATGATTCTTCTATTCTTTTTTTTTTTTAAATTAAGATAAAGTTCGACACTTGTGTAGACTATCAGACCTTAAACAAGGCAATAATAAAAAACAAATATCTTGTAACCTTAGTTAAAGTATTGATAAACAAATTATTGAGGGTTACAATGTTCACAAAATTAGACTTAAGAAGTAGGTATTTACAAGTGTGGATTACCAAAGGAGATGAATAGAAAATAACATATATGACCATGGTTCCTATAGGTTCTTATTCATGTTGTTTAATTTAACAAATCCTACCATTATTTTCTATAAATTAATGAATGATATGGTGTATGACTTCCTTAATAATTTTTTATGGTATACTTATATGATATTGTGGTGTATAACACTAATATGACAAGTTATGTATAACGCTTGAGACAAGTGTTTGAACAATTGAAAAAAAATATAAGCTCTTCATCAAGAACAATGAGTTTGCTAAGCCTAAGATTAATATTTTGGGAAACTATTTTAGTAAGGACTAGGTGTGAATGGATCTAAAAAAAGATATCGGTTATTATTGATTGGAAGGTTTGTACAATAGTGTGGGAACTTTTGAGCTTTATAGGTTTCAGAAACGAATATTATTGATTTATTGTCGGAAACTTAAAGAAACATGCTTGTCCTACTTATTAAAGGAGAAGCAAGTGTGGTAGTATTCAGAGTCATGCTAGAAGGCTTTTGAAAAATTGAAGATAGCCATTTCAATTAAACATATCCCAAGATTGGCAAATTTCAATCTTCAATTTAAAGTGAAAATTGATACTTTTTACAAAATGGTTGGCAATGTCTTGGTGCAAAAAGGTGAATATATAACCTTAAAGAGTCAAAACTAAAAAATGTTCAACAAAGATAAATGGAGATATTAGAAGTAGTACATTATCTTGATGCTTGATGAGTTTACCTATTAAGATTCAAGTTTGTGGTCTACATAGATAATATTGGTAACACTTTTTTTAGGATCCAAAAGAAGTTATCTATAAAGTAAGCCTAGTGATAAGAGTTTCTTGTTGAATATGACTTTTTGTGTGAGTTTAAGGCAGAAAGACATAACAAAGTGGCTGATGAATTGAGTAGAAAGGAAGTCTTTGTAACTTTGAATATTGTCACTCGAGTATAGTTACATTTATTAGGGAAAATCATAGCAATGATGCCATTATACGACACTTATAGTAAGATAGTTTAATAAGTGAAAGATGATGTTATATAAAGACTTTGGTTAAATGATGATAGGTCGTTGATCAAAAAGACAGTAACGAACTGTTTATGTCAAGTTTTAGTATCTAGCAGAGGCAACTTTTAAAGGAGATGCATAACTTATAATGGGTTGGACACTTATTTCTCATTCATATTATTATTTAAAGATTGAAGATGGTATAAAGTACATGTCAAACTTGTTTTATTTATTTGATGGAAGGAAAAAAGCAAGAAAATTGCGAGCTTTTTCCCATCCTAAAAGGTCGTGGATATTGGCCTCACAAATGTTTAAAAGTTGATAACATAACTTCCATTACGGTGGTGGTTGCTTGATTTTTTAAGTATATTATATTTGTACTTACATCATCTTTATGTTCTTCCAATGTTGTAATAGAATTATTATATTAAAGTATGGTGAAGCACTTTCGAGTTAAACAAAATCATAGTTGACGATTGAGATACCCAATTTAATGATCAATTTTGGACATCTTTTTTTAATATAGTAGGCTTAATCTCAAGTTTTCCACTATAAATCACACATAAATTAATGAACAAATGGAGAGGATAGCTGGCTTATTAGAGGATTATTTGTGGCATTATATAAGTGCAAGTCAATAAAATCATTTGATTTACTTAATACTATCCAATTTATAATTCAGACAAATCTTTGACTATGGGATGATAGCCTCTCATTCTCCTAGGGATCACTTAACAAAATTTAGGTATAAAATACCTAATTAATTATCAATTTACGAGAAAAATAGTAGTTACTTGATAACGTAAGGAATAATCTCTAAATAAAGCTTCCAAATATGTAGATCAAAGATAGATGCCTCTTGAGTTCGGCATATGTGATAAATTCTTACCAAAATTCGTTCGTCATATATAAAAGAAAACTATTAGTAAGCAAATGAATCAGGATTTGTTTTCGAAGTATAATATACCATTTAGAATACTTGGTAAAGTTGGGAATATGACATATATATTGAAGTTACTTAAAAGGCTAAATATGTACCTATTTCACGTTAGTTTTCTCAAAACTTACTATAAGGCTACAATATGTTCTAGTAAGATCTAAGTGGAAAGAGCTTTACATATTGCGAGGAAACCAATTAATGAATAAGTAAAGAAGATTCTTGATTATCAAATTGTTAAAAAAAATTAGGAAGAGTATACTAGATTAAGTTTGAAAACTTGTTCTAATACTTTAAGTTTCAGATTATTAGGAAGTCATATTATTTTAACTTAAATTTGAATGTTTTTTTAATATATATATATAGCATAGAGATTCAGTTCCTTGACTTTTATGATGTAATCTCTCTATTAAAAGGGAGCTTTCTCCACTGAATAAAAATGATCTTGATTGGTTGCTAACTATATCCTAATTCTATATGGTATCAGAGCTAAAGTTTAGATCATCTCTTCTCTTTTTGGAAGTAGTCTGCCTTTTTGCTTAAATTAAACCCAATACGACTATTCTACCTACTGTACATAGCCATTCACTCTAAATACTTTAATAGCAAACTTGATGAAGCTAATTATTTCAATTAGTTATAATTTGTTTTAATTGTGATTAGAGGAAAAGGGACGATTGGCTATCTCGTTAGGATAATTAAGGCCTCTGCTAAAATTGAAGCCTATTATTAAATTTTGAAGGTTGAAAATTCAATGGTGATGTCATTGCTAGTAAATTTCATAGACAAAAAGATTGGGCATAACTTTTGAAAGTCGAAGTGAGATACAAATTCATATGTAAGAAACTCTTTCCAATTATTTGAATTGAAATCAACTTTGAAATATTAAAACATTGATTATTAGGTAATAAATACTATTACATGCTAATCACTTTATGGAAAGAACAAGATATATCTAAAAAAACAACAGAGGTTCGTTTGGAAAATAGTAAAAAATACTAGAAAAATCTTGAAAAAGAAAGGGATTTGATTTGTTACATGGATTAAATAAGGAAATTGATAAGGTAAGAGATCAAATTCTTAGCAATAAACAACTGCCAAGTATTAAAGAAACTTTTGCACAAGGACAGATGGAAGAAAGTATAAAAAAGAGTCACAATGGGGCCAAAAAATACCATTATAAAATTTCAAATCTAAACGCTAACCTTACTGTCACAAAAATTTTTAGGAAAATAGATGTCATAATTTAATCAAATAAACAATAGTAGTGAGTAATGCTAACCTAAAAAAAATATAATGAGATAATTATCAAAAATCAATCCACAGTTATGAAACTTACTAAAAATTAGATTGAAACTAGCATATTGGAAACCATAGAGGCAATAAAAGGCATGAGGATATCAAAATGCACTAAAAATCAACTATGCAACAATATCAGTCTTCAACAAAGAATTAATAGATAAACTTCATATTTTGTTTTTGCCCAGTTATAGTAAAAATTTCAACTTCTCAACATGGTTCCACTTCTCAACATGCTTGTACTTTATCTTAGTAAGGTAATTTCAAAACAGTTTATTGAGAAAAAATGATTACTAAAACCCATAGATTTGTCATTTTGGAGCTTTAAATCATATGATTAGCACCCACTATTTTTTTAAAAATTATATTCCTTGTCTAAGTATATTTAAAATTTGAATTGTTAATAGATATTTATCTATAATTACTAGAAAAGATAAATTCTTTTATAAAAAATATTACACTACAATATATTTTGCATATCCCAGTTATTAAATGCAACTTGGTTTCAAATAGTGAATTAAACAAAACATTTGAATTTTGTTCCTAAATTATACTTTTCTTGATGTGACTTTCAAGATTTGCTAATGAGGAAGACAATTAATAATGCTACAAAATGTGGTGGACTATACTACCTTAATGATTAAGATTGTTGAATAAACAAAGAAGCTCACACTCCTATTCTATTTTAAATAAAGTTATGTTACAGAATAATAGTATTAGGCTAGATGTTTTATAATGGGGCTAGATAATATATAACCCTTATAAATGATCATACTAGACTAAGTTGGATTTTCCTATTAAAAGAAAAATCTAAAACATCATCTATTTTCAATGTATTCCACAAAATAATGCAAACCTAATTTTTGGCGGTTACTCACAGACAAAATGACCATCTGGCTAAAATGGATTCATGAGACTTATCTTCTTCGCCAGAGTTTTGGCAACTTCAAGCCATCTCGAGTTGTTCTACAGTTTTCCAACATATACTGAAAACTTGAGAACTGATATCCCCATTTATCTTTCATTGGTTGGGGAATGGATGTAATGTATGGTTATGGTATGTAACTGGACCGATTTAAATCCATTGATATGTAGACCAGAGCTTGCATATCTTTAAGGCCACATACCACATAATGCTAAGGCCTCCCCTTTCATCTCTGGCTGGCAGTGGATTGGAAACTTTAGGGGATTTAGTACACTTTGTCATTACTTTCTAAGTCTGAATAGGAACAACACTAAGGATACACTTGTTTGGAGACCCCATACTAAAGGTATATTCACTAAGAAATCCTGCTACACTTACTTTCAAGGGGATAATCTAAGCGTCCCTTGGTACTCCCTCCTATGGCAGTGAAGCTTCAGCCCCAAGGCTTCCATGTTTGTATGGCTTGCAATTAAAAATCATCTATGCACTAAGGATCGATGGCATGGAACGTACAACCATATATGTGACTTATGTAAGCTGACCCTTGAAGATCGTAACCATTTGTTTTCCAGTTATGTCTACTCTACCATAGTATGGTCCCAATACTTCATAAAATTGCCTTATTTTTCCCTTCTTATGATTGTAATACTACACTCCTCTGGCTCATTCGCATGTCTAGCCAAAGGTCGCATGATAAACAACTCATATCAACTGCTTTTTCACTCACAATCTATAACATATGGTATGAGAGGAGGCGATGCATCTATCGAAATGAGCAAACCAACTCGTACCACCTTGTGATATTATTTTCAATGAGACGTGAAGCCTTATCATAGCGAAAGATGCATCCCAACACTTATCTAAGAGTATGAAAATCATGTTGGTTCTTATAAATCCAATAGCTGTGCATTTTGCTTTTTATCTTGAATCTTGCCATTATATGGGATTCTTTTGATTTCTTTTAGGGAAATTTCATTGTAATGTTGTAAATAGTTTTACTATCGTTAATGAATTACCTTTAATTTAAAAAAAGCTTTTAAAAGATATTTTACAAGATCATTAATCTCTAAAAAATTATTTATAGATTTTATCACAGAAAACCTTTCTCAACATTTTTATTTTGATAAAGAATCATTTCAAGCTATTTTAACTATTGAAAATGGTTTTATAACGTCGATCCTTCAGAAGTAACTAAGAATTTTCTTAAAAGGATGGTATTATATGTCATAGAATCTATCGAATTCTCAAACATATTATTTACACACTTTGGAGGAAATTGACTCTATAAAAGTAAATTACCACTTTGTTGAACCTAATAAAACTACTTTTGTTTACTTAACTTACAAAATAAGTAAAGTTATACATCTTATAAAATGGGGACATGAATAATGGAAAAATAAAAGGTTTAAAGCGCATATATTTTCCAAAAGACCTTTCATATTGCCTTACATATAATTACTATATCTATTGATAAGCCTAGTTGAACACCTTATTGTTAATAAACAATGGAAACTACCAGTCATAACTGTTCCTTTTTAACACGGGATCTACATTCAATTTTCCTTTTGGTTCATAAATTAGTGAAAATGGTATCAGTCAATACCCTAAATATTTCCACTCCAAATACACCAAGGGTATTTAATCCTTTAGACCAAGTATCAATATAAAGACTATGAGGGCCTCTTTCCTCTATCTTTATTATTTTTCTAAAATTCTTCATCCATTAGGTGGTAACCTAGAGGTATAATTATAAGCAAGATTTACATCCTAATGTTCCAATTTTATTAAAAATATTCAAAGTTAAATGGTGGGCCAAATTCATCTGAGGATATAACGCTTTGCCTCAAGTTATAAAAGAATGACTCTAAGACTCTTAGACCATTAGACAAAAGATTAATGAACCTACCATATTTTTGTAACAAATGTTGAAAGCTATTGCTCTCTTAACAGGAGCCAAAATTAAAGAATAATATTTTAAGATAATGAAGTAGCTATTAAAATCTCTATCCACTTCAATACTAGAGAATAATGACAAAGTAGAGTTAGCCCTAAACAACAAAGAAATGCAATTAGTGTAACCCTAGTTTAGGGACTTAAAATGACAGAATTCATTAAAATAATTAAAATCACAAAGGATATGAGTTTGACAAAGTCTGTAAGATGCATTGCCTAAAGCTTAAGCCTGCAAGACGCTCTATCAAAAGCTAAAGCTTGTAAAAAGTCTAATAGCTGATAAAGTATTTAATGTTCTTTATATTGTAATTACTAAAATATAAATAAGCATACCTCACCATCTTATATCCCCTATTTTGCTCTCTATCTCTCTCTCTTCATAGAGATACTTTATTAGACTTCTAGTTCTAGTGAAAGCCTTTGAGCCTAAAATCCTGTCATTCTAAAATATATTAAAGATGTTGTCTTAAAGTCCTTTCATTTTACTAAATTACGTAGCATTTTCACCTCCTCAAAAAATCAAAATAAGACCTTTCTTTATAACTCTAAAGCTCCTCACGCAAAGCCTCTTTCATCATTTTCTCTTCCAAAAATCTCTCCTGTCTTAATGCTTCACAATAATTAATAAAATAAGGGTAAGTTATCTCCTTCAATCTTAGTTCTTATTATCATTATTTTGTTAGAGTAGTGCTCTAAAGGCAATCACCTTTAGTACTTTTGTAAAAACTTCATTTTGATTAATAAAGCAAAAGGCATTTTTCATTGATGCGATATTCATTTATGTGTGAATTGATATTGATATTAAATCAAACTATTGAAGTCCATAATACAAAACATAGCATGAAGGAAATCATAATGAGATCATGATAATGAGATTCCTATCATATGCAATTATGTTAGTATCTGAATAATCCCTAGTCATAGGATTAATAAGACAGGACATTATTAATCCAGAAAGACTAGCACATATTATACTCCTTGATTTGATCAAGCAGTGGATCTTATAAACTATAAGCATGAGATGTTTAGAGTTAATATGTGGATGCTTACTAAGGGTAGTAAGTACATTGGACGACCCGCTATAAGATTATCATATGGATGATCTATAGAATATCAATGATTAATCTCATCATAGTAATAGTGCAAACATCCTTAAATTTGAGGTACTTAAGGATATCTTGGATATAAATCTTGTGCTTTGACATCATTACTTGTTACTTCAAGACGAGATCGCTCTTAGGGTGGTAATTGGGTACAGCTATTTATATTCGAAGGTAATTGGGTAGCCAGTAAAGGATTCACCACTTATGATAAAAGGAGATGATACTCACGACTTCTTGTCAGGGTCATTACTCGGGAGTCTTTGGCCAAAGCAATTATATGTCACAAAGAGTCTTCAATAACACATAGAGTAATGAGATCTCATGACAAAAACTAACATCACTTAGACTAAATGTGACGTAGTCAGTCTAGTGGGAGTTGACATATAGCCCATACTCTGAACCAAGTGGGGTATAGTATGGTTAAAGGATGAATTGCACGATAATTGTCTATGGAAAGGTTCATAAGTTGGATAATTAACTATCAAAGAGTTTGTATGTTAATCCACTTATATTCCGACAAATAGGCATCATGAAACCCTTCATGATGTGTTTAAATTAAGAGTTAATTCAAGTGTCTAAAATAGTCAGAAACTTAAAGGTCACACACATAAAAGATCAAATGAAAAACAAGTATGTATGGCCTATTTTAAGTAGGCCACGATCATGCCTCATAGGGCCACAATCGTGGCCTAAGGCGAGGTATGCCACGATCGTGGCCAGCTGCGAAGTGACATATAAGTGAGTTCTTCACTTATGTGCACGAGATTTTTTCACTTGTTACACACATAAGTGATAACATGAGGGCTCTAGAAGAGTTTTAGAGTGAGAGATAGGTATCTTGAGTCTTGTGCTTGCAATTTTTGCAATTGATGCATGAATCAAAGTACATGCAACAAGATTCTTAACCTATCTTCCATCATCTTGAGCATCTACTAGAACTCATCTAGTTTGGTGCTCAAACAACACTATACATTGTTTCTTCTTCCATCTTTGCGTGTTCTTAGAGATCAAGGGAGGGTTTGGTGTTTGCAACAACCCAAACAAGGAGAAGAAATAAGAAAGGAGGAGATACACAAGGTAAAAAGTTTTTTTATTTCATGTTCTTTACATATCCTTGCATTCATGTGAGATTCTGTGATTTTCGGGTTGTCATGGTGTCAGAATCTTGATTCCAACACTTCCACTGCATCTGCATGCATGAGATGCATGTAACCATGGCAAACCCAACAGTGGTATCAGAGCATGTTTGTGCATGTAATAGATGATGTATTGAACATGTGCAAAGTGTTTGCTGGGTTGTGACTGACTTGCATATTGTTTTGGAAAAATTCGTGTAAATTGTAGGAATTTTTTTCTTTTTGTATTTCACAGAAATGTTTATAAGATGTTATATTATTTTTTTGTAAAATGATATTGCAATTCAATTTCATTTTCTATTTTATTTCGAATTTATATATAGACTGTTCATATGTTGATTTCTGGGATTTTCCGAAAAACTGATTGTATGTGCTGATTTTTTCATATTAATTCTAGAAATTTTTTCTATTTTTATTTCACCAAAATGTTTATAGGATGTTATATCACATTTCTGTAAAAGAAAATTGCAATTGAATGTCATTTGTTATTTTATTACGAATTTAGTTTCAGCTTGATGCATGTATGAAGTTTTGAAAATTCTGGAAATGTGATGAACATGCATGTATGAAAATTCCATATTAATTTTTATAAAAATTGTTTTTATAAATTTTATGCATGCACATGCAAGATGAGATGTTACCACCTGTATGAGATGCATGACACTTGTTGTTAAAGTGGTTATCTTATTAAAAAAAGCTGATAACAGCTACCATAAAAAAAAAAGGCATCTGGTGTTAACCGTAGCGATAACCATGATGATCGCGACACCTCTATGGAGGAGGATGACCAATTGCTGCGCAGCAATAGACGAAAGAGGAAGGAGTTAGAGGAAAATCAGAGCTTATCTGAGGGTGAGACTGCTAGTGCGGCAGATGGTAGGAGATCTTTTCGAGATACTCTCGTTGGTGGAGGTCATCTTGAGGAGGGGGTGGGTGCTAATTTTGTTAGAGTTAATTTGGCAGCAACGGATTCCAATGTGGATCTAGGCATGGATTCGGAGAGTGAGGCTAAGGAGGAAGAGTTGTGCCCAATGATCTGTTTATCGAGATTTGAGAGGGAGAGGCTGCATAAACGGTGGAGGAGGTCTTTGATATTGAAGCTATTAGGGCGGAACATTGGTTACAATTATTTGTCTCGGAGGCTGCAGGAGATGTGAAAACCTGTTTCGCCAGTAGAGATCATTGCGATGGATAATGGCTAATTCCTCGTCAAGTTTTCTTGTGAGGGTGATTATGATCATGCATTGTTGGAAGGACCATGGATGATAGCAGATCATTACCTTATGGTTCGTCAATGGTGCCCGGAATTTGATCCATATACTGTTGAAGTGGGTAATCTTACAGTCTGGGTGCGATTTTCTGTGTTTGCCTATAGAGTATTATGATGACAATTTTCTTATGAAGGTGGGTAGTAAGATAAACAAACCTATTCGAGTGGATATGAATACTAGTCTTGTTACTCGAGGTCATTTTGCCCGGATGTGTGTTGAGGTTGACCTGTCCAAGCCTCTACTTAGCAAATTTAAGGTTCGTAGGAGGGTTCGAGTCATCGAATATGAAGGCCTGCGTTTAGTTTGTTTTGGGTGTGGGAGGTATGGACATGCTTCTGAATATTGTAGTAAGAAGCAATTTGCTGCTCCTAATCATCCTGAGGTAGAAGTGCCAGTTCAGAATCCTGCCCCGTCTGCGAAGTTGAATGTTAATCCGATAGTTCTTGATAACTTAGGGACCTGGATGTTGGTGAAATGTGACAAAAGGAGGATGGACAAAAAGCATGGCCATGTTTTCGAAGCTGAGGGGAGTGGGAAAGGCACTAATGGGAGAATTCAGTTAGGGGACAAAGTGGGGCAGGCCAAGGTAGGCAATCGTTTCCATATTTTGGAGGAGGCCATGGAGGTTGACGGGGATAAGGAGAATAATAATCCGACTATTGGGGTAGGCATTCAGGGGGTCAGGCAAAGGGGTATGGTTGGTGATAAATCTGGTATGGCTACTCAAGCGAAGAATTTACGTGTGCACTCTGGTGGTTGGGCCAAACAGAAGCCTAAGGATCCGACAGGAATTCATGTTTCTGGACAGGCTATACCTGCTACTAATAAGGAGACATCTCTTTTGCACAGGGCAGTGTCGAGAAGGGCTACCGAGGAGGCAGAACATGTGGTGGTTATTGGGGGAAAGAGGATGTGCAGGGGCAGAGATGGGTGGTGGAAAATAATAGAACCTTGGTGGATTTAGACTGTGGTTGTTAGGTGGGTTCTTCTGCTTTGGAGCACTTTCAGAACCCTTCTTTGCCACATCCTAGTGCTCCTAATATTTCTGCATCTTTAAAGCAGGAAGCGGTTATGGAAACACAAGATGATGATGCTATTCTTGTTGTTGCAAAGACCTTTGTTGATGAGTTTCGTAACGCAGGTGTGTTGAATGAAACTGGAGAGAAGGGCACCTTGGGTAGTCAGGGTGTAAGGCAGTCTTGATTTTTTGGATTGTCTTGCGGTTTTCCAAGTGTGCTTCCTTGGTTTTTGTATTGTTTTCTTCTTTCCAGTTTCCTTTTTTGATGATTGTTGCTTTCTGGAATTGTTTTGAAGCTGTATCTCCATCTTTTAGGCGTGCTTTTAGAGAATATAAAAGGTTGTATGCTCCTGATATTTTTTGTCTGTTGGAACCAAGAACTAGTGGTAATGAAGCCAATTGTATTTGTAGTCGCCTTGGTTATGACAATTGGATACGGATTGAGTCGGTGGGATTTAGTGGTGGTATTTGGGTTCTTTGGAATTGCAAGGGCTTTTCAATTCAGTTGATTAATTCTTACCCACAATTTGTTACTTGCAAAGTCTCTATGGATTGTAGGGAAGATTGGTTCTTTAGTTGTGTTTATGCTAGTCCACAAGTTAACCTTAGAAGACGGATGTGGACTGATCTTAAAGGCAATTTTTTGGGATCTAATCTCAAGTGGGTTGCTATGGGAGATTTTAATTCTCTTGCCTCGCATGAAGAGCAATGGGGTTACTCTTCTTCAATGTGGCAGGTTCCCGGGACTTTAATGATTGGATTTTTGAGAATTCTCTTATTGATCTGGGTTACCAAGGTGTTCCCTATACTTGGCAAAAAGGTTTATGTGAACAACAATTAAAGATAGCAAGACTGGATAGAGGGCTTTGTACTGCGGATTAGCGATTGTCTTTTGCTGATGCTCGAATTTTACATCCTGCTCGTTTTCATTATGACCATTGTCCTTTGATTTTGACACTTAAAGATGTGGCTACGGTTAAGGAGATGAGTTTTCGGTTTCAACTTCCATGGCTTACTCATGATGGCCTTCATGCGGTGGTGTAGGGCAGTTGGGCTCAGTCAAATGATGTTATGCAGTCCCTTGAGTTTGTGGCTGCTGATCTTAAGCGCTGGAATACAGAAACTTTCGGGAATATTTTTTATAAGAAGTAGAGGCTCATTAGGCAAATCAAGGGGTTCAGAGGAAGATGGGGGGACCCGATTGTGTAACACCCTTCTCCCGCTGGACCCGAACCCGATATCGATAGTGATATCCGAATCCGTGCCCCGCGAGGGTGGCGTGTCACACGGGATGTTACAGATTGCCTAATTTGATTAAGTTAGATAAGAAGTTGAGGAAAGAGCTGGATGAGGTGTTGGCTAATGAAGAACTTTTTTGGTTCTAGCGTTCTAAGGAAGACTGGATCTTATCTGGGGATATGGCCACTATGATTAAGCAAAAAAGAGCGGTCATCTCTTCATTAAAGGATGGATCTGGCATTTTGTTTTCTGAGCTGACAGCTTTGAAAATTTTGGTTAGGAGTTTCTTTCATGGATTATACACTAGTGATTCAATTTCAGAATATAGTTTGTTGTCTGGGGTTGCTAGATCGTCTTTTTCGAGGGAAGCTTTGACTAGGTTGGAGCACCCTTTTTTAGAAGCTGAGATTTTTTAGGCACTTTCAGCTATGGGACCTTTTAAAGTCGCTAGTTTGGATGGCTTTCAATCGGTGTTCTATCAGAGATTATGGAATGTTGTCGGAGGTAAGGTGTGTAAGTTTGTGCTGGACATTTTATAGGGCAGTTCTTTGCCGCCGAATTTGAATGACACTCTGCTGGTTTTAATACCGAAAGTTGACAATCTGGAGTCTATTACTCAGTTTTGACCTATTAGTCTTTGTAATGTATTGTACAAACTTATTACAAAGACTATGGTTAATCGTTTAAAGCCGGTGCTGTCGGAGTTAGTTGGTCCGGAACAGGGTATTTTTGTTCCAGGTAGGCAAATTGTGGATAATATTGTCATCTATCAGGAAACTCTTCATTCGATGAAATTTGCTAAGGGATGTACGGGGTATATGGCCATCAAGATTGATTTGGAGAAGGCTTATGACAGGTTAAATTGGGATTTTATACAGTGGACCCTTCAGACTGCAAATTTCCCTCCTTTATGGGTTGCTAATATTATGAAATGTGTTCGGTCTTCTTCGATGTCTATTTTGTGGAATGGGGAGCGGTTAGATACTTTTTCTCCCTCAAGGGGTGTACGCCAAGGGGATTCGATTTCTCCCTACTTATTTGTGCTTTGTATTGAACATTTGGCTCATCTCATTTGTGATTCAGTTAGTAGGGGTGATTGGAAATCTGTGAGTATTTCGAAAAGAGGGCCGTTAATATCTCATCTTATGTTTGCCGATGATATGATTCTCTTTGCTGAAGCTTCGGTCCCTCAGATGAGAGTTATCTTGAATATTTTAGATATTTTTAGTAAAGCTTTTGGGCAGCAAATTAACAGTGGGAAGTCTTGTTTGTATGTGTCTCCTAATGTTGATGGATCATTGGCTACTGAGTTATCTAGAATGGCAGGTATTCCGTTGGTTGAGAATCTGGGGTGTTACTTAGGAGTTCCTTCAATTCATTGTAGGATGGATGCTTCTAGTCATCATTATATTTTAGATAAAATGAAGAGGCGTTTGGAAGGGTGGAGGGCTAAGAGTTTATCGACGGCACGCAGGGTAACTTTGGTTCAGTCGGTGCTAAACTCCATTCCTATTTTTCCGATGCAAGTGTTTCTTCTACGTGCCTCTTTGCGTAATGAGATTGAAAGAATTTGTAGGGATTTTTTATGGCATGGTACGGTGGATGATAATAGATGCCACTTAGTTAATTGGCAGACTGTGAAATTGCCGAAAGGAGAAGGTGGTCTTAGTATTAGAGGAGTTAGAGAGATGAACCAAGCATTGGTAGGCAAGTTGAGTTGAAGGTTATATCAGAAACCGTCTTCTTTGTGGGTACAGTGTGTGATTAATAAGTATATGACAGGTTGCCTGACATGGAGTTCTGCTTACAAGCCGCGGTCTTCCTTTGTTTGGAAATCGGTGGCCAAAGGCTTTGAAGTGCTCCAATACGGTGCTATTGTGGATTTATATAATGGGCATTTAACTAGATTTTGGACGGATGTTTGGCTTGAGAATGAACCGTTACTTAATGTTGCCTGTAGAATTATTGACGTCCATTATTTATCTCTTCCTATTTCGTATTTTTGGATCCCAGGTTAAGGATGGAACTGGCCGATGTTGCAGGGTCTGATTCCTAATGGAGTGCTTGCTAAGATGGAGGCCATGGTTTTGGTTGAGGATGTCTTGGGTGAGGATTCAGTTGCGTGGAGACATACTGCTAGTGGTCAGCATTCGGTTACTACTGGCTATGATTGCTTGCGTGGCAGGAGGAATGAGCTTGACCATAGAGTGTGGACGGTTATTTGGAAAGCTAGGGCTACCCAGCATATTAGATTGTTTTTATGGGAAGTCGCTCATGCAAGGATTATGTGTAATGTGGAGAGGATGAGGAGGGGTTTTGTTGATTGTGATATTTGTGCAATTTGTAGGGAAAGTACTAAAAATGTCTTGCATTTATTGAGGGATTGTAGATCGGTGAAGGCATTTTGGGAGCAAGTGCATGCTTCGAATGTGCTACCAAACTTCTATGAATTGACGGATTACAAGGATTGGATTTTATCCAATCTAAAACTGTTTTCTGTGCAGGTGGGCAGCATTTCTTGGGATGTATTTTTTGCTACTGCAATTTGGTTTATTTGGAAGAATAGAAATGATTTTTTGTTCAATGGAACTTCTATGGGACATGTGGAGCTTAAGTTCAAGGTGCTGTCTCAGGCAGGGGACATCCTTAAGGCGTGGAGCAACAAGATTGCGGGTGTTCATATCCACAATCATCGATTGATTTTCGTTGCCAGCGGATTGGTTAGCCATTAATACTGATGGCAGCATGATTTCAACAGGGGAAGCAAGTTATGCGGGAGTGGTTCGTGATGCTTATGGTAACTGGATTGAAGGCTTTCAGCATTTTTTGGGCAATTGTCATTCTTTGGACGCTGAGCTGTGGGGTATCTTGAATGCATTAAGGTTACCATGGAGTCGTGGGTGGAGGAAAGTAGAGATCCAAACTGATTCTAAAACTGCAGTTCAATTACTCCAGTCCAACCATCATTATCCTTTTCGACTTCAGAGTTTGATTCATCACTGTATGTACTGTTGCAGCGGAAGTGGCAAGTGAAGATAAAGAGCATTCTACGTGAGGCAAACTTTGTGGCGGATAGTTTCTCACATTCTGCACTAAGTCTTACTAGAGGTTTATATTTGATTCAAAGCCCTCCTACTCATACCTGTTCTTTACTAACAGCAGATATGGTAGGAGTTGTGTGGCCAAGAGTTACTTCTTAAGGGCTTATACCCTCCTTGTTAAAAAACAAAAGTGGTTATCTTATGCATGCATGATGTAATGATTGACTAGTGTTAGAAGTAATGTGACAAGTGTTAGACCCCTAAGTCCAAACCGCGGGATTGTGCGAGTGTTGGCAAGCCTTGGCCAATGCTTGGCACGCAGGTCGGCACGAGGAAGGCGTGTTGACGAGCGAACAAGGCGAAGTCATATGAGACCCGAGGGTACGCGAAGGCACTTAACTTCGGCGAGACAAGTCGAAGGTATGTATAATACGTGAGGTTTTATACTAACTCAGTTTATGACTTATACTTAGTTATGGAGTGATGAGAC
>JAOTAY010000003.1:10088999-10104219 GCA_025629805.1 Erythroxylum baracoense | reverse complement strand
AGATAGCGAGAAACCACCAGATCACCCGTGAACTTTGAACTAAAGCATCCCGTGACACACTAAATTTACTATTTCTGACATTCTCCTGCAAGTAGTCCTCCCCATGCTTCCACTTGTTCACTTGCATCATATTCTCTGTCTCGAGACTCACATGGGCAATAGCTTAGAGCTTACACACTCCCTTCTTTTCGGGATCAGATTTTTTATTCCGGTCATGGAGTTTCTATTATGTTCCATTAAATATTATCTACATATTTATGTAGATTTCACATAAACATATGGATAAAATTTAATGAAACAGGATTGAAACAGAAGATTTGATGTGCTTTTATTCTCTTACCCTAATTAATAAATTATCAGGCACATGTAATAATTTGTAAATTATCTTATACGGATGGATTTGGTTATTAGTGATGTTTTAAAAATCGAACTAATTCGACCGTTTTAACAGTGAAATTTTTAAAATATTATTAATTAATTAGTCAGTTTTTATAAACTAAAATAATTCGATTAATTTTTTAAATATTTTCTTTTTTCAGTTAAACTTTAAATTTTTCGATTAAGGAATAATAGTTTTTTTAATCATTTTTCAAATTCTTTAATTTTATTCAATCCTTAATCAGTTTTATAACATTCTAATATCAGTTGAACCTTTTAAACCTTAAATCTCTTGTCTTACTAATTTAACTTCCGATTTAGTTTTAAAAACATTGTTAATTAGTGACTTGGAATCAATTAACGGATTTGATTTAGGGGGTGCTTGGTTGATGGATTTGGGAAGGCGTTAATGGGTAAGGAATGAAAAGTGAGTGATTGATTGTTAATTATCATTATAGGGGCAATAATTTGATATTTCACTTTTGGAAAATCCTCCATACCCTCCATTTAGTAGAGGAATGAAACTAATTCCTTACTAGTGGCTCTTTTTTTAAATATTTTTAATATTAATTAATTAATTAAAATATAATTAATTAAAATATTATTAATTAATTAGTTACAATATAATTAATTAAAATATAATTTATTCATTAACTAAAATATTGTAATTAATTATTAATTATATTGTAATTAATTAATTAAAATATAATTAATCAATTAATTAAAATATAATAATTTTTTATTTTTAATATTTTTTACAAACCAACCATTGTCAATGGTAATGGTAATCATTCATTCCTCTTAACCAACCATCATAATTATAATGATAATATCCTTTCACATTCCTCACTGTATTCATTCTCATTCCTATTACCATTCCTCTGTGCGAACCAACCGCTCCCTTAGATTATACTTTTTAAATTGTAAATAAATTTTTATTTGAAATCCGATTAAGATGATTTAAAATAGCCGCACAAATAAGTCCAAACCCACCTTTGCCTAATAATTTATCGTCTTTAAAATTAGTTATGTCTTTCTCTATTATATTATATTATATTTAATTAATGAGACACTTCTTCTCTTATTAACCATGTTTAGAGAATCAAACTCCCAAGAATGGCATTCATGAAACCCCTTTCTCTAGTTCTTCATTTAAGGAACCCGAATTTCGTCGTCGTCTATTAAAGTTTGCCAGTACACCTTCATAGGCTTCAATGTTCAATATAAAATGGGTTATTATTCTCAGAGTCCTTCATTGTCAGTACTTAGCCCAAACTTGCCCAGTCCAAGATATAGCTATTCCCGTCTCACAGTTGGAGTATCTTCGCATATGCGATATTTCTGGTGACAGTTTTGCCCTTTAAGTGCTTCTTGGCTCTCTAGAGTCTAGACAGACATTGCTTTTTGGAAGCTACTGTTCGCTTCCCATTTCCACTCCCTCGTGTTCCATCACATAAGTGAGATTACAACCCTCTTGAGACAAAGTATTTGTGCAACCGTTTATGTTTCTGCTTTCTGTGTTCTGGTATACTTCAACACGTAGGATCAATTGTCATAGTTGATCTTCAAATGCATACAGGGAGGATTGATGAGCCTCCCTACGTATAGCAGATGTGTTGGTATAAGTAGGTGCGCTGCAACCTTCGCATATTCAAAGTCCTGAGTCTTACCTAGAGCTTTTTCACTCCTGCTTACTTGCACGCCACTGACTTTTGGTTCGTCCAGAAAGATGACATTTTTAGTTTGAATGTGTCTTAAGCAATCATTTTGATTGGAAAGTGGAGTACATGTGGGATCTTTTTGTTTAATTTGTTGACTTGGAGCAACTGGGTTTCTTGTAAGAACATAAAGATAGTGTCTTTTGGTTGTTTAGCGCAAATTCTGAGTTGGGTTTGATCTGAAAGCAAGGAATATGGTCCTTTGAGGTTGTTATGACCTGGGAACAATTCTGTTTAATACAGAAAAGTATCACAAAGTGATGGTCTGTTAAAGACTTTAAAGTAGAGAAAAGTTATGGTGTTTAAGCACGCTGATTGAGTAAAATGTTCTGCATTCGATGTCCAATTAAGAACGAAGATGGTCTCTTTACCCACCATCCTCCTGCTGTGTCTGTGATCTCATCGTCTTCTTCTTCACCTCTTCCATTGCGAAGTGATTATCAGAAACAATCTTCTTCTGGGGGTCAAATAAGCCCGGCTATACTGTTTATAATAGTCATTTTAGCTGTTGTTTTTTTCATATCTGGTCTTCTTCACTTGCTTGTTAGACTTCTTATAAAGCATAGATCTTCCTCTTCATTGTCTGAATCTAATAGATACCCGAATATGGCTGGGTCTGATGCCTTTCAAAGGCAATTACAGCAACTTTTCCACCTACATGATTCAGGGCTAGATCAAGCTTTTATCGACGCATTACCTGTATTTCTTTACAAAGAGATTATGGGTCTAAAGGAGCCTTTGGATTGTGCTGTTTGTCTTTATGAATTCTCCGAGAATGACAAGTTAAGATTGCTTCCGTTGTGTAACCACGCCTTTCACATTGATTGTATAGACACATGGTTACTATACAATTCAACTTGCCCTCTTTGTAGAGGTAACCTTTTCACACCGGGGCTTCCCATTGAAAACCCCCTCTTTGATTTAGAAGAGCAAAGAGAAGAAGAAGGAGGAGGAGGGGGGTTCACAAACAATGCTGCAATTGGGTTCTCTATCAGCCAGAAAGCTGCAGAGACAGACATAGTCAATTCAAGAAGGTTTTTTTCTGTGAGACTTGGAAAATTCGGGAATTCCAATGTTATAGTGGATACAGTAGAGGGAGAGACAAGTAATAGTAACATGGATGCTAGAAGGTGTTACTCCATGGGTTCATACCAATACATTGTGGCTGATATGGATTTGCGGGTGACATTATGTCCAGGCACAGGAACTGTTATTGGTAGCATAAACACTACAACAGGAAGAAATGGACAAACAGGGAGTTCATCAAGTGATGGGGATGTTGATGAGAAGAAAATCAACATCGGAAGTAAAGGTGAAAGCTTTTCTGTTTCCAAGATATGGCAATGGTCGAGGAAGGGTAAAATTCCTAGTTCATCGTCATAAAATCTCAGAGTCAGTGCAGCTACAGGTAATTTACCACATTTTGTACTTTTGACATTGATTAGTTGGATCCAAATATCAATGCTTTCCTTTCGGCTTCTGCTTTCCATATTTCAATTATTATCATTTCTTTTCTGCAGTGCAAGGTTGTGTGGATTGTTTTCCTCTTTTGTTGCCTTTAAAAGAAAATGTAACGTGCTAACTTAAAGAGGGGTGATATTTTCCTTGGTTCTGCCACAACTCACAAGCTCATGCATTCGACTTATGGGTTTGGACAAAAGAGCCAACGGTGATATATGTCTAGGCGTCCCTTTGGGAATATATAGCATACAAATCACATGTTTAGGTATGTAGCGCAATAAAATTCTCTGGACAACTTTATTTCCCGAACCACTTTTCTCTTCTTGGGTCCCGGATCGTATGATCATGGCAGCATCCACGAAAATATGTTTATGGTGAATCTCTTGAACGAGGAAGGAACCACTGTTGGAATGGTTGACAGAAAGAGTAAAGTTTTTTTTTTTTTTTGAAGGAAACAGAAAGAGTAAAGTTGATGGCTATCTTCCCAGTGTAATGATGCCTATCTTACCCCACCTTACTGAATGCATAGTAACGCTCCAAATTGCATTCACGCTTCAAATGTTACATGGCATAATAATAACAATGGTCTATATTGCATGCTGCTAGCCCAATTTTAAAGATAATGATTAAAAATCATAAAGTCTTAGGCCATTTGGCAGAGAATACTTGCAGGTCTTGCTGCCACTTGACAAGGCCACCTTAGGAAGTCCCAATTGGTGACACTTGTTGTCGTTATGTGCGGTGTTCTCTACAAACACGAGTATCAAGCGAAGGTAGGAATCTGACTGTGGGAAGTTGCAAGCGGTAGTTTCAATAGTAAAGTTTTGTCTCTTTTGTATCCAACTAAAACTTTCAAGTTATGAAAGTACAGTAGATCTGCTAATATCAATTGATTTTAATTGCCAGTGAATAGGCTATTCAATCCAAAAGATAGTGGATGTTAATTTTACTATTATACATAAAAAATAACTCATGTAAATTTTATCACATCAATCAATTTAACTGTAATTATTTTATTAATTTTTGTTATTAAAAATTGATCTATTTATTAATTAATTAATCAATTTTTGTAAATTAATAAATTCTTTTCAATTAAATATTAAATTCGTAAAGATAATTTTTAATCATTTTTAAAATTTTAAATTTTATTTAACTAATTTTATAACAGCTTAATATTGATAAAAAACGTTCAATTTCTATATCTTTCAAGTTTCAAGCTCGGGATTGAAGGCATTAAAGGTCATTTCCGTATATTAAAATATTGAAAAATCTACTAACCGTGTTAGGAGGCTATGCTTCTAATTCTCAAGTGTCAGAAATTAATGGGATTAAAATCCTTACAAATTTGAGTGGCTGGTATGGCCGGAGTATGGAAAATATGGAACTCAGCCAATTTTAGAATCCATAATACATGTAAAAGGTCATTGTTTCAACTCAAAATTAACCCTTTAATAACATCTCTGTTTGTAAATTATACCTAGAATGCAAGAACTAACACATATGAAGTTCCAAATATGATAACGATGCCCTTTTTCTATGCCTCAAAAAGGGGAAAATTCATATTCTCATGATTCCACACAAAAACATTTTGTAATAATGTACACAAACAAACCTAAAGGAGAGAAAATTGTGATAATGAGAGACCTGGACATTTCTTTAACTAGACCAAAATCTCATACCAACTCCTACAAGCCATACTCCGAGCAAATGGATAATTGGAGCAAATGCGTGACTATAACTACAAATTTCTCAATGCGCTGTGAAAAAATTTGGAGCCCGTACTGGACAATGTTGAAATCTTACTGGATCACCAAACTTCATAAATCTCGCGGGAAATTGTTTATTTGTCCTTCCTCTAACATGTCCTTGCCATTCACCTTGTAGCTTATTCTTATTCTCATAACGAGGGATTTCTGAGAAAAATAAACGCTTTGTAAGGAAACAAGAACCTACTTGCAAGAAGTAATTACGGTACAGGTAACAAATAAAACAATTTTCATCTCCGAGAAACTGAAAAGGAAAATTTATATTTCAGAGGATGCTAAAACATTAGCAACATGGCAAAATTTTTTCTTTGTCCTAATGCTAAAGACTTTTGCAATTTCCCAGATTCTGTGAACAAGTTGCTCACTACTCAAGTCATATTATGAATCTCGGAAAAGAATAACAATTCTACAATGAAAGAAAGTCGTGCACCTTCCCATGTTGACTATTAGTGACCTTCAAGTTTTGGGTTATGGAACCATTACCACTTGCAGCTAGTGCATTGCCGCTAGCAGGATCCAAGTGCAGTTGAAGAAACTGTAATGATAAAAGAACATCAACGTGTAGAGGAAACAGAAAATTGCCAGACTTTTCTTGTTTCTGTTGTCTACCATGTATAAGGTGACAAAAGTATACCAAACCACAAACACTTCATAGGATGAGCTTTAAGTTTCTAAATTTCAACTATGTATCCCAGTTTATACAAGAGTATCAGAATTTAAAGAGCAGAACAGGTCATTAAATTAAGATAGGCACAGTACAAGATGTAAAATAAGACGAATTACCTTGGGAACTGCAGCCTGGAAAATAAAATCTGTGAAAGGATTAACTAACAAGTTTGTGAAAGTTGCCAGGATTACTGTTGTTTGTGGGTTACCAGGAGGCTTCGAAAAGTCAAACGTCATTCTCAAGTTACTGCTCTCAAATGCAACCAAAGGTGGATGAACTAAACCATTATCCTCGGCTGATGAAAATAATACAATGTTAATAATCTAGCAGTAACCAACCCAAAAAGAGTAATCTGAAAGGAACTGACCAGATTTGGATGGGCTGGGACCAAATCCATCCAACAAATCTATCACAGAAGAAGCCCCAGATGAAGAGGTGGGTTGAGTGAGAAGTGGAGAAGGGAATGACAACGAATCTGGTGTAGCAGTTTGTGTTTTGCCCTCTTGACCAGATGATAATATATCAAGTGCAGATGAGTTGTTTTGAGCTGGAGGTGTTCCAATAGACAGTAAATCAAGAAGAACATCTGTCCCAGCTTTTGGAGCCTGGCCCAGGCCTAGATTGCATAAATCAGAACCAATATTATGTTTGACATAAACCAGAAGCAAGAATGGTATACTTGGAAAGTCATAGAAGACTATAGCAGTTAACTTAGAAATTGGTTGAAACAGACAAAGTAAGAAAATGAAGAAACAGGCTGAGAACTGGTTGGAAGAAGAGAAGAGGCAGGGCAAACTTATCTGCAGGTCCTAATCAAATTTGTTGGTTAACATGGGGTGTTTAGTTGAAAATACACCTAGAGGGAAGGAGGGGGAAAAATAAATGATTGTAATAGTAAAAAGTCTGGAATATTAGGGAAGTAGCAGTCTAAACGCATGTAAGAGTGTTATCTAGTAGTCTATCTAGGGACATAGGGCTGGAAGAACAGACAACTTTTAAAGGGATATTCAGATTATCCTAGTTAAGAGTCCCAGGGACTTAATTGGGCAGTTGAGTATGATATCCTTTTAATGCCTATAAATTTATTAGCCGCCTGGCTTTGTGCTGCTAATATATTCAGAATTGTCACATGACACTGTCAGGATGAGAGGGATTCAACCAGCTTAGTACGTCGGGGTTGACTAAAATTTCAAACAATTGAAACCCCTTGTAGGCAATGCCTGCTATGGTTGTGAAAATGGGTCAAACAGCAATATAAAGCCAAATCACATCATAATTCTGTCGTGACCTTCTCATAGTAAAATCATAGTTAAACAGAAGGATGCCTAGAACCCTAGAGCAGACAGTTTAAATAATGTAACAAGCCAAGTTAGGACTTGATCCCTTCAAAACTAACCTGCTTGTGTTGAAGGTGCTGATAAATCAACACCAAGAAGATCATTA
The DNA here is from genome assembly GCA_025629805.1 of Erythroxylum baracoense. Classification (NCBI taxonomy): domain Eukaryota; kingdom Viridiplantae; phylum Streptophyta; class Magnoliopsida; order Malpighiales; family Erythroxylaceae; genus Erythroxylum; species Erythroxylum baracoense. Next base: position 10,096,786 of record JAOTAY010000003.1, on the reverse strand, counting down.
AGAAAATCACCACCAGAAGGACTAGGAGCAGGAGCATCATCTGACAGATCAAGTAGATCTACAAGAGGAGCTGTGGAGGGTTTTGCAACTCCATTTGGAAGATTAACCGGAGCCCCACCAGAAGTGGAGGCAGCAGCTGGTAAAGAACCAGCTCTCCTTCCACTAAAAGTAGCCTCATCCAAAACAGGCATCCTTTCAACAAGTGCAGACCTGCAAAATCTCAGTCATCAGATTCCCAATTCCAGATGCTTCCACAACATAGAATCATGTGAAATAATGAGTATAGTATGGCATACCTAATATTTCGATGCTTCTCAACAATAGAACTGAATTCGAGGGATCTTTGCTGTAATTCAAGCACAAGGTTTCCTTTGTATTGGATGATGACATCCTTGACCCTCCTAAAAAGTTGCATAAAGATCAAAAACATTGACTTTTTAATGGTTAAAGTTAAAAAGATATTCAATGCACAAATGCTCACAACTTTCCATTCTCTATAAACATTAATGCAACTATCCACTCCCTTTTACTTGAATATTATTGTTTTGCCACTTATCTGCATAACCCCTTAACCACTTTGGTATAGTTTCTGCTTGTGGTTGAATCAGATAGATCAATATAAACTTTTTTTATGGACAAAATATGTTTTATTGGTTCTCTGAAAGTGTACCAGGTTCAGAACCTAAGTCACTCCAATGACACAATGAATTAGCAGCCACTTTTAAAGGTTCACAGGGCCACAAACAATATGCTTGTCAAGAAATTTAGTACAAGTCCAAAAGATGTAAACTCACTCTGAACAAGATGGGAACCGAGAAGAGAGTTTTAATAGAGCAATCAAAGCCATTGCTTTAGTAGTGAGATCTGAAGAATGACGCTTCATAGCAATCTCAACAACATCCACAGCATCAAACTCTGTTACCTGCTTAGGAAAACTTAAATCTTTGTAGGTTTATGGAGTGAGGAACTTTCACACATTTATGTTTTACAATGTAACTAACATAATAATGAACTCCTTTTCAAATTAAGTCACTTGTATTTGGCACAATAAAAGTACAATTTCCATTGCCTGCACTACTAAGTAGTTATATCATTAAGACCGAACTCACTGTTATAGGTTCTTCGATGTCAAGCATTCCCACATTATTCACCAACATGTCACCATATTCTCCAATGCACCAAACTGCCACTCGAACAAGGCTTTCCTGAGAATATATATATGACAAACAAGATTAAAGTCAAAATGAAAAACAACAAAAGCAATAACAATTTAAAAATGCTTATTCTTATCAAGCTTTAAACATTGGATACCTGTTCAGTAGACGTCTGGAATGCTCTGTACAATCCCCTGACTGTATATCCATGGAGGTCAGAAGCATTGCTTATGACCACAACGAGAGCATGCCATACTTCATCTTTTACGTAATTTCCAGCCTACTAAGCATTATGTTGGGATCAGAATTTATCACAATAAACACTAGATCTATTATTTTCACATTCATCTTCTTCCACAATTAAGCAAGCATTAGTGAGATAATTTTGGATTAATATCAAAAGGCTAGGATTTCAAATAAAGACAAGTAATGGATGTGAAATCCTGCTTTCAATGCAATATTCCGAAGAATAAAGACTGAAACAGTTTAAAAGAACATCATTGGAAGAAACAGAATGATTCGTGAAAAAAATTTCATGTCCAAGTGCCTCATTTCTGCATATATATATATATATATATCAACCCGCATGATGAGAATCATACATCATTAGAGCTCGAATAGTAGCATTAAGAAGAGGTAAAGGAGGGAAAGAAAAAGAGAGAAACATAGTTAACATCCAGTATAGAAGCAAGCACACAGATGTCATACTTAATACTCGGATGGTTACCTCAGTAAGGACCTTGAGCATCTGATCAATGTACCAAATTTTCTCAGGGGCAAACCTAAAGCATCAAAAAGAAAAACTATATCACCCACACAATGTTCACTACTCTATCAACATTACTGAATGAGTGGCATAACTCCAGGACCTCTTCATCAGAAGAATGAAGAAGGAAAAAGCTTATGCAACATTTATGACTATAGAGAATAATACCATTGAAATTTACTCTTTGATCACATTACTATTATGTTATAGACTCCAGGTTTTAAAAAGTTAAAGTTAAAATTGTTCTCCTGTTAAATAAGTAACAAATTCATTTGAAAAGATGTTAAAGTTTGAATGGCTATCCAAAGTAACAATTTTAATCTCTTCAAATGCCAGAAGGGATGATCATCCCAGCACAACTAGAAAAGTCAGCCATCAATACATTATTCTAGAATTTGAAGGGTCAAAAAGCATGGAACCAATACATTCGTCAATAATACTACTGAAATATGAAAAAACACTATCACACACCCAAGAAGCACAAAAACAAGTTATATATTTAATTGATGGACTGCAAAACTTACTTTTCAACAATGGAGCAAATTTTGGCAGTAAGATCACCCTTAAATTCTTGGTCACTTACTTCCAAATACTCAATTAGCTCTTTTGTTAAAGGCTTAACATTGCTCTCATTCACTAGAAGGTAAACAAGTTCAAGAGCTCTTTTTCTAATCGAAGCATCCGAATCCTGAAATCCAAGTACATCTTTATCAAGTTTGCACAGTAGAAGCTAAATATTTCAACAATAGCTTATAATAAAATGCTAAAGAATCCATAATATACAAATGGAAAAAATAATAAACAAAACAAATACAAATGGAGGCAAAAACTTTTCATGCAGAGGTTTCCAATCAAAGTTGTCATGGAACAGCTGTCAAGCTACAATACCTGACATTTTACACCAACATGGGGGTTCTTGCGTTAATTGGTGTTCATTTAAACCAGACATCATAGAAGTTAAAAAGTGGAGCAACCAAATCATACCTTTACACATTCCAAAATCGTTGCCCTATGCCTCTGCACTGCTTGAGAATCTACTGAAAGAGCTCTCATCAGCATATTTAGTGCAACATATCTGGATATTGGATTTGTTTCAGTTGAGGAGATTCCAGTATTTTATACACAAACTATCATTTGTCTAACATTTGTAATCTAATTAAAATATCATTGATTCAGGAGATTGCACAAAGCATATGCATTAAGGAATGATTTACAACAGCATATTAGTAAAGTAGAGATTATATGAGGTTGAGTGACTAGCCCAGTGGTCCCGAGGACCAGAAGGTCCTAATTTCAAAACCTCACCAGAGTTGGAAGCGATTCAGGGTGGGGAGTCCTAACCCTTCATTATATAACCCAAAATTGGCTCAATTAGCTCCTTGTAGACCAAAAAGGGGCAAGATTATAAACAAGACAGTAAGAAATGCAGCGCAGGAAAAAGAAATTCTTATGTGCAGAAGATATTTCACATATTCAGAAACTTTATAAGCAGACAGTAATTATTAAAAAAAACAGAAATAAAAAACCTACTAAACTGGAAAAAAGATATAACCTGATGTTGTTGTCACGGTTTGATAAGAATCTTCCCAAGATATTGATAGCAAGCACTCGTAAGCCACCATTATCTTCAATGCTCATAATAGTCTCAACACATTCATATAGAATAGCATTCCCTGAATTTTTGTTTGACTCAGTTTTTGTTGCCACCTATTAAGAATGTGAGGGAAATAACGAAAGACCGGAGCTGATTAATTTTAGACCATTTAATCTCTTGAAAAAGCATTCATAAGGAACTACAGGCATGAAGAATTATATTAGGTGATGGAAAAGCAATGCACTAGGCAGGAACTGAGAAATAGAACTCGAGAAATATATTTTGGGGATAAATACATAGTAGGTCATATAAAGTCAGTAGATTTTCTTTCTAAAATCTTATTAAGGGAATACTATTTTCTTAAAGTAAGTTGTAATGTTAGTCCTTGAGAAACATTTCAAAAGTGTGATTATGTGGCTCCTTTATTCCAACTCCATCACAAACTAAGAATCTATTCCACGCAACTCCCAAAAAAAAAAAAGAAAGAAAGAAATTACATAAAACATACAAGTCAAGGCAACAAAAAAAATGCAGAAGGTCCAGGTAGACCCAGTATGTGAGAATCTCTGTCATATATGTTAAAGATAAAATGTCATTTTTCATCATATGATCAATCTCCAGAAACCGTTTTTCTCCTATCCCGACTTACAGAAACTTGAATTAAAACTCAACTATTCAAAACCCAGATTTACACAGAAAAACCAGAAGTACTTAGTTTGTCATCAACCTGTAATTGAAAATATCTAGTCATATTCCTCGTAAATCCCTTTATATCAACAGAAAATGATAAGAAATTCAATGATTAACACATGCCAATAAACCATAACTGCTTAAAATAGAAACAATTACATCTACGAGGCACAAACAACTGACCTGTGCTAGTATGTCATTCATAATATCACTAGCATCAGCATCTCCTTGGCCTAACACACGCAACAGCTTAAGCAGTCTGATATGGAGAAAGGGATCTGTGATGCCAGCAATGTCATACTCGGGTGAATAAGGACTATTTGCAAGGTCCCTTAGAGTTTTGACCAAACCATCCGTACATTTCTACAATAATAATGTTGGACTTAGTAATAATTGGGGAATAGAAAAATTACCAAAAAAACACCATCATAACTAACGTTATGCCTGCATTGAATGGCTACATAAGAAAACCTTGTTTCAAAAGGAACATCACAAGGATACCTTTCTGAAATATTCGAGAGCTTCTGGACTGACTTTACACAAATCTGTACAAAGTTGAACACCTGTTATTAGAACTCCATGATGCTTTTCTTTAAGTAAGGCAGCAGCAGCATTTATGAAATTCTCTGCCAGATCTGGGACTTTCTTTATTATCCGTATGGAGCATAAAGCTGCCTATATTCAACACAGAACCGTCAAGTTTCAAGAATGTGAAGACAATGGGAAATTTTATAAATCGAAAATGAAATCAAGATGTACAAGAATAAGTATTCCATTTGCACCTTTCAGCCAGAGATTCAACAAAATAGCCACTATAAGAGTCTTTCTATAGTTAGGCTTTAACCTCATTACACCATAAAGATACAAAAATTGCAAACGTCAGTCAAATAGCACACTATTCCTTGTTTTTGCTATTGGCCCCTCTTGAGTAAAAATAAACAATAGACAGGCAAAAGTTGAGTTTCAGGGATCTGTTGCTAAAGTAGTACAATGGCATTATGGCAAGAAACTTACTTTTTTTCGAATATTTGGATCCCGAAATTGCAGCAACCGTTCTACTTCTGGAGCAAGATCACGAGCCATTTCAGCTGAACAGATATTGCCCAATGCACAAAGAGCAAGTCCCACAATATACTGGTTAGAGTGGTTGAGATCTCTTAAAACAAGTTAAGGCCGCTACACAAGGGAGTGATAATTTTCTTGTTTTACCATTATTCTTCATCTTACTCATCTCTAAGATTAGCATATCAAAATGAAAAAGCTTTCACTCAACCACATGAAGCACATCAGTGAATTTTGTGGATTCTGAGCATTCTAAAGATCAAAAATACATTACAAAAAGGATACTGTTTCAATGAGTTCGTAACCAACATAAGAACTTCTTGTCTCTCATCAAGAAGTAACATAAGGCCCAAATATCCTATTCTCTTCTCTGGAAATCCAGCCGAAGCAATCAGTTTCAGGCACTCCATTTGCCCAAAATGTGTTGGATAGCCAAGCATGTGAATAAACATGAGTTTTGCAAGATTGCGATGCCTATAATCTTGATCATTTTCATTAATAGCAGCACGAATAGCAGCACATTCTTTTCTCACAACAGCACGTTCCTCTGCAGCAGTTTTGCAAGCACGTATTGCCCGAATCATGTCCCTGCATTGAACAGGTAATTACATAGAGCACATTCATTTATGCAATTTCTTGACGAAGCACATAATTTGTAGCTTGGTTCAGTATAGGCAAATTCATAATTTGGTAACATGAATTTTCTCCACACTGTATCAACTTCCCAACAGCTAGTTCATCATACAGATTTTAAAGCTGTTTGGTATCAACCCTTCAATGCCACACGAGAGGGAGGCATCAGAGCTCCCTCAACACAATAAAATTCAACATTTCTACCCATATTTCAAACAAATGCACCCACATGAAGGAGGTATTATGGTATGAAGTAAAAAAAGTGTAATATTCCATGTTCCATCTACGGATACAAGAAATGAACCAATGGATCTACCCAATTCCTTTTTAGAAAGATACAAATTCATTAATACAATTCCAACTTACTTAAGATCTTCTACAAACGTTGGCCATTCATACACTGGACAAACAAATGCATCTCGATGTTATTATTCAACTATCTAAGCACGTCATCTCATAAATAATAGGCCACAAAACGGTAGAGATCTTATCCAAACATTGTCATCTGCCATCATCTACTCTCATCACTTCGATGTTTGTGCTAAAATAAGGTAGAGACTAGTCGTTATGCAATAACATTAATAATTTCTAGTTAATCTCATAAAGTAACAATATTAAGACAGGACAATTCTTTAAGAGCAAAATCCACAATCCATATACCGAATCCAAAACCATGACTAACAAAAGCGAATTCACCAGAGAGAGAAAGATACACTACACAGCTCCTCTTACAAATTTACCAGAACTCAGAAGCAAAATGCACGAAAATGATCATAAGCCCAACCCACTGAAGCTACGGAATTCAACCAAAACCAGAATTGACCAATTCCAGCTCCCAAACAGAAGACACAAAAACCAGTCCAATTCAATGATCTTAACACCCAAAAGTTAGCAAGAAAATGGCGAGGCAGTGAGAAATTGATGGAATTGGACCGACCTGAGGCGCGTGCCGGACGAGAAGGGATTCATGATTGGGTCCAGCTTTCTAGGTCTGATCAGATCAAGAATTCGTAAAACCTAAGCTAATCGCCAAACTGGTTGGCCCGATTCCGGGAATAGAGATTTCGACAAAGAGATCTGAGAAGACGAAGAAATAAACAGAGAGACTTAGATCTGAGAGAGAGAAGAAGAAGAGAACAACGTAGGGGTTACTTTTTTTTTATTTTTCCTCCCATGACATATGAAAAAAAAATTACAAATATAACAAAGAAAGTTAAGGCACCAAAAATACGCCATACGGTCACAGTCATAGTCACACACGGGTGAGTGTAGCAGCTCCCAATCCCATTAAGACTGCTTTATTTAATTTAATACTAACATAACATAATTAATTTTGTATTTAAATCACCTGACCCAGCATTTTCTTGGGTAGTCTTCAAGTCTCTCCTCTCCATGGTCGTCATCCCGTCACCAATGGCTTCCCTTCTTTATTCACTACCTTTCTTCGCTTTCATCTTCAGTCTACCTCTTAATCAAGGTAACCGTGAAGCAGGTTGATTTTGTAGCTTGGTGTATTAGTACTATTAGGGGAAGAAAAAAAGTATACTGATACCTTGTATTTTTGTTTTCTTACAATTTCTTGTGTCAGCCAAGCCTAAGGTTGTAATGGAAGAAGGCTACATGGTAACTACGTTGATGGATGGTCACAAACTTAAGATAAACCCTCATGAGGTCCTTTCTCGACCTGGAACTTCTGATCTCTTGATCCTCGATTCTTCCGGCAGTGCTTTTTACACTGTATCGTTTCCCATTTCCCAAGGTCTAATTTTTTTAACCATATCATTATAAGAAGTTATATTCTTGACTAAATTTGAGTTTTTTTGTGACTATGATTGCTTGGTTTACAAGTTCCTGCAGAGGCTGTGGTTAATCGGTTTTCAGGAGATGG
>JAOTAY010000003.1:10029849-10087069 GCA_025629805.1 Erythroxylum baracoense | reverse complement strand
ATGTTCTTATTTGGAAACAATTCGGACTACCGTGTGCGATCCATGTCAAATGGGTACACTGTGCCCAAGTTTTCGAGAGAAATAAGAAAGAGGAAAACTTGTGCAATAAGTGTTATCTGCCTGTGTAGGTTGTGCATGGAAGTGCAGCTTATCAGTTGTAGGAGACTGAGTTATTAGTAGCTTGACTTTTATTCATGGGTCATACTACGTGGGGTTGGAATGGGAGGCCTAATCTTGATGGGGTTTCATGTGATGAACATTATTTGTTTGACCCTATATTTTGAAGTTCTTTACTTGTAAATTGTAGGCAAGGTATTGCTGTCTCTCTCTAAAGTTATAGTTCCTGCAAGTGGAAACTACTTTCCTGATGCTTTTGATGCTAGGTGTGACGACAATTGCTGGAAATTACTCTAAGGAGGGGAAGGCGGATGGTCCTGGAAAAGTTGCATCTTTTTCTAATGATTTTGAGCTGGCATTTGTCCCAGAAAAATGTGTGTTACTGGTTTCTGATCATGGCAACCAGCTGGTTCGCCAGATTAATCTGAAGCCCGAGGATTGTGTGAGAGGCTCTCATTCTGGTGAGGTTCTTAGTTGATTTATTCTGTATCTGAATTGCCACACTTGCGAAGGGTTAATATCTCATGTTAATGCTTAAAGAGAATATAGTTTGGTGTTGCAACCTGACCTATATGTTGCTATAATTTCACAGCATTGGGAGCAGTTTCAGTTTGGGCACTAGGACTGGGGCTATCATGTTTAATTGGCATGATCATTGGGATTGCGGTGCGTCCTTATGTGATCCCTCATGTAAGTATCTCCTGTATGAACATTATCCTGTACGAGGTGAACATGAATTGCACCATTTCTAACTCGACTTTGTAGACAGGATCGGTCCAACGTACTTCCTTTCAGGCAGATATGGAGGCATTACCTAATCATTTTGGTGAAACTAGTGCAGACAATCTTCTCCGACACCAGAAGCGCAGTTGCTAGCTGTAGACTTTATGCACTTCCAAGGAGCCTTATACAATTAAGCCTGTCTCACTTGTTACTTATGTTTAGTATTAATCTTGTACAAGATCAAACTTTGTATGAGGATTCTGTGTCTTTGCTAGATTCTAGTGTAAATAGCTGTGAGGTAAATATGTCCCAGCCTGTTTTCAACCAATTGCAAGATTTGATAGAATTGGATGGTCCCATACAGCAGTCAAGCACAAAGAATGACCTATTGAAAGATGGAGAAGGTGATCAAGAAAGGAGTTACGTTAAATTGGATGGAAATGGAGGCATTGATAAGATGATACACGCAACCTTAATGGAATTTGCTGAGACAGCCGTTGAAACTATTTCACCTTCTGGGTCATCAGTTGGGAGCTCCGGTCTAGTGAAGAGGAGATGAAGTAGCTAGGAATGTATTGTGAGTTGTGACTGCTGATATTTTGTCTGTTTAAGACTCCTTTGTGTCTAATTTATGTTTGTGAACGGGGATTGTTGTCGAAGGGAGATCGTCTGTCCCCTCCCTCTTGTGCCCTCTGTGCCAAAATAATCTTACCCATCAAATTTGTTGCAACAAATGGCTAAGATGGTTTAGGCACAGAGTAGCACAGGGTAGAGGGAACAGCAGATCTGCTCCCATTGTTGTCTTGGCTTATGGTAATCCTGCTTTTGACATTCTTCTTGTGCTCGGGTTTATCTGTTATTTAGTGTCACATCCTCACGGCGGTGGCCTCAACAGTTTAATTCACACGAGCCAGTTTGATTCATTGTGATGAATATAAAAGAAATACGTAATCATTAGACAAAAGGTGAAACAGAAGAGACTGATACTTTTGTGAAAAAGTGATATAGGTGAAAAACTTTAATCTTTATCTATTGATATGAATAAATGAACTGTAATTAATAAATACAAAAATTAAAAGATTTATTATGATTCATATTTTATATTCTCAATTTAAAGATACCTATGAAATAAATTTGAACTGTATTTTTTTAAAATTTCGTATTTGACTCTTAAATTTTTTATTTTAAATTTTTAAACTCAAATTCAATTTATGAATTGATTATTAAATTTTCTTTTTAAACATAACTCACAAGACTAACTAGTCACATCATCTGCTGTGTTAGCCTCTGCAAGGGAAACTCTGCTTAGATTTCTTCGTAATTGAAGCAGTTGGCTACTGCAACAACTGCAAATGCAGAACAAGTAGGGTTCTTCGTAGTTCTTTCCCCCTTTTTCTTCTTCCGGGTTGTTCCATCTCCGCATACCAGATCAGAGAAAAAGAGCAAACAAGAACTTGAGAAGGAGAGATTTCTCTAATCTCTCCTATCTTTTGGTGGAGGAAATTTTGTATGGTTTAGTTTGCAAGATACCAAGGAAAAGCCACATAATTTCAGAAACTGAAATTTTTTTTTTTTTTTTGGGGTTTCCTTACAACACTTTTATGGCAATTCCTGCTCCAGGTAATAGTGCTGCACCATTTTGACAACCTAAAGCAGCTCCCAGTAACCCACGAATACTCCCTTCTATGACAATTAATTCCAGCACCAAGTATACCCTAAAGTTTTATGGACTAATAATGTCCATGGATTTTGTTTATAACCTCAATATATCTCTTGCACATGTTTAATACTGATTTCTGTAACCCACAGAACGGCGTCGAGAGTGGATATTATGGTGATTGTAAATGGGATCTCCATTGTCAACAGGCTTCATGACCGCATCTGCACCTTTTCCATCCAGCTCCTGAACTGCCCCAAATACTATCTCGTTGGTTTTCTCATAACTTTGTTCGTAGTATGTTTGTGGGGTGGAAGATTGATATCGTTGATGATGTTGTCTCTGCTGATGTTGTTGCTGATAGTCACCATCCCAATCACTATAAAAGGCTCGACCTTGCCGCCACTGATGCATCTTCTCCGCATCCTTTGACATGAAAGCATAAGTCTTTCTTGGCGTTGGGGTTCTGGTTTCAATTGAAGGAGGCTCGTCTTCATCTGGTATCACATAGCTGTCTTGCTGAGGCCAAGCATTTGGGTGCTTCGGATGCAGCTGTTGGCTTTGGTAGTGGTAGCTCAGTGGTTTCCTTCTGAAACCAGGAATTATTCCTCCCGTAATTGCTGCCACAGATGCCCCAGTGTTGGCGAAAAGCTTGCCAAGACATCCAAAGAAACCTTCTTCTTGCTTCTCCTGGTCATCTTCAGTTGGGATTAAGGGTGGCCTAACTGATTTGAAAGGCTTCTGATATGTGTGTGGTGTAGTGCCGGTTGCCATTGCACGCAGATCCTTCAAAAGTACAAGATGAGATGGTTAAGTGGTTACAAGTTTCATACCCAACGAGGCTAAAATCTAGATATATCCTTTGGTGGGGAAACTATGCTCAACTACTTTCTTATCAAATTGAACTTAAACTGATCAAACAACTGGCATGTGATTCCCAAAAGAAAACAAAATTTACCAAAACTCTAAAAACAGGGAGAAAGGTATAGAGTAGTCCTTAGCCAATAATTCAAGGATAAAACATACTACACAAACTTGATCATTTTCATGATAAATTTTCTTTTTCGTTCAAGTAAAATGCAATACTATGTTATCAAGTGCAGAAGCCAATAGGTGATACTTACATTCTGCGAAGAAACAATTGTTCCCACTCTGCGCTGCAGCAATGCCAACATGTAACCAAAAAACCCAGCTGCAACCAGCACTGCTATGCCTGAAGGAAAGAACATGTTACCAAAGCCTATCATGTTGAGAAAATCAAACAAAGAAAAACATTAAAGATGAACTTACCTACAGGAAAGCCACTTCCATACTGATATGCGCAGTCATCAAAATGGAGTTGAATCTCTCTAATTGCCTTGTTTCCTCTGTCTATAACAAGCAAGGAGCAACTGCTTCCAATATAAACCACGTCAAAATCATTGGAAAATTTAGCATCCTCACTTGCTCCATCTACATGGCTCCCTCCGCGGCCCCATTTCCCTCCAGCAATGGTTGTGACCCCTATGGAAAGATTTACAATGAATTTACTGTCACCAAGACTATAAAAATCTGTAAACGATAAATCTAATGATCGCAGAAGGTTGTTACAAAGATCCTTGAAGATGTTTTATGTGATACCTACAGGCACCACCCAATAAGGATTTACCTGCATCACTGATTTTTCTGATAGCCATATTCATGGTGTCTGCAACATAGATGTTTCCTCTGTCATCCACTGTAAGGCCCTTAGGATGGTTCATCCTTGCTTCTCTGGGTTTTCCATCTACATGTCCAGAGTATCCTTCAGCGGATCCAGCAACCAGCTTAGGCCTGCTGTCTGTGATTCATCAATGGTCCACCCAAAAAAGAACAGGTAAGACAAAGCCAATATACAAATTATGGAGATTCAATGACCAAAACTTTTAAGAAAAAGATTGACCAAATTGTAATGTTACATTTAGTGTGCAGTAAGACATCATGCAAATGCAACCTGCTTTGTTTCACATGGACATTTTCAAAAGCAAATATATGGCTCCAAAATACAGCTACGTTTTGGATTAAGGAAGGCCATGTTTCCCAAGTGCTTCAAATAGGTTTGTAATACTTTTATATTGCAGCATGTATGAATTTATAGTTCTAAAAGTTTTTAAGACAATTTCGTATGGATTAATGTGTCAGCACCATTTGCTCCACCCTGCGAGTAATATCAATTGCACAGTTAACTGGGAAATGTATTTTTCTCTAGGATTTTTCTGTCCAATCTTTGCAAAAATAATTACAAATACAAGTAAAGCAAAACAGAACTTCCATAAAAATGCCTCCTAATTGAACCAACTAGAGCCGAGAAGATATCAAAACATAATGCAGAATGACTTGGTCCATTCCCGTGGCTTAAGAAATCGCAAATCCAGTGCAAAGAAGCTGAGGTAACAGGTTTACGCCAACACACTAAATTCCAACAATCTTTGAACAATGGATGGGTGGTAGAAGCATAAACTTAGTTAAGGACGGACTTGAGTAATTGAAGCCAACAAGCCATTAAAAGTCCTGGTAAAACAAGATAGTACATTTACCATCAGACGTCACTACAGAAAACCACCTACATGTTGATAGGGAGGATGAAATCCTGTAGATGTTACTGTTAACAGAGTCCAAAATTAGAAGCTCCCCACTCGGCAACACCTCCACAGAGAAAGGCTCGATCCCAAGTTTGCTTCCATCAAATACTGTCTCCACAGTATAACCACTCTCAAACTTCATCATCGGACGACCAGAAATCGCTGCGGACACAAATCCCACCAGACCAGAAACCTTAAATACTACATTCACGCCAATATATTTGCACACAAAAGCCAAACACATCAGAGAAAGAGTATGCACACAGATCTAAACCTGTTTTGGTGGTGGCCTTAAGGGACCATAACCATTTCATGAAAGCAGACACAGCATTGGAGAAAAACCCACTCACAAACTCTGCATAAGAAAGTAAAGAAACTTCAATATAATGATACAAGTTCACGGCCTTTTTATCAACACAGATCAAAAACGAAAACTTGCTCTCAAGCTTATTTACACAAAAGGAACGCACTGACTGACTGACTCACTCACTTGCAGGTGAAGTGGTATAAGGAGCTGAAGAGACATGCCCAAGAAGCAGCAAAAGAGTGAGACCCAGAAGCAACACACTCTTGCTCAACAACCGCATTGCTTCTATTCTGAAGAGGAACACAAAAAGAAGCTCAGGAACAAAGATTCAAGCCACGATATGCTCAAAAACCCTAGTCCGTATAAGCAAAAAAAGCGAACTTTGATGCAAAATGAGGAGTAAAAGAAAGAAAAGGAAAAGGGAAGCAGAGAGGCTGCTAATTGGGTTATGGGATCTTTGACAAACGAAATGTAGAGGGAGAGGGTGAGGATGAGGGTGAAATGAGAGAAAGAAAAGGAAAGGAAGCTGGAAAAAGAGAGTGACAAAAGGACACACTGGTCTGCTGCTCAGTGGGGGCAGTGTGAAAAAAGGGGAGAGAAGAATCACAAGCCCCTTCCGTCTTATGTTATTTGTTAAAAACCAAACAAACCCACAATTATTCTCTAAGTTACTCTTAAATTCTTGCCTCGTAATAAGATTTAACGCTTTAAATCCCTTTGCTTTGTTATATCCTAAAATATGATACGTCAACCTGTTCTGTTAACACAAGTTCTTGCTGCTGCCGCTGCTCCTTCAACATTTAGTCCTTCTTAATGAGACTGTGTTTTTTAGTAATACTCATTGTTTTGGTGAAGAAAAGAAGGCAAATGTGATGTGATTGATGAGTGAAAGAGCAGCACATTATATGATTTGAGTGGTACTCTACCTCTAGAAATAGTGAGAGATTACTGAAGCCAGCCTTTGTGAGAGGTAATTGAAATAGAATGGTTGGTGGGTGGTGGCAGCTAAATTTGAAAAGCATTTCTTAAATATTATGAATATCTGGTAAATAAGGCATGGGTTGGCTTTGCAAGTTGGCTAATGATGCCATTGCCACGTGATTTGACCTCACCCACCTCCTCCCTTCTCTTAAATACAAATACAATTTTGATACAGTACTACCGAAAAGCTCATTTGGATAAAATTGTTTATTGATAACATAATTTATTTAAAATATTTACAGTTGTAATTATTTATAAATTTTTTAAATAATATTCTAATATATATTTTACTTTTTTATTAATAAAATCCGGTAAAATTTTCGTTAAACTGCAGAATTTTTAAAAAAAGGCTATTTTTAAATAGCCCACAGAATAAGAAAAAAAAAAGGAAACTGTAGATATCTTGATTAATTAAAAAATATCATACCAATGAATATGAATAGGCTTTTATCAATTTTTTTCTGAATCATCGTGGCCGTTGTCATCTTCGTTGTCGTCTTTGAAGCCTGGACAGACCATATGACAAGTAGCTCACAAACGATTACTTAGCTTCATGATATTATAAATACAATTAGATCCTATATACATTTACTATGAATCACAAGTAATTGTACAAGTTCATGATTGTTTTGCGAATAGAACACAAAGATCCAGGATACATAGAGACACCCATGATTCTAAAGATGAGGTCAGATTCACCAGAGATATGAAACACACGGATCCCACAGGCGGGTACGAATTAATCGAACAACGGCCATCGCCATAGTACAAGGCCTGTAGACTTCCATTATTCCCTTTTCTTTGCTTCTGCTCCTCAAAACATAACCTTCCGTTGTTGTATTATTTGTAGCTATCCAGTTTTCTCTCTCTCACTTGAGGATTCTGCGTCTCGAGCATCGTGAATGTACACGAAAATGGTCAAAAAAGCAAATCTTAATCCTTTGCACGTAACGGTCGAACGACATTTAACAACAGCTTGTGAATTGTGAGCCAGCTAGAAGAAAGTTGGCAACCCATGTGCCATTTCCAGTCAATCCAGTGAATCCACCTCTTGAAATCCATATCGCAGGTGACTAACTCAATTTCTGCGGGAACGAGTTGTCAAATTGTATGGGCAAATTTTTTTATGCGTATATAACACACATTCCTCCCTGGTAAAAAGCATCCTGCCAACTTGTAAAAGACATTCTGGAAAATACGGACATACATAGATGTCCTACCATCGTTCAGGAACACAATTTAATCATTCACTCATACATACATATTGCTTACAGCATTTCAGTATAGATCTAGACACCCAATACGGCTTCAACCTGTACTACCAGTCCCAAGTAATTGCTTGGAGCTTGCAAAAATTTCAGAGAAACGTTCATACAAAAATTTCAGAGAAACGTTCATACATTCATATCAATTTATAGGGTTGGCAATTGAGAGAGATGCAATCCTACTGCTTAAATACAATCTCATGTGACTATTTACAGTAATATGCCAATGAGTTGCTCACCAGTTCTCCATTGCCTCGGAATCATCTACATTCAGATACGTTGGATATATTTAATTTAGCTGTCAAGAATGGATACATTTGTGCCTCCAACAGAATAAAGATGTATGTTAAAAGCAGTATACCTATACAAGTTATGATGTGTCCTCTCATTGTAGGAAAGAAAAATCCATCACAAACATCTGATAGCCCTGCCGGTGAAGCTGTCTTATTGGAACTAGTGCATGTTTCATCCACCACACAAATAAACTAGCAATCATAGCCGGGCATCAACTTCCTCAAATTGTATCGTCATCTCCTAACCAAAGCATCCCAGAACCTACCAAATAAAAATGCACTTGCCACTGTACAGTAGATTAAGTTAACAATAACTTGTTCTCTCTTCCGGCACAGAAAATCCATAAAGCAAAATGAAGCTCGCAGAAAACTTGGCAGGTAAGTTCTTCAATTGGCTCAAGCAGCGCTCTCAAAAGACACCTGGCCTTGAACAGGACACTCAGACTTGGGTCTAGATACAGCCGCAAGGCCTTGAAGCAATCTCACAACATCAGCAGTATCATCAAGATAATACTTAGCTTTGCTTGGCTTTTGTCCAACTGTGCAAGCAAAGATCTCCGGAGCTGCAGGTAAAGTTGGACCAGAGACTGTCCTTAATATTCTCTCAAACATGTCCTCATCCGATCTATCA
Source organism: Erythroxylum baracoense (assembly GCA_025629805.1). Classification (NCBI taxonomy): domain Eukaryota; kingdom Viridiplantae; phylum Streptophyta; class Magnoliopsida; order Malpighiales; family Erythroxylaceae; genus Erythroxylum; species Erythroxylum baracoense. The sequence goes on along the minus strand of JAOTAY010000003.1, from coordinate 10,078,495 downwards.
TCACCAATGCATATAACAAAATCAGGAAGCTTCCCTTCCTCGGCCATATTCATCAGAACCCTTTCAGCAACAAACCCTTTGCTTATGCCCTGATTTGCATGGGAAAAAGGTCAATACTTCCTCTAGTAAAATACAGGCATTAGTATGTTTGTGTCAGTATATACAAGCACATATCACACAGAGAGGAAGAAGAATGTCAAGAAGTAACAGAAGGGAGATTTACCTGTGGCTTAACTTCAACAATATGCTGACCTCTCTTAACAACAGCTGGTTCATTTGCTAGAACACTTTCAATATGATCAAGCAATTCCTTAGCTTGGCAAGATCCAAAGTCAGGGTCTGCATCCTGATGGTGCCAAACTAAAGCACTCTCTTTAATCTCTATACTGGAGCCATCTGTTGCCTCGGTATAAAGTCTCATCACAGGTTCCACAATCTTTTTCCAATCAAGATCAACATCCAGAGGATAGATTTCCCACTCCGAAGTCTTATTCCACCTGAGAAGAGACACAGGAAAGTATTATACATTATCACCCTACCAATCATCTCCCTCTACAAGCTACCAACTTGAACCACATTACTGGCTTACCTTATGAAGTGCCCATGTTCAGCTGCAATTCCAAGCATGTCGCATGAGGCAAGCCACTCACTCAGGGAACTTCTCCCTCTACCACTTACAATAAAGACAGTGTTCTTTGGATCCTCAGAAAGAGTTTTCAGAACAGAAATAACTTCAGGGCTGGGGCTTTTGATAATAGAGGATTGTGGAATGACAGTGCCATCGTAGTCCAAAAATATAGCTCTTGTACTAGTCCTTTTATAAGCTGAGACAATGTGATTGACAGACAATCTTCGAAAACTACAAGAAAGAGACATTACTCTGAAACCCAGACCAAAACCGATTCCCCAGCACCTTTTGTTATAATGATCTTGGCATGCTCTCTCCAAATCTTGCATAAAACTACGAGCCCAATAAGCCACATCATGAGTACTGATATACCTATAATGCTTCTCATGGCGCAACTGCTTCTCAGATTCTTGCATAGTGATGGCCAAACTTAAGGCCTCAGCCACAGCATCAATGTCCCAAGGATTTACCCTAATTGCTCCACTTAAAGAAGGTGAGCAGCCAATAAACTCAGATACAACAAGCATGCTAGTGCGAAGAGAATCTGATTTTATACCCAAAGCTTCATCCAAGTAAGAGGTTCCCTGCCTGCAAACGATATACTTATAAGGAACCAAGTTCATTCCATCCCTCACCGCATTCACAATGCAACATTCTGCTACAGCATAATATGCAGTCTTCTCATAACGGTGAACATGACGATCAATCAGAATCACTGGCTGGTAAAGAGGTGAACCATAAACTTGATTAATCCTTCTTGCTGTTAAATATGTCTCCCTTTTTGCTTCGTCTACATCTTTCCCTGAGCCCCTTGCAGGATTCACTATCTGCACCAGCACCACTTTTCCACGCAAATCAGAATGCTGCTTCAAGAGTTGTTCCATTGCCAACAATTTCAAACTGATGCCCTTAAATATGTCCATATCATCAATTCCAAGAATCACTTTTTTACCATCAAACTGTTTGCGAATCTCTTTTGCTATAACAGATGTAGAAGGAAGGTTCATTACTGATTCAAGACGACCCATGTGAATACCTACAGGGAGTATCTTTATATACACTGTACGACCAAAGTAATCAAGTCCGATATGTCCCCTTTTTGACTCATAGTCCAAGCCTAGCATTCTACTGCAACAGGACAGGAAGTGCCGAGCATAATCAAACGTATGAAAACCAATAAGATCGCAATTCAGAAGTCCCCGCAGAATTTCATCCCGGACAGGCAAAGTTCGATATATTTCTGAAGAGGGAAATGGGCTGTGGAGGAAAAATCCTAGCTTGACCCCGTTGTAATGCTTTCGCAAAAAAGTTGGCAGAACCATAAGGTGATAGTCGTGAATCCAAACATAATCATCATCTGGACTAATTACTTCCATAACCTTGTCAGCAAATATTTTATTTGCCAAAACATAGGCCTGCCAAAGATCACGGTCAAAGCGATCACCATGGTCTGGGCACATTGGTAGCATGTAATGAAATAGAGGCCACAAATGCTGTTTACAGAATCCAAGATAAAATTTCTTCTGTAGGTCCTGTGGGAGAAATGCTGGCACACAGTTGAAATCCTCCAGCAGTTTCTGAGAAACAACTTCTTGTTCGCTAGGTTCTATATCAACCTTTAAAGACCCCACATATATAACATCAGTTTCAGGAGAAAACCCATCCTTCAGTTGTAATAAAAGAGAATCCTCGTCCAAAGTGAACCGCCATTTCCCACTTTCCGTATCCCTTTTAGCTTGCAAAGGTAACATATTTGCCACTACAATTTTCCGCTCACGTACAATAGATGAAGTGACTTCCGAATCCCCATCATTACCGGCATAGGTACCCAGATCAGAGATAATTCCTGGAACAGTCGTCACTCTAGGAAGAGAACTTGGGGTTTGAGGAATATCCAAGAGATCTCTAGCTAAATCTAAAAAGTTGACACACGAACTTGACACCATGACTCATAAGAGGTGCACACCTCCAACTACAAATGTTTTAGTCGTAGGCAGCAGAAAACCTGCAAAACAAAAACAAAAACATTAAAGGAAAAATAATATGCACATGTTGGAAATTGGGCATCACGTTTAAGTTAGTAACTCAACATCAAGTATGAAGTTAGAAACAATAAGGAAAAAGAAAACTAGAATCCAGAATGTTTATCAACAGTATTTGCTTGAACTCTATCCAATAGCACAAACACAAAAGTAACTATAGTAATACACCTTCTCAGCAACCAGACACGCCTGATCAATCAATACAGATTCATAAGATGTACGAAAACAACAATGGTTAAAAATGATAATGATCCGCACCAAAAGGAGACAACTTCATATCACTATAGTGACAACCCGTAAACTATCACTACGAAATGGTACAAGCATTACAGTTTGTTTTAAGTACTTGCCAATCCTTCTCCCTCATGCAAAGCAAAAAGCACAATCATTTCCCCAAATTTGTAAACATTTATATTTGACGACCAACTTAACTTAATTTGCGCCTACGACAAAATGAAAGCACTATTATCACCTATCGCCACCCAAAATTATCGTTCCGGAAAGAAAAAGAAAACTATCCACGCGTGACTAGGAATGAGTAAATTCCATGCAAGTCTCCGTAAACTTGAAAAAAGAAAATTAAATAAAAAAGATTAACCAACAAAAATACTCTACACACATGAAGCAACAACATAGAATCCATTGTGCTGCAAACGGAGACGTAACAAAACTCGGACCAACCACAAATTAACCTTTTTTTTCTTTTCGTTTATTCTCTTTCAAATGTAAAACAAAGAATGTTTCTCTCCACTCTGACTACGAAAACAAACCAACACATATTCTTAAGTAAGCAGTTCAAAATTCGAAAAAAGGAACTCGTTAAGCAAACTGTAAGCAGTAAGCGGATCGCAAACGAAGAAAATAGCAGAAACTTGGACGACTTGCCTGAGGGAACACACCTCGGAGACCGGCGACGGAAACTCCGGCGGAGATTATCGTTAAAGTGAAGTTCAGCAAGAAGTACGCGCTTATAATTAAGTTTAAACGCGAGAGAGAGAGAGAGAAACAGAGAGAGGGAGACGGAAGAAAATGGAGGCTGCGTTGGATTATCAAAAACGAAAACTAAAAAGGAAGAGAAAAGCGACGCTTTTCCTCCAGAATAATAGTGAGAGTTGGAAGAAGAAGAAGAAGAAGAAGAATTTAGAATGCGTATGTATGTGATTTATTTATAGGGGACGAGACTTTCCTTCCGGGTGATGGGTAGACAGAGAGTGGATGCAACTATTTAACTCCAGTTACATTTCTTTAACTATGGTTGCTTCTACTTTGCTATCACACGTTCCCAGCTCTTTTTCTTCTTCTGTTTACTAAAATGCCCCCGTCTTTTTTGTTTTCTTCTTCTTTTCACATTTTTTGAGATTTTAAATATCTTTTTAACACTTACATCGTTAAATCCTGATTTTTCAAATTATTTATACATAATAAATTGCTAATTTAGATTGAATTGAATCGTAAATAATTTATTTATGTTTTAAAAAAATTTTAAATAGTTCATAAATCTTGTTGGTGGTAGGTATAGGTTTTAGAAAAAGGAATATTTCAAAAAGATGAAATGGAAGCCAATTTAGGTTTGTCTTCCCAAAGTTCGGTAGGGTGAATAGAATACTAAATAGTTTAGTAGATGACGAGAATGTCCAAAAGTTTGAAAGATTGGGATGTCCAAAAGTTGCCACTTAGGATAACACCAAGTAGTTGAATTTTTATTTTTATTTTTATTTTTTATTTTAGTTCCTTTCTATTCTTAATATTTAAGAAATTAGAAAAGTAATTTTCTTTTTATTTTTAATTTTTTGATAATTTGTTGAGTAACACTAAAAAGTAAAATAAGCGTGGTAGTGTATACCACTGCTCCATTAAAAAACATTACCCTCCACTAATCCTCCAATTGCCTCCCTCAATTCAAATTCTCTTAATCAAGTCAAATGAGCATTCAATTGGATCACACCCTTAAATCATATGTTGCCTTAGAGGACATCACTTTCAGTTTCTTGTTTATTGGTAACAAATCAGTAAATGGCCTTAATAAGACAAAGCTCTTAACTTTAGATCCTGAATGGAAGTGGCGAACTAGTTTGTCTCCTAGTAGTATAGCCATGGAATTGGAAGCAGCACATGAAGATAAAAAAAACTAACCGTGCCAAAAGGACATCATTCATCCAAAGTTTCAAAGCATGTGCAAGGGTTAATTTCAATTGGCAAACCATGTTGCTAATTGGTAACTGTCAAGCTGGAGGTTGTTTAGGTAAATAGAGGAAAACCGATGGGCAATTAAGTAAAGATGGAGGTTAGCTGTGTATTAATAAATGACAACTGGGGGAGGTAAGCTACAAGTTGGCCTGCTACCAACAATAGTTTGACCAATGGCAATGACAACATAAATTAACAATATCGATTTATACATGTGGGTGGATAATTATTATGTATTATATAAAATTAGTCAAGTTTTTTATTTGTTTACGTTTTGTCTCAGTTTCAATCAATCAGTAAAATGGAATAATAATTAAATATTAAATGTAAACTAGTACAAGAGTAAATTATTATAAAATTCACAACCGGCCGCATCTCATCCTAGCTGGCAAATGGATAAAGTTGAGATAAACGATGTGTGCTTTCAGACATTTATCTTCCCTCTTTACAGGATTGCCCTTTTCAATCCCCGAGATTATGACCGCTTTAGCCCTTTTTAAATTCCCACGAGAAGGTCGACGCGCAAAATGCTCTATCCCACGACAGGTCTCTGTCACAAACATGCAAGTGTTGTGTAATGTGTAACTTTTTAAAACTTAAAACATTACTTATAAAATTAACAAAGTTTAAAGATAAGTAAGAGTGACGTAATTGGTTTCAAACTTTTTACTTAAAACTTTTTTTTGTAAGAAATTTTGCGTTTGAGTCATTAAAAAGAAAGAGAGAGGGAGAATTTTTTCTGTTGATGATCATAGCCTCCTGGGTATGCTCCTTGGTCGGATCAATTGTGGACGTCTCGCTTTCAGCTGCAGTACTGGAGTTGAAATTACTAAGAAACTTAGGGTTGATGGGAACCTGATGCTAAGTAGGGCCAGTGATCAATCAGCAGCTGACCAATCAATATGTGACAACTCCTTATGTACAAAAATGTACAAGTTACATAGAAACCTAAAGGATCTGGAGACTCCAAATTTACCTCCTCTAGAACTCTTGGAATGAAATCTTAGGAACTTATAATTAGTCTCATAAAACTGGGATACCTAATATATATATATAAAAAAACAAGTTTCATAGTCACAATACACAATGTACTTAAGAAAGGATCATTATTGTATCGTACGCAACCTTCACTTTATTTTTTTACAAATTAAATATTTGTGTGACTTGTATTTATAAATTTTTTGTTAAAAAGGAAAATTTGTTTAATAAAAACTTTATTTAATTATTCATAATTTTTTGATTGATTGAGCTTTTTTAAGAGCTCACAATTATAATTCTTAAACTATGGATTATATAAAATTTTTAGAAATATATAATAATTTGCGTGTTTTGAGTATACTATTCCACAAATTTATTGATTAGGTCAGGCTATATGAATTCAAATTTGAATTCAGCACTCTTTGTTTTTTACGAAATAAGTGTCAATCATTGAATGCTTTTGATTAGCTTTAAGTTATTATAAATTTTATTAAAAAAATTTAAATAATTATTTAATAAGTTATAAGAAAAATTTTGAACATAGCACCCAACGACATATCCGTTTTGTTGCCAGTGACGTAACAAGTGGAACGGAAAGAAGTGCAGGGTCATGAAGTTGGTGGTCTAACCAAATCATTAAGATATAGTAATTTAAAAATCTGTATCGTTTACGTGAATGCATAGAAAAGTTAAGATAATGGTTTTGAATGCAATGTTTAATTTGCTCCAAGTCACCTCTTCTTGTTGTCCCATAAAATGATAACATGTGCACTGCACCTGTTGATAATTAATATTAGTAGACAATGACCCTTATCCTTATGGATTTTGGCTCAAGGGGCCTGCACGCATGTTAGCGGATGCTCAGTTTGTTCTCCATATCAATTTATGAGTTCCTGTTTCATTGTAAACTTAATTAAGTTACTTTCGCTACTATCTAATTTATGTTAGTGTAAATTACTTAACAAATTAATAATAATTTTAATTTAATTAATGGTTAATGTGAAATACAGCCAATGACTTTGGTTTATACCCTACAGCTAATCGCTTTTGTTGTAATTTAATGACAAATTATTTAAAAATATTTTTTATCTTGTACATATTTAAATGTATATGATAAAGTTCATAGAATAATTGTACATTGTAAATGAAATTATAATAAGATTATAATTATGAAATTCATATTGCATTTATGTATTATTCCTAAATGTTCCCAGTCATTGTTTCATTAATATTGAACATTAATAGAATGTAAAAAGACTAGCATACGTTGTATTTTTCCTTATAAAAGAGTTGTCGATCTCATAGGCTAAAATATAGAGATGCTTAAACAAATGTGTGGGTGCTTGTTAGAGAACAAATTTACTTAATAGACCCGATATGAGAAATTCATTTAGAACATTACTTGTATATCTATGGAATTCTCACTGTGATAATTGTATAAGTGATCATTTGACTTGAGGTTGTTAAAATTATCTTGTATGGAGATTGTCATGTTTTGATACTACTCATGATCTATTTAATCATGGGTCGTTTAATCGGTAGTTAGTGAATGTAGCATGAACTATATGAAGGTAGTTGAATGATCAAGATAGGATTCATTACCCTAAAGTAATTAGGGAGAATGTTCCATTGTTCTCGATTAATATTGATTCGGAAAATCCTTCGCCAAGATAAAATGACATTTTGTAAATAGTTTACAAATGTCATTAATTGAATCGATAGCTAATGGCGGAGAACTAATATGATTGGACTCAAAATAGAGTAGACATTAATTTCATGTTCTATATCTAATCGAAACATTAGATGATAAAATGATTGAATTATACAGAAAAATTATGCATAGAAAGGTTAGTCAAAATCACTTTGACATTCCTAAATATTTCGGTGGTCATGATGCGCTGCTAGACGCTAATCTTGATATATGATTATAAATTGTTTAGTTGGAAAATTAAAGATAAATTAAAAGGAGTTTTAATTTATTTAATTATAATTACGAATTATAATTAGATTTTATAATCATTGCCAACATATTTGGGGACCTAGTGAATCTTACATATAGAATGAGTCGAAGAGAGCAAAGTTAATTTAATCAAGTTAGACTTGATTGTAAAGTTTGAGATACTTTATAATTAAATATGAGATATTTAATAAATAAGAATCAATATGAGATCCTCGTATTGATTCTTATATAGGCATAATTGGTATTTAATTAGAATTATTTAAAATTTTAATTGAAATTAGTTAACTTTAATTAAATTACTAAAACGTCCAAAGCTTATTATAAATAGGCTTAAGCTCTATGAAGCTAGCCTGTTTGCTTAATCCTTTCTATAAGAGTTACAGAGTTCTCTCAACTCATTTTGTGGATATCGTTAGAGGCCGAACATTTGTGCAGCTGTGGTGGTTGAAACAGATCGGTTTCAGAAATCGTTCGAGGGATACGACAAGATAAAGATCAAGCTTCGGAATAAGGTACGAAATAAATTTCCGTTTTATTATGATTTGTGTTAATTATTTTATAAAATTAAATAGATCTTAGTTTTCGGAAAATAAAAAATCACAAAAAAGTTTCGTGATTATTCCGTTGTGGTCGAGATTAGATCTTGACTCGATTTTCCATCAGTATCTTACTAGCACTAAGTTTGAGTGAATTTAATTTAATTTTACCTATAACTTATTATTACTTGAAGAGTTTCTTATCGCTTTATCTATCACTAAGAGGTGCACATTTATATAAATTTTTGTGTACTATTTGTAGTATTCAGAATCATAGCAATATCTATGATTATGTTGGTAACGTGACAAGGAGGTAAACTTGCTTGAAGATTGGAGTCTTTGCGTATTGGACAGTATAAAATCACAGATCAATCTTTGATATTTTTTTTATGCAACGTTAAAAATGATGTTACTTTAAAATATATATTTGATTAATATTTAAAATGTTTTTAAAATATTTTTATTAAGATATTTTAATAAAAATTATACTGTAATAACTACAAAAGTTGTCTCATGTAATCAACAGTCAATTAAATGATTTACATTACACAATTCGAAAATATAATTTTTTTAAATATTTAAAATAACTTTACATACTTTTTTCTTACTTCCTCGTCCACCCACCGTACGGACACCACAAAGTTGGAGTGTAGGAGTAGGACCTGTCCAACAAACCCCTTCCACGTCGCGCGAAGCCATCGAAGAATGTAGCCACGTGGCAACCACGTGATGGTCATGGTATATTAAAAACAAAAGGCAACTTTAAATCAAGGGACTTAAGTGTAGGCGTAGCCCACGTTTATCAGATTGCCGCGTTTCGCGGGATGTACCTATCCCTATCCGAATGAAAAACCCGACTCTGAAGCAGGCGCTGCAGGAGGCGAGTAGGTCCTACATTTTTTAATCTTAAAAAGCTAATGGAATATTCCCTAACGTGTATCTCACGCCCCCTAAAAATGGGAAATCTCTTCTTCTCCTTACTTTTTTACCCTTTTCCAAAATTCATACTATTATTTTTTTTTATCCAAAGGTGTCTTGGGTAGGATTTAATTATAGGAAGGTATCTTTTAAGTCATTCATATCCAAATTAATCTCTGCTCGAGTCGGTAGGTCTCTTGCCCGAAGTAAAGTTCTGACTCTAAGTTTTAAACGACTGCATATATAACGAAGGTTTGAACTCGCGACTTCACTTAAGTCAAAAAAATCCTTACAAACTCACCGGTGCCCTGAGGTTGGAGTGTTTATTTTAGATACTAAAAATCTTGATTAACCACTAATTATTTAAGAGTCTTTCTTTGATCTAAAAGGCAACTTTATTTATCCTGTGTTTGAAAGGTTGACTGAGTTCGTATTCTTTTAACTCTGGAGCACATCGATTATATAATAATCAGATCTTCTATTCTACTACTCTACTGCAATCTCGTTATCACTTCTAATACGACGTGGTTTTATAAGCATTTGATATAAAACAACGTTGTACTGAAGTAAAAATAAAACTCGAATAGAAAAGGCAAGAGTATTATACTATGTTGAGTGGATCAAAAAGTAAAGATAGTAACAAGCAGAGCTACTCCGGCAAGGGGAGTATCATTAGATACACCTATAAGATGGACTAAATTGATAAAAGATTGGGTCAAAGTAAATACAGATTGAGCAATTAAACAAAGTATTGGCATTATTGCTATTGCTGATAGTTTGATTAGGAACAATACCGGTCGTTGCTGTGACAATTTCTTGCATCTTTGATTGCTGAACTATGAGGGGCATTTATTGGTCGGCTGTTGGCATGAGATCTCGGATATCTACAAATGGTGCTAAAGTTAGTTTCTTTTAAAAATTACATAAAAATAAAGTTACTTATTATGGACTTTATTATATTTTGTGGCTAAACAGAATTTCAATTTAATGTTGACGATAACGATGAGATTATATATATATTCTATATAATTATTAATTTCATAGAAGCCGAATGTGAAAATGCACTCCTACAGCTGCAGATTAAGAAGAGATTGATATCTTTGTCGTGTTGACCATTAATGTTATAAACAAGTTGAAGTCGGTCGGGTCGGGTTGGGTGGGAAGATGATAACGCCTCTCTCTCATAGCTTCATTGATTTATGATTTAAATAAGGATGAGACGACCCCACAAGGATTGATCAGGGTTGTTGGTTAAGGATAAGGGCGAAACAAGTCAACGGTTGGCACGAGCTAGTCGTGGGACCCACCAATGACCCCGTAAGCTAGCCGTGCCTCCGAGCCCACGATAGATTAGATTAAACTAGCTTAGTGCTTAGATGGCATTCCGCTGCTGTGTATGTGTATGTATGTACTCTCCCCGTTACAATGACTTGGATGTTTTTGTCGATTGATAGATCTGAGTCTGAGAGTTTTGGTTGAATGGGCTGGGCCTATAAACTAGTATTGTCCAGATTCCTCAACAATTAATCTCCTGCTATGACAATGGGGGTTAAATCTAATCAAATATGATCCACCACTTGAGCGGTTCTTGTTCGTCTATTGCTTGAATGAACGTGACAACATAGGGTACTATTTTATGTATGCAAAAAACTTTAAACATTGTAGACCATTCCTACTTCTAGGCTGGACGCATGAGGTACAGTTAGTGCATGTGTTGGTGGTCTGCTGTTCCTTCTCAGGAACTCGTATCCATAGTTAATTACAAGCTTCTTTATCATACTAGATCCTTGTTTGGCTCTCATGTATGAGTGCCCAAGTATGTATGCAATTCCAGCTTCCCTGGCCTCCATAAGCTCCTGTAACTCCTCCTTTGCACCTATGTCAATCTTTGGGCTCTCTGGCACGATAAATCTTACTCTTTTCCTGGGTTTCATGCCTTTTGGTGACCTTATTTCTCCCAGCTTTGACGTGCTTGCCAAGTCTGTGCTCTCAACAACATCCGCATCGTCTTCACCCAGTTGGACTCCATTAGTGTGGGTCGAACACGTTCCCACCACTGTCATCTTGTTGTCTTCCTTCCCCACATCTTCGTTTGATACATTTGATTCAATGCTCTGTGATCGGATGTATTCTGCTATGCTGCATACAAGATCCTTCTCAAACTCCATGTCATCTTTGTGGACATCCCGATAACCGTATCTTACAATGCACCTGTAGAGCCTGTATTCTCTAGGGCCAATATGACCTATTAGAAATCGTTCCTCAGGTCTGACGTGGGGAACTGGGACAGACTTAATGCACAAGAAGACTAGGACTTGGTGAAATGCTGGAAGATTGGTGACAAAGTGGGAAAAAATAGCTGGGATTCCAGCAACAAGCTCAGTGTGTATGACGCCGATTCCTCGGACACGTACAATGCCAAGGCTGGGGCCCAAGCTTAGTAGCCAGTTAATGGAGACCTTGTTCTGGACATCAAACTCATACTTCTTTAGCGTTCCATAATGCCATGCACACATTATGATTAGGAAGATGAATGAGAGAGCAATAGGAACCCAGGCCCCTTCTGTAAACTTTATCAATGAAGCTGAGAAGTAGAGAGCTTCAATTGTGCCAAAAAACAATACGAATCCAATGGCAAACAAGACACTTTTGTTCCAGCATAAGACGATGACCAGAGACATTAGGCATGTAGTAACAAGCATAACAGTTATGACTGCCAAACCTGTCCAACATAAGAAGTAAATATCAAGAACTTCATCCTAGATGATGCAGAAAAAAGCAATGATTATATTCAAATTTTGATAGCTATCACAAAATCAATCTGTATGATGAATAGATTAATTTTCAAATTTCAAGAAATATCAATGATTAATTAGTATTTTAATATAATGATTTTACAGTATCAGCGGTGCCAAGATGTATAATGTTTCCAAAATCTCTGCTTACTTGAATAAGGACACATGTCATCGTCCACAAAATCTTGAGGAATAAACATATGACATAAGGTTTCTATATATGTATATTACAAGATATAAAATTGGTATTGGGGAACCAAAACAAGGTTTATGGTCATACCTGAAGCATTACCCATACGCTTTGTGTCTCTGAAACCAATTGTAACAGCCAAGCATAATAACATTAAGGTCCAGTTGATCTCTGGAATGTAAATTTGACCATGGATTTTTGATGAAGTGTGAACTATTTTGACCCTTGGGAAGCAACCCAAAGCAGAGCACTGTTTGATAATTGAGAAAGTTCCAGTGATGATTGCTTGGCTTCCCACCACTGCAGCTAGTATTGCTATGACCAGAACTGGCCATCTCAACTTATCTGGGAGAATATTAGAGGACACTTCTGGTTGGTATAAATTTGCCAATTCTCTAAAATCATGTAACCTTGACTAAATAATTTGAGGTACGCTACCTGGTACAGATACATAAAACCCAATTCGATATACACTATCCATATTATGATGCTGAGACAGGTAAGCAGCTTGCCCCATATATGCAAGAATCAAAGAGGGATAAACCACAGATGTGAAAGCAATCTGCAGAAATGCAAGTCAGACATCAGATAAACCTCTCTATCCTATATTAGCACTAAGCTGAAGAATATGGACATTTGTTCTCTGTTTTTTTTTTTAAATTGTAAGGGTAATATCAATAAAGAAAGATGATAAAGGAACAAGGCTTATTTAGCTTTGATTTCCCATTAGAAAATGGAAAATTTCCACTTAGTCTAATAGCTAAGATAATGGGAAATTAACATAGGATACTTGAACTGTTAAGTGACCGTTTAACCACAATAGCTTAAGCTATTGTATGAGACCAACTTAATTAGTTTTATATATTCACTAACACACCCCTAAAGTGAAAGCTCTTTGGGCTTGAAACTTGCACAGGCTTACTCTACCTTGTGCTGAATTAATTAGGTGGGTGGTAGGATTTGAACTTTTGACCACTTGGTCACAGAGGCTCTGATACCATGTTAAGTGACCACAAAAACTTAAGCTATTGTGTGAGACCAACTTAATTGGTTTTATATATTCACTAATCTTAGAATTTAAGTTGGGTTGAGAATGAGGTCGATCCAAAAGACTTAAGCCTTGCGGAGGATTGCTCATTCTCAACTTTATATATTATTGTTAGATATTGTTTCTTTTCGATGTGGAATTTATTATCCCAATACTCCCCCTCACTTGCAACCTCTTTTTGGATTTGTCAAGTGAACTATTTGGGGTTTTCGGGCTCCAGGATCTTTGCTAGGCTATTGGGCCTTATAGGCTCTGATACTATCTTAGAATTTAAGTTGGGTTGAGAATGAGGTCGATCCAAAAGATTTAAGCCTTAAGGAGAATTGCTCATTCTCAACTTTATATGATATTGTTAGATGTTGTTTCTTTTCGATGTGGGACTTATTATCCCAATACTAACCACCACAGAGAAGCTGGGCTGACATAACCTACCAAGTAGTGTACAGCTTCAGAGAAGTCAGTTCAATTTGCTTCATACAGAGCAGAAAATGAATATGAGCATCATATACCATTTGATAAGCAGGCTGTTAGACCTCCAATTAAGATTACCTATACACGACAAAAGGGAAGGAAAGAAAAATTGATGACAGGTGGCTCTGGGTAGCTACTTAGGGCCTAGAAAACAGAATATAGGGTTGTTACAAGTTTGTTACACTTTGGGAGGGAGACAGATGAGAATAAATAGGAGCTTTCTGTTAGAAAAAGGGTAAGAAAGTTGTACTGGCATTTTTCTTTCAGGAGAGAATAGGAGACTCTCTAATTCTCCTCACTGTAAGGACCTTATTTTACTGAATATGGAATTTGTCTATTGAGATTGGGATTACGGGTCCTATCACAGGCTTCTATATTGTGGAACTTTCTCCTTTTAAGGGTAGTGTCTGGAATAATAATATAAAAAACCTTGTTGATAGCCACTATTTGTAGGCCAAAGTTTTCAGTAAGGTATTAAAAAAGAAAATTTATAGGATTAAGTTTAATTGACACAATAAATGCTCGTAATGCACATTAGATGGCAGAAGCCTGGGCTCACTAACCAGTATAAGAATCAAGCACACCAACTTAATTGAAAAAGGAAAGCTTGAATGCACCTGAAGATTGGGTTCTGCAAGAGTTTACCTTAATTGATAATTGTGAAAAGTGCCCAAGATCAGCAAACATGGCTTCTGACCCTGAATGATGAAAAGTTGTATTAGAAAAAATGAACTTCTACCTTCACTCAAAATGTCTGAAGAAAATGCGTGAAGATATTTACCTGTTATGCACAACAATATCCCACCCAAGGACATCCAGCCTCCCCTCTGAGTTTTCCTTAAAAACTTGAACATGTAGTATGGTGATAGAGCTTGATACACATGAGGATTCCAGTGTATTATGTTATACATCCCAATAGCACTAATGCATAGTAGCCATATTAGGACCACTGGAGCAAACAAGAAACCAACCCTGTGGGTGCCATAATGCTGAAGGGCAAATAGGCCTATTAATATGACGCATGCAACTGGAACTTCTATATCTGCAATAAGCATCGAGCAGTTATGAAGCAATATATCAAGAAATAGATGTAACTTTTCTGAGATATATTTTAGAAGTAAATGGTAGTTAGTGCGCAATACCAAGAAATCAGTAGGCTAAGAGCAGCAGAAGCAAGAGCAAATAATGAAGAAAAAGAAAGAAAAAAGAAAGCACTAGTGAAAATAGGCCTGTTTTCCACAGAGCAATTCAGCCCAGCGATACTCATATTTTACGAACTGTGAATCAGAACAGTATCATTTAGCAGCAAGAAGAAAATACTTCTTTTTGGCATGCAAAAAGTTCTAACACTATCCTTTTGAGTTCCATGTCATGCCAAACGTAACATAATTCTGCCAAATATACTTTTAGGGGGAGAAGCAAACATCAGGACCTTGACTAGCTATGCCTAGGACTGGTATTGAATCTACTTGCCGGCAGAGTGATAACTCCGGGAAACTAGGAGTCATTTATTAGGAGATGAACCTGGGAAAAGTAACTTTAGTGACTGCATTCTTTACCCTCCTGGTTTTTGCACAGTTCGATCCATCTAAAGCAGACATAAGCCAGAAATATGAAAGGTAAAACTTTTCAAAAGCTCTGACTAATTCAGCTCCTCTTAGGATATGCATCTGACCGACCAACAAACTTAGCTGTTAGCACCTTGTAAAAACGACCTAACAAGGACCGATATCAGCTGACAAACAGCTCACCACGGATGAAACAATCTTGAGACTAAACAGTCAATCTTCTCTTAATAAGTATATATATGCAGGGAATTAATTAGCTATTAGGCGTAGATATTTTCCTGAGCTGCTCTTCTTTGAAACTTGATCATACGCCTTATAAGTTGCAGTGAGAAAAGTTTGCTTGCGTGGAAACAAAAGAATGATGAAAAATCTAAACAACTATCTGATTTTGAGCTCTTATCATTCTATCTGAGCTGTGGATCACTGCCACTATTTGAATGGAGAGAAAATACCTTATAGCCACAATGGAAAACTAAAAACAGGCGAGAGGAATTTCACCAGTCCAATCATATTCTAAATGTTGTAGACTATTCATGACTGTGTCAGGATGTATATTTGTCTTTAAAGGTTTATGAAATACACAGTGGAAAATTTACTAAAGCATAACAAAAAATTCAGGCAACAAGCTGCAAACTTACGGGAATTCAAACAAGGAACTGAACTCATCATTGAAAATTTCAGAAATCCCAATTGTAAGTCATGGAAAGAGTACTGCAGATGAACATATGGAGCAATGACTCGAGCAATGCCGCCCAGACTATTAAAACATGTCAACCAAGACCGATCCTTCTTTAAGCTAAAAGGAAAGATGAAACTATCAACATATCAGAGCAAAAGTGGAAAGAAAGGCAAATCTTACATTTATGATGCTCTTTTGCCGTCGAGAGCTCAAGGCCGGAAACCGCAGAAAATACTGTATAAATACCACCAATCGAAAAATTAGTTCTAGAAGAGCAAAGAACTCGGTTGTATATTAAGCTTTGTATGGGCAAGAAAAAAAAAAAAAACATGGTTAAAACACACCGGAAATAGCAGGCGTGAGGACCCCATCACCGATAACCATACAAGTTCCAATCAAAGCCAACAAAAGCAAAAACCTCTGCAACACCCTATGCTTCTCCAAAGTAGATTTCAATCGGGACCCAAAACTTGTCTTTGGTGACAAACTAACGTTATCTTTCTTGTATTCGTATAGTTCCTCATCTGCCACCTGACAATTTGGCAAGGAGTTGACTCGGGCGTGTCGGCAGAGCAACGAGTACAAAGCAAAAGTCCCTCCCTCGCCATTGTCATCAGCTTTCAGCACTATGAACACGTATTTTAACAAGGGGACCAAAGTGAGAGTCCAAAACACAAAGGAAAGAACACCATAAATTTCTTCGTTAGTCTCAGAGTGGTGAATATCCTCAGCGAACGTGCTCTTGTATACGTATAATGGCGAAGTGCTTAAATCACCATACACAACTCCAAGACTTTGATACGCCAGAGTTAAAACTGTCTTCCATGATTCCCTCTGCATCAAAAGCTTCGATTAGATTATACAACGAAAACGAGCTAAGTAATTGAATCGGTAACCAAATAATTAGTACATCAAAAACCACTAACTGCGGCTTAACTAATTGAAAATATAATTTCTGGCCTAGTTGAAAAATCGAAAATCAATGCCAACTCGCTCAATTACGACTCTCCTTCATCCTACATCAAGGGAAGACCTTGTTGATACAAACTGACAAAGATCGACACTTGGTTGCATATAAGTGAAGCACACCCATCTCACCTTTGCATGGTTTGGATAAATCCCAGTTTCCAGATCCATGACCGAGTCCTCAGAGCTTGAAAAGTTTCATTATTTTCAGCAAATGAAGCGATTCAACGATAACCCACTTGCCAAAACACACCCTCCTCAGTAAAAACTTACTCAGAAACAACATAGGCATGCAATTCAACCGAAGCGAGACTTACAACATTTTATATATATAAAGATTGAAACTTGCCGAAGGTACGGCGAAAGTAAGCAACGGTTGAACAACCAGCAATGCAGACAGAAGAAGAAGAGACACGAAGCAGTAGGAAAGGACGTGATGGACACTGGAACTGGAAATCAGAGAACCAAAGATAGAGTCTTTTGGATACAAATATAATAATAATTCAGGGAGTGTCAAATAGAGATAGTTTGATTTTGGTGCGTTGCTGGTGAGTGAGAAGCTTTTGGATTGTTAAACTCTAAGCTTATTTTAGATTGTACTTTTTTTTAAAAATTTTTTATAGGAACAATTGTGAAAGAGAGGAGAAATATCCACACAGTGAAGGAGCTGAAAATGGCAACGTGCTCTGCAATTGAGCAGGCAAAATCGGCACTTTAGCATCTAGTGCTAATGCCTATACCATTGCCATATGCCCTCTTACTTTCTCTCCAAGGTTTTGGCGTGACTCGGTTGGTATACACCGTGTTGACTCGACCATAAAAGTAGTGGTGAAACAGAAAAGTAATGGCGAAAAAATAACTGAAGTTCTTGAACTCGTTCATCAAGAAGCAGCTCTTTAAGCTCCACGTTATTTGCACTTTTCATTCACTCTCATGCTAATTTGGTTAACTGTAGAGGAAAAAGATTTTATTGAGTGTAGGACTGAAATATATTAAAATAATCATAGGAAGTATATTCTCAAGGAATAAACCTATTGCTAGTTTCCAATTAAGTGGCTAAGTTGTAACTTGTAAATAATCATAATCTTAAACAGAATATAGTTGAAAAGAAAATGGTAATCTGTAATTATAACCACAGGGGCTTATAAAAGTGTTAATCAGTGGTGGAAAAATTGAAATGAATGTGAAATGGGCGTTGCCCATGAATGATAAGAGAGCTGTCGGTTCATTATAACAGCTGCTTTTTATAAAGTGGTGGTATGAAGTTGCTTTCAAGGTAATTATTTAGTCCAATTTGAGTGACATCAGGTTGACCAATACCGTATATTCAATCTCTTCCATTGCCCGCCTTATTTTTGACTCTTTTAAGCCAAAGAGAAAAAGAAGGAATTGCAAATATTGGTGGACGAAAATAAACTAGACCATCATTAGTAGATACCCACGTTTGACATACCTTTCCTTGTCTAGTTTATGGCATCTGAAACAAAAATCACTAATTCCATGTACATGAAAGATATTACTATCAGACGATTAGGCCTCTTTTCAGCCCCAGTAATATAGTTTCATATTGCTTTTTCTCCCCAACTTAAAATCTTATAGATTTCCGGACAATTTATCGATCAATCAATTAAGAGCTTACCAAAGTTTTGACTCTATACTATCGTTCGGATTAAATTCTATAAGATTAAAAAAAATATAGTAGATAAAAAGAATGTTTTGTCTTGGAGCAAGAGAGAACGAAGCGAAATCAGACATTTTTTCCCTTTTTAATTTAATATTTCCGATTGGAAAATTGAAATGAGATGTTATATGCCATTTAACTTATATTATACACAACACCTTCTATACATTATTTCTAACATTTAAAGTTGACCCCGTGAAATGCAAAGTTCAGTTTTCAACTGCACTGGTCGCCCCATAAAATGGTTATAAAGCCAAGGCCACACTCTTTGAACTTCTCAACTACAAGATATTCAGCTTTTTGGTGGATAAAGAATAGGCCAACAAACTCTCACCATGTTTATACTTTTTGTTCAACTTCCACCTCTCCTTTCTTCCCGTGATTAATAAACCAATCTACCAAATTAAGGTTCACACCTCTTTATAAAAGCCATTTTGTATATATATATATATAATCCTTAATCATCAATGATGTACTTATAAAATGAGGTGAATGCTGCAGAATTACAAAGTATAGACTAAGAGCAATATAATATTTGTATGTATAAGCAGTACAAGAAACAAATTACACAAGTAATTGCTGAAGCATTCTAAAAGACTACCCCACTCAATATTTGCTGTATCGTTTACTATACTAAACGGCAAACAATTAACTTGTCTTTGTCAATACCAGTAACTATTAGGAAACATCACTGTCTTAACGTGATGGACAGACAGCTACAGCGACAACATAATATCTCCCCGTTGTTAATTTCTACATATGGCGTTTACATAATATCGCCAACTCCAGAGACTTCTAGGAAATTAAGAACCTAAGTTTTCCTTGTTCTAACGTGTCTGAAGCGGTTCTTAATCAGCACGATCCGATCCTATTGTTTTCTGCTTGCTTTCGACTTGATTGCAGACCTAATGTATCATTTTGATTATCATCTAAAAGTAAAGATTTGTTTATATAAAAAAAAAGGATTATAATAAGAGTCCAAGAATGCGACCAAAGAAGAAGAAGTTCTGAATTCGTAAGCATGCATTTATGTTAAGAAATAGAGACAGCTGGTTGAGTAGGTATGTAAGCAATGCACGATCACAATCATAAAACAAATAATCATTGGTGGCTGGCTAAATGTTGCATTCTTGGGTCATATTAAGACTAATAACGCGAGTGTTCAACTATTTGATAGTTGGGACGTCGGTCCATGTTCACCTGAATTTTAGTCTCAGACCGTCGTTTCTGCCTCCCTTGTCGCCATCAAACAAGTATCATGTCTAGAGATCTTCAGTCCGATCAAAAACTTACCAGAGGTAACTCGTCTCTGCTCAATTTCTGACTAAATAAGATTTCATATGCAGTGATCCACAGTTGTATTTTGGGATGAGTATTATTTAAAAACACAAAGAGGAAACATATTTTTCTGGTTTATTTTATCTTTAATAATGTCAATATTTTATCTTTTATCTTTAGAATAAGCCAATAATGTCACATGTACAACAAGCGTAATCATAATTTTTTTTAAAAATATATAATATAATAATTAATAAAATTATTTTTTGTGAAATTTAAATAAAGATTCCATTAATTATAGCAAATCTATCCCCACATTGTAATGAGTTTACAAAAATGGTACATATATATCTTTTGTCCGGAGCAGTTGAGCCTTAGGAGTATTTAGACTTCCTGTATGGAGGACTTGAAGAAACAAGCAACCCCCTCGTGACAAATGATGAATGTTTAAGACACAAGGATTGGTCTTATTACAAGTTAAGTTTATGGTTTTTGTGCTTGAGCGTGTAGAAGAAGGGAAAACACAGTAGACTTATAGTATTATCACCACCATCTTTGTTAAGAAATTAGGCTGCGTTTAGATCTGTAATATAGTGTGGTGTGGATAAGTATTTATCCATCACAGTTTTCAAATACAGTCGCATATTTAGATTTGTGGGCAAACAACAGGAGGTTGGAGAAAAGTACGGTACCATCACAGAAATTGATAAGCAGAAAGAAGATTGCAGTAAGAAAGTACTTTTGCGGTAAGAATTTTACTTTCTATTAATAACCTTTTGATAATTATTATTTTTCGTTATACCCTTAACTAATAAAAAGCAAATTCACTCCAAATATATTCCTTACCAATAGTATCTAAGTAAGGTGAAATATTTTATTTACTAAATTTATTTTATTTATATTTTCTTGTTTTAATTTAATATTTTATTATTTATAATTTTTAATTTATATGTCTAATAATATTTTTTATAAAATATTTATTTACATAATTTATTTTATTTATATTTTTCTTATTTTAATTTAATACTTTATTATTTATAATTTTAAATTTATATGAATAATAATAATAATAATATATTTTTAATTATTTATACAATAATTAATAGTTTATTAAATCAATAGACTTTTTAGTCATTTTATTTCTTTTCAACAACCGCAACCGTACTTACTAAACATTTATTTTCACGTTTCAACAGTTATAAAAGCAGCAATCTCAAATATATAAGTATTTATTGAAAATAAGTACTTATCAGCCACCGCTCTCCTAAATAAAACCTTAAATGTCATTATTCATGATGTTTGATCATTTGTGGTACTCTTACGTGATGAGACCGCATTAAGTAAGAGCTTCCCGTCACTACGCAGCCAATTCCATTGAGTGCTTTAAAGAATTGTTGATGGATTGGAATTAAACATATGATTGAACACCAAAATTGAATCAATTTGTCACGAAATTAAGAGTCAACGCAACAATTATAGTGCCTCCCAATGAAGAAACACACCAGTAATTGGTTTCAAATGCTACTCCAAAGTGGACCATAGTAATAAATTGGATCTACATTAGACATACCAAACCAACAATGACTCCCACATTGCTTTTAGTATCGTAGGATAGACTATGCTAAGACTAAAGATACTTAAAGTTTAATCACCAATGTCTCTAAGATAGCATTTACTTTTAATTGGCATAAACTATGCGTTACATATTTAAAAAAGATTTAACTTAAAGGAATAAAAATATATTTATCTCTTAATCTCAATCCGTCATCTGAGTCTCCACGCAGACGGCTGAATTAAAAGCTGAAAGAGCCCATGTCCCATGTCCCATATCCCATCTACCTACTTCTGCAGGAAACTCCAAGCTCTAAATTAATTATTGTTACTCGTGTCTTGCTTTGGTGGAGTAAACAACTGAAAAACCAACAACTGGTAGTCCATGATATGTTAATTTTACAACACACACACACAATTAGAGGGTTGTGTTTGAATTAATCAAGTGCGATAGGTAAATAAGGCTCGTCCTGATCCTTCACCAAATTCCAGCACTGCCTCCAACTCAGTCGCTCTCAGGACCTAAAATGAACACTAGTGGAAATGACAAGTAGACATATCTTAACATCTTTTGTGAATTGTGTCGTCTCAAAAGGACACGTGTCAAACAATTCCATTGGTCCCCAAGTGATGACGCAAAGGCCTGTATTCCCTATTTTACCTTTTCATTACAACTCATCCCTATCCTGCCTCACGTCACTCTTCCTTCCACAATAAAGAGTGGAGACAGACATGTGGTTGAAAAGTCTGTTTTAGCCAATTCGTTGGTTGCTTAGGAGTTTGCTTAACCTGTTAACCATCCTTCATTTATCTCCACGTGCCTTCGCCTTCTTTCTTGTGAAAAGAAAAACTATACATCAGCAAATGAAGTCTGTATCGTTATGTTACTCTTACCTCATTCCTTTTCTGCCGTTAAATGGTGTAAATATTACTATGAACCTCTAGAAAATGTAACGTAAATCATCTTTGCTTTGGGTAACATGTCTGCTGTACATGCCACTTTAACCAAGACAGAAAAGGTGAGTAAGTACAATTCTATACTCTTTGGAATTGGGATATTCCCTCCTGACCTTCCGGTGACTATGTTCATATAGGAAGTAAAGGCTTTAACCGTGCCTCATGCAATGGAATGAATATGATTGCCTATCTCCAAGTAAAGACTAAAAGTTAGCAGAGTTTTTTGCGTAAGTTAAACTAAATTGTTATTTGAAAATTCTCAAAAAAATCTACAAGTTGCGTTGCGTCAATGTCATGTAGCAAATTGCAGCTTCAAAGGTAGAGTCTTGAGGGATAAGCAACAGAAAATTGTTAGTGCTGTTCCCTTTTGCCACTGCTTTTGCTATATCCGACAACCTGAGATCGACCCCAGAGGCTTTAGCCGCTTTCCCTACCACACACGTGCGTCTCCCAACAACTGCAGGAGGACGAATGGAAGAGCAAAAGGTTCCACGAAACAAGACAAGAAAAAGATGTGCTAATATGGACCATGGACCAAACTCTTATATCAACCAGTCCAAGGCCTATCATGATTCATCTGCATTCTCCAGCCAGAACTTGTTTGTTGCTTTCAAAATTGAAATATAACCCCTCTTTAAGTTTTATTCTCAGCTTTGACTATGTTGCATTTGTTGAGAGTAATTTACACGGCAAACGAGTCGAAAATTAAGCTATTTATGCCTGAGAAGAACAAAATCTATCAAATGAAAACTATTCATACATTTTTATGTCCGTTCCTCAACATCCCAAGGACTAAAATCATTTTAAGATAATGTTGTGGAGTTGCATGAGAATTGAAATCTCTAACCAGGACAATGGTTTCAGTCTAGAAGCCTCAATAGGTGGCTAAAAATGTTCCTACAGATTCGACTAGCCAAACTACCTCGGAGTCTTAGACCATGTATGTCATCCCAACTTGCAAGATATTCATGTGAGGTACTTTTAGATTGGCAGTGCCTCCTCTACAGTTTCTTCTCAAGAAGGCATAAAAATAATTGATGACTAGCTTCTTCAGGAAAAATGAATCCTTCTTTGCTCTGACGTCTCCATGAGCAAGTAGATAAGTAAATCCTGAATCAATTGCTTCTTTAAGGGCTGCAAGTTCATACTCCAGACTGGGGTCTTCATCTGAGGACATGATGCTAGATGGCAATGCAGAGGGAACTTCTTCTGAAGTAGTTCCCTGTTCTTCAAGTCTTCCATCATGCATTAAGGGAATCCTAAGCTCGTCATAGGCATCACCAGTTGGGGCTCCAGAATCTCTTGACCTCACTGAACCACCATCCATTTCCTGAAGGCTGCTCTCCAGTGCAAGATCTTGAGCTTCTCTACGCAAGAACTTCTCAAGGCTTTCAACCAAAAGTTGCTCGAATGCATGATGATCTTCCTTCCTGACATCTTTGTAACCATATCGAGCAACACACCGGAACATATGGTAGTCCTTTGGGCAAACTCTTCGGAAAAGAAATCTCTCTTCTTGAGGAACCACAGGAACAGGAACATACTTGATGCACACGAATATTACAGTAGAGTGGATAGCTGGAAGACTCAGTAAAAACTGTCCAAAAATAGAGGGAATGCCCTGTACAAGCTCGTTGTATAGCAAACCAATTCCAGGCACTCTTACAGTCCCAAGGTTGGAACCAAGCTCAAGCATAAAATCCATGGATATCTTCTCGCTGACCTCACTTTTATACTTGAGAACACTCCCATAATTCCAAACGTACATCACACACAGAAAGCAAGTAGCAAAAACAAGCGGAAGCCAACCGCCCTCTTTGATTTTAGATAGAACTGCAGACATGTAAATGAGCTCTACTGTGCCAAACACAAGCGGAAAACACAAAGCCAGAAACAAGTTGGTCTGCCAGATAAGAAGCATCACAAGAGTCACCAAGGTGGTGCTCACCATCATTACACCAACTTCAGCTATACCTACAAGAACAACAATAAACTGTGTCAGAATATTTGCCATAAGAGATTTCGTGAGATAATCTCGTCCCCCTATGAACAGGACATCAAATTAACAAGAAACAAGACAAAATCACTTTCCATGACTTTTGCACATCAGCAGCATTGCTATTGGGAATTAGTTGGCAGCAGCAAAACATAAGCTAAGGCAGTGATAAAGTAGAAGGAAAAAATAAAGAGTTTGCCTTAAAACTAGAGATAGAATGAGATACAGAATAGAGTAAAAGCTACCAATATCCAAGGACCAAAAAAAAAAAGCAGCAAATTGATATTATAAGTAACCTCCAATATCTATTGTAGAACTATACCACAACCTTTCATTGTTTCTAAACAATCAACAGAATAAATAATTTGAGAGAAAAAATCTGCATGATTTTCGAGTCCAGAAGACTCTTACAAGATGGAAGCTGCAAAAGGTACAATACTTAACCATATGCATTAGAGATATCTGTGGTGCTTTGGAAGATGGAAACGACAAATATGCACATGATCATCAAGAAATAATTTATCACGGGAATGTAAATTTGACCCATCCGCCTTTTTGAGGTGTGAATTATCTTCAGCCGTGGGAAGCATCCAAGTGCCATGGCTTGCTTAACACATGAAAAGGTGGCAGAAATCATTGCTTGGCTAGCAATCATTGCAGCAAGGGTTGCTATAACGAAGACTGGCCAAAAGAGACTATCTGTTTATTCAATTGAAAGCATTAAAGAGCCTTTTATAAAAACACAATTACAGGTTGAAGCATTTTGTAGGAAGGATGAACCATACTTGATCAATATGTTTGTAACAGTTACCTGGAACAGAATTGTAGAAAATTCTGCTTGCAGAGTCAGGGTACTTCATCAGATATGCTGCCTGACCCATATAAGCCAAGAGAAGACAGGGAAAGACGAAGCATGCAAAAGCAATCTGTGCAAGCAATATAATATAGCTGAGGAATATTCACCTTGCGGTTATTCAGAGAAGGAATAGCATTATTTTCCGGACCTGTATGGCTTGTACAGAGAAATGGCCTAGATCAGCAAACATTGCTTCTGCACCTGCATTCACAAATAACAAACTCATCTTTAAAGAGGCCTTTCTTAATGGTCCTATAATACAGGCTTCAAAAGTGTTGGAAGCTTGAAGCTAAAATAACTCAATGTGATATGCAAAATGCCTCTACTCAGAACCAGCTCACAAAGCAGCACATTTCTATGTTTATTCTTCTTTCAACCAGGTTTTCAGCAAGGGCCAATTCAAGAGAATTTTGTAGGGAACGACATATGACAAGAAGCATTACTTCAAGAAAGAAGCAATGGATAGTGGCCTTTCAGCAACCCTGATTGATATCTCATAAGAACTTCATTAATCGTTCAATGAAATAGTATATATAACCTATCTCGCTTTAAAAAAAGGAGTACCAGTAATACACAAAACGCATCCACCGAGAGCCGACCATGCATTACCACTGTTCTTCTTGAAGAAAAGATATATGTATGCTGGGTTGAGTGCCCTCAGAACACTGACATCATAAGTCACTAGATTGTAAACTCCAATGGCACCAAGAGAAAAGAACCACAGACAGAGAATAGGAGCAAACATGAAACCCACTTTCCCTGTCCCAAATCGTTGTATGCTGAATAAACCCGCAAGGAGGATGATTGAAACAATAACAAGAGCACCTATGAACGACATCAATCAGCTTATAAGAAAAGAAGTACAATCTGCAGCTTTATACGTTCAGCAGTGCTTCTACTGGATATTCTTTTACTTTCTCAAACACATTTGATAGAAAATAGTGCATATGAACAAATGGATAATTAGACAATATTAGCCATATTGGTAGCATTAGATTATTCAAAAGATAGTAAACTACAAAAACATCAAAATGAGCAGCCAGCAGTCGGCCTGAATTTGCACACCCATAAAAGTTATCTTAGTGCTATAACATTCCAGGGAATATAGCCCAAAAAAAAAAAATTTCTGGTCATACAAGATTTAAATCATTAATTTCCATTGGTATTTCAGTCCCTCAGTTCTTCACCACAGTTTAAATTGTATCTACAAATAAATGAAAAAAATAAAAAACCTACTTGTACCAAATCCAGGTATTTCACCCTGCAGGCCACTCACAGCGGACATCACTGAAAGAATAAAGAATTGCAGTCACAGATCAGCATCAAACACAAGAATGATCATTTTAGTTCAATTTATCTTAAAACATAAGCTATTTTTGCTACTAATGAATTACAGACGGGTTATACCTGATACTGCTGGTGTCAGGATGCCATCCCCTATAATCATGGAAGTTCCCATCAGAACCAACAGTAAGAGAAGTGTTTTCATGAATGGCTTTCTTTCCAATGCTTCTTTTATGTTTAAAGCCCTTTCCAACTCTGGAGTGGGTAATCTAAGTCTAAAACTTGAGATTTGTTCATCAGCTGGCTGTCGATTTGGCAGCATATTAACCTTGGCATATCTGCAAATCAACGAGTAAAGAGCAAATGTTCCTCCTACAGTCCAGCAATCCTTGCATTAGAAAGACTTGCTTAAAAACTTATTTGAAAGAAAACACAGAAAAAATACAAAATCTTGCAAGAACACAATTACCTTCTCCATTATCATTGGCTTTGAGCACTACAAAAACGTATTTTGACAAGGGAAGTAAGGCAATTGTATATAAGACTGTTGATAAAGCCCCCAAGACATCAACTTCTGACTTGATGGGCACCTTACTGAACACATCAGCAAACACATATAAAGGGCTTGTGCCCATATCACCATAAACAACACCAAGTGTTTGAAAGGCTAATCCCAGAGTGAGCCAAATGGAGATATCCTGGTGTTTCAAAGTAACACATTCAGTTGCTGAAAATTTCACATTTGGAGACAAAAAGATTATTTTCTCAAGGCAGTTCCAATAAAAAATGTTTTTGGCTTGATTTTGACGAGTGATTGGTCGCTAATGCAAATACACTGTTTAACAATGCGATTCAATCATATTCACAACTGATACACGCTCCTTATTTTTCGACTGCTCCACACTAAGCCCTCTCTTGATGAAAAAAAATCTAGTAATTGTTCTACTAAACATTGTATACACCCGTTCTAAGGTCACATTTGTTGTTATATTCTAGCATTATGATAAAGCCACCATTGACTATACTGATTTAACCTTGCAAGAAGATGAGTGGAAAGATGAAAAGGAAGTGGTATGACAAATGGTGGTGAACTATGGACGTCGAGAGTAAACCAGATAACATTGGTGTTCTTCCCCACAATTTCCCAGCTAAAGTCTTTCATGTTCTAAGTTCTGTTCTCAAAATCAAATGGTTATATGTCAAATACTCCAAACGTTAAGTAAGAAATGCCGGAAGTGAGACCAAACTTAGGTATCTTCCTTCTAAACAAGAAGTTGTCACTTAAAGCTAATCCCATACAACATGCCACGTCCAGTTATCAGGATGATTTTAGTGGGCACAGTCGTAGATTCATAGTTAATTCATGATTAGCTCGTAACATAATAGTTAAGTCCATATCTCAATTACATAAAGGAGGCGTATCCATTTAAAAAGAAGAAAGAAAACTGAATGCGACAGCAAACTCGTGTCTTTTCATGATTAACTAGTTGGTATTACCTTGGGATGGTGGTGATGAGCACCAGCAATCTCCATGGCTTCAACATCAAATGAATCAACCCTTTTGGGTTTCTTTGCTAGCCTCCTCCTCGCAGATCCGTAGGAACTATATCCTTCTCTCCGATCATTCTCATCAAGAAGAGACCATGGTGGTGACTCCGAATCCACTTCACTCCCATCCACCCACCTCGAGTCACTTCCTACTCTTTCGATACCACCACCACTACTAACACTACCCGTCAATCTCACACTGCACTCTTCAATGTTATCTTCCCGAGTCATTCTCAACAAGCCCCACAAAAGCCACCTAAAAAAGACTCAAGCTTGGCGTCCAAAGACACCGCCTTTACGACTTATTTATCAATATTCCTCGAATCCCAGAACTGATCTACAAGTTCTCTTCCAGATGGTGAAGAGGGACTTGAAAGAGCATGATTTTAGGAGTAGCTCTCCAGTGCCCAGGTCCAGTAGAAACAAACAAAACAGGGTATAAGACACGGAATTGATCACTGATTGGTGAAAATGATAATAAACATTTTCTTTGTGTTTTGTCATAAACTATTGTTGAACAATGACCAGCCAGTCTTTGACTTCATCTGTGTTTGTGGCGTGCAGGACTTCCAGTACGTCGTAAGACCGCAACCACACAGGGTAAATTTTGGTGGGGTTGCTCTTTGTTTTAGGACATCCATTACTCTGATTTCCGAATTTATGTTGAAAAGGGACATCAACCTAAACAGAACTTCTCCACGAATAACGGGGTAGAGTTCCGAATTTTAATTAAAATGTTTCACAAATGAATTAGTGCGTCATTACGATCTAAAATTAATTGTCAAGTGAAAAGAATATCCTATGCGTCACATCTCGACATCAATGCATAAATATGATACGAATATCCATGGGCACCTGCTTGCCATTGGCCTTTTAAGTTAGCTGAGAAGCGGCGTCCCGACATCTTCCCATAGCGGACTGTACCATTTTCTTTTTTTTTTTAATACAGAGGAAAGTGTTTTTCTTTTTTTCTTTTTCGAAAGAAAGGATTCCTGTTTTGTAATCACAATGTTAGACAAATTAAATATTTAATGAGGCTATCCGGGACTTTCGTAAGAGTGATTCTGAAGATGGAAGGATTAATTCTTTATTTGGGATTAGGAGATTAATGGAATATCTTCTTTTAAAGATAAAAGAGAAACCTCAGGGCACGAGTGAGTTAGTAAGGAGCTCTCCTGGTTTAAGTGAGGTCGTGGATTCAAACCCCCTTATGTATGCAGCCGTTTAAAATTTGAGGTCAAAACTTTAACTTTCGCAAGGAACCTACCTAGCTCAAGCGGGAATTAGTTTGGTGTAGATAGCTTAAAGGTGTCTTCTCATAGTTGGGACCCGCCTAGGACATCTCGTAAACAACTAAAAAAAAAGATGAAAGAGAACAAGTGCCTGTTTGGTTTAGCTTTTGGAGAGTAAAAAATTATTTTTTTCATCGTAAAAGTTATTTTTAAGAAAAATGAATGTTTAGTCGTAAAATCCAAAAATACTTTTTAAATAAAAATTGCTTTTTAAAAAACTAAAATACATCTTTTTAAGAAGTTTAAATTTAAAGCTTTCCAAAAATCTCTACAGACAAAAGCTCAATTAATATAAGTCCATTCAAATAAGCACTAAGTAAATTAGACTAAAAAGAATTTTTAAATAAGAAAATGTGATGTTATTATTGTCCCGCTTTAGTAAAAGTTAAAAAAATTATGTCAATAAAAAAAAACCTCAATATTTAACTAATAGAGGTTTAATTTTGCTAATTTTTTCATCCAGTTAGAAATTGTTTTGAATATTTTCCAAACGTTAAAATTCATCTTATACGCTTGCAAAAGTTAGAATTCATTTTAAATGCTTTGAAATATTAACACTAAGAGTTAAATTGTGATTTGGGCCTAAATGTGTATTAAAGATGTTCAATAAAAAGTAAATATTTAATTATTTATTCACATTTACTTATATTTTGAAAATTTTATGTCAGAATTAATATTTATAAAATATTCGTAGACACTATTAAATGGTAAATCAGCTACCAAAGTTTACTTTTTAGAATTGGGCTCAGCAGGCCCACTACTAAAATGTTAGCAAATATAGATTTTTTTTTCAGGTTCGAGGGGGACTGCAGAACAGGTCCGCAGGAATCTCTCGCTGTGATTTTTGCAGGTGTTTCTGAAGCCAGTTGAGTTCGTTTAAAATTGAGGTAAACTTTATTTTTCAATTCTCTGACGTTGTTTTGTTGTTTGTATTGGCACTACCGATTCTGTCCGATTTTTATTTTAAAGCCCTAATTCCAATTAGGGTTTCGTGATCAGTTTACCTTTTCATAAAAGAAACAATTGTTTCTCTTTCCTGAAATTTAGTTTTTTATCATTATCCTTTAATTTCCGATTTATGGATCCTGTTTACTTGAAACTAAAATTTTTTACTTGGGTTAGGGAATCTTGAATTATGCTGGAAATTGTTTCACAAGTTGATGTTTTGAGTTGTGTTATTAGAGTTTGGTGATTGATTAATTCTGGCGAAAATGACTCGGGTTTACGTTGGAAATTTGGACTCGCGTGTTACGGAGAGAGATCTCGAAGATGAATTCAGAATGTATGGTGTTCTTCGCAGGTAATAGTAACTATTTCCATTTCCGATCAGTGAAAGGTTATTCCTTTTTCCTGAAATTGCGTTGCTTCTAGATACTTGGACTGCACTTGTAGCTGTTGTCATGTTACTAGCATTTAAGTACTTTAGGCTGCTTGTGCTTTAATGTTGTTGTTACTCCAGAGCTTTGTGATTTTCTAATTTGGTTTCTTTCTGAGTGATCCTTTGAGAAAATGCTTGCAGTGTCTGGGTTGCTCGAAGGCCTCCAGGATATGCATTTATTGAGTTTGATGATCGCCGGGATGCTCTTGATGCTATTCATGCATTGGATGGTCAGAAGATTTCTTCGTTATCTCTTGTCTTTTCTTAAAGAATCCTATGGTTATCTCCTTTCTGAATTTAAGTTTGTTAACACATCAAGTTCAGTGTCAAATGTGTCCGGTGTACATACTTGTGATGTTTGATATGAGTGGATAATCCTGAGTGTACCCTGTTACCATGATAAATAATAACTCTAATGATATCTATATGTAGGTAAGAATGGATGGCGTGTAGAACTTTCTCACAACTCCAAAGGTGGAGGCCGGCGAGGTTATGGTGATGACATGAAGTGTTATGAGTGTGGTGAACCTGGTCATTTTGCTCGAGAATGTCGCTTGCGCATTGGTTCACGAGGCTTGGGAAGTGGCCGTCGTCGAAGCCCAAGTCCCAGACGCGTTAGAAGTCCAAGTTATGATTATTATGAACGCAGGTGCGTGTAATGGATTCACCATTCCCAGTTCTTCACCTCTCTCTCTCTGCACCTTGCTCCTTTCATGTTCTATTTTGACATATGGCTGGGTTTTCCATAATGCCAAAAGTTTATGCATTTGCAAGTAAAATCAACTTGTTAATTGGATCGGCTAATAAACTTGAATATTAGGTTCACGGTAATACACTTATTGTAACCCTTTTGTTAAGATTCTTGACTTTAAAAATTTCTAGGATAGTTGGCTTCTGTCATTGTCTTGGCACTGTCATCTAATCCAGAATGTACCTTTTTTAGTAATGATAATCAAGAGCATTCTTAGTCACTGACACTTTATAAATGTCATCTGACAGAAGCTACAGTCCGTACAGGAGAAGATCCCCTCGACGCCGAAGCCTAACACCTCGCCGTGATCGCCGCTACAGCAGGTCCCCTCCATACCGCCATAGCCGACGTGATTCTCCTTATGCTAATTGGTAATCTGGATTTTTCCATCTATATATTTTGGCAAAAGTTGTAGTTATGCTGCTAGATAACATGTTTGTATATGGGGGATTTGGATACTAAAATTTGGAATATATGCATTGTTCTAATTGAAGTGAAGAAAGGAATTTGATGTTTTCCTAAATATCTTAGCTATATGCTTCCTTGTCTTTGCAGAGGTTAAAGGTTGGAGCCAAAGTGATACAAGAAAAGGACAATATAAGAGGACATATCTTCTGTGCTGTAATTATGGTATCAATAGTGAGATTAGCAGGCTTATGTAGTGGTGTTCATGTCGTGATATTGAGGTTTGTAGAAAATTGGTTTTGGATGATTTCATCTCTCAGCTGCTAAAATGGTGCTGCTATGGACACTCTATAAGGTCGCTTGCAGCCTTCAGATTGAAACTGGGAGGTCTCTTTCATACTTTCAGTTGCAAACTTATTATTCATAAAATCTAATGTTTTAACTGAATGATTTACATCTTTTGTTTTGAGGTCTGGTAACGGCATTGTTCACCATCTTAGCAACACGGTTTGTCCATCTCTGCTTCTCCGCACGCATCTATCACTCATTCTGCATGTTGTTCTACTTGCACTACAAAATTGCCAATCTTCAGAAAATTGGTTGTGACAGTATTTTAGGTGTATTCTCCTGCAACAAAGATTCCGTCCTATTTATGACCTTTCATCTCTGCTAGATCTTCAGGAAGGTGAAGCTCTTAGTTCTCCCTATCTCTGCTTCCCTGCTCATCATTCCTTAGCCTTTGGTTTGTGTTGCTTCGGATAGTGCTGAAATTGCAAGTGTTCATGGACCTGGTTGTATCCAATGTCCATCCTTATTGGACTGCACCAGCAAACATCTGATCTAGTTCGTGTTGGTACTATTCTTTCTATGGTCTACCCTGTGTTGCTCTTCTGGAACCTGCTTTGAACAACTGGTCACTGGTCCTAAACGTGCATCCAAAGTTGGATACAGTAAATCGCCCCAGGAAAATGTTTCTGTTTGGTTCTGTGATAGTCATGTACTGGTTAAACTGGTAGTGAGTACCCAGAAATCGTCAAATTGGTGGTGGTTAGGCTCACGTCTTTTATGATGGTTAATGCCTTTGTGATGGACGGGGAATAGTTGTAAAGCGCACTGCTACATGTACCTGCCAACATTGTCATTTTCCAATGGTTGTCCATTGCTCATATGATAGAGGTGGAAATGACTCTGAGCGACTTGCACTGAATTTGGTTACGCATAGACGCAAAAGGGTGAATTCTACTCTTAGTAGAATCTATGGATACCACTGTTCATTGCAGTTGAGCTCTTAGGGCATCATCACGCTAGACACCAGCAGCTAGGGAGTTTCCTGCATCTTCACTTTCCCAACGCTTCCCCAAAACCTGTCTTAGAATAGGGTACTTGGTCAGGACTAAAGATAAAGATTGGCCTTTCTGGGATTGCCGTTTACTTTCTGGACTCCAACTTGTGTGATAAGAGTCATGCTTTGGGCAATGTGTAGGTGTTATACTGTTTAGATGAATGATCCCGTTGAGATGATATTGTAATTTGGGCATGGCCGATGAAATATACGAGGTCAAGAGCGTTTGTAAATCAACTAATTTTCAAGTTCAATTGGATTGATTTACTTTAAATTTGAACACTTAGAAGCATATTATTAATTAGTCCAATATTGCTCGATTCGATTTAAGTGCTTGTAATACCTTTTTGATAAACTTTCTTTGCGAAGTTGCTTTTTTAGCCTTCTGTCAGAGGAACTTTCCGATTATGAGAGGGCATAGATTGGCCATTCCACTCTTTTTAACTAGAGGAGAGGAAACGAAAGGAATACCAAGTCAACGAAGCAAAAGTAAAGACAAATAAGGTTATACGATGTTAGTGACTAACATATTTGTTCAAGTTGCAACTTTAAAAAAAGACCAAAAAAAGTTGCCCCAATTCAACTGCAAGAAACTCGGGGACAGAAAATTCCGAGCACAAATTTGTGACTTGCAACCACAGAGAACTTGTCGATCGAGAGATATTTTGTAGAACATCAGCGTGACCTTTCCAAGTATGAGGATGGAGCTGGAGAACAATCCTGGCATGGAGAAGCACAACCTTGGGGTCTTTGGTATCCTCAGAGAAGCTCTGATACTTTCTACCCAGAACATCAAGTTCCTCATCTTCACCTTACTCGTCTCTCTCCCGCTCTTCTTCTTCTCAATCTACTATGAAATTTTCCTGCAAACAACTCTGGTTGAAGCTAACAACATCCTAACGCCTCCTCCGGGCCAGTACCACAGTTGGTGGCCAATACCAGGGTATCTTTCTAAACTAGATGAGAGCTTTATCTATAGGTTGATTCAACTCCTTTTTCTTCATCTGATTCCCCTCCATCTTATCGAGTTCTCCACTGTTCTTGTAACTGTTGATTTGGCATCGAAACTGTATACTAAAGAGAAGCCGATGACCCTCAAGGAAATGATACACAAGCCAATTCACAGCAATGTTCTGAGAGGTAGTTTCATTACATCAATCTACGTCCTTGCTCTCTACACTTGCACTCTGCCAGGATTGATATGGTTCCCTGGGAACTCCTATGTTAATTTGGAAAACAATGAACTTGGTGTGCCCTATTCCGTATTTTACGGGGTGGCTTCTGCAGTAGTATTGGTGAAGTTCTTGGAATGGAGCGTTGTGTGGAACATGAGTATAGTGATATCGGTGCTAGATGAGAAAATGTACGGGGCTCGAGCACTTGTCCTGTCAGACTTTCTGAGCAAAGGAAGGAAATCACAGGGACGTTTTCTGATGCTTGTTTTCGTAGCTTGTGGAGTTGGTCTGAGATTGCCATGTTTATATTCTAGATGCAGCGCAAGTGATCAACTGATCATAGCTCAGATTTCGCTGCTTTGCATGGTGAATGTGATCAAGTGGGTGGCCTTCTTGATTTACTTCTATGATTGCAAATGGCATAAGTTGGAGAAGAAAACTGATGAACAAGTAGGGAGGGCAATGACCACCCGAGATATTGAAGCTGTGCACGAACGGCAATTCCATGGCTTGGAATAGTAGCTCCAGCGGCACTTTTCTGTGATTGGCACAATGGCTTCCTGTCTTATTCCTGTGTGAAATTGCTTCTATGCTCACTAGTTTCCTTCACGTTATATATCTAATGCAATTATCCTTACAGAGGAAATGGTTTGATATTTGGTTGAAAACCAGCAGCAACATAATTACAGAGTGGATTTCAAAAAATTGCATAGTTGAACTGATGATAATGGGGAATGTCTGAATCAATCAATTGAAACTCAGGGTACAACTCTTCCCAATTAAAACCATAAAGAACTTAAAATTCAGACCCCAATTTATTTCGTCGCCCATTTATAGATGGATCACTCTTTAACGTAGTTGTCCACTACCACACTAGGACTCCCGCCTCCTCACAGTCTCTTCAAGCTAACCTCACTTATTTTTCGCATCAATCACCCTCTTTGCAAAAGATGGCAGGCAGAAAGATGCTGTGTGGATCTGAAATTAGCAACATTGTAAAGTCACTTCAGATGGGAAAATCTGTGGTTAACTGTAAATAAGTTGCAAATGAAAATCCAAAAGGGAAGTAGTTGACAAACCTCTGAATTGTAGAATTTCAGTGGCCGTCCCTGGATATCAATAGCTTCCATAGGAGTCACAGGATGCTTGAAATCAACTGGAGGTCCCTCGGTGGAGCAAAGCATGAATCCGATAACTCCACTGGAACAGGACACATAATTGCAAAAAAGGCCAATTATAAAGTAGATAAACCAAAAAGCCACAACGTATAGGTTGTTAAGGCCCAGAAAGGCACCTTTGTTGTAGCAATGACGTTCAATTTAGGTCACGTGCTAAGCTTAGGAGAGGGAGAGGATAAAGTCTTGAGTAATAAATGGCTGGTGATAAGCACAAACCTTGGATAAGTTGGAACAGTGGTCCATGCATAGTTGACAGAACCTTTAAAGACCTGGCGGCAATTCGCCACAATATCCTCAATGATGTGCATGTGAAGCCAAATGCTTTCTGCTTGAGTACAGACAACTCCTCCTGGCCGAAGGGCCTTTGCTACAGACTCAAAAAAAGGTTTTTCAAAAAGTTCTTGTGCAGGACCTGAGAAAATGGAAACAATGACATCCAAATGAAAGGATAATACAAAATTAACACTTATAAATGAACATTGAAAATGTCCAAGGTCATTCGTAGAGACACAAGTGTCACTACCGATCGGATCAGATGAATCTACAATAACTGCATCGTAAGTTCCTTCAGGTACACCCTTTAGGAATGCTACCCCTGTTACGTTTACAGAATGACAAACAGTGAGTAAATGGACAGGCGAGATTTATAAGAATTAACATAGGAAAGATGCTGCTCATACCATCACCAATATGAAGAGTAACACGGGGATCATCAAATCCAACTGCCACTGCAGGAAAATATCGCTTTGAAACCTGAAAAAACACAACTAGAATGGTCATATCATCTACTCAAGTACATGCACATTATTGAAGATCTGAAAATGTTCACACATCGCTTTCCATCACAGGAAGCCCAAATCACAAAATTCATAGATATAACTCAATGGTAAATTGACCATAAAAAATCAGTGGGAGACCAGAATGCAGGAAAGCCAACTCACATCAACCACCATCTTATCTATTTCACAGATATCAATCTGCTTAACAGAAGAATGCCGGGCAACTTCCCTGAGGACTCCTCCATCTCCTCCACCAATGACCAAAACCTGAAAAATGAAACAGAATATAGAATCGAAATGCGGAAACGAAAGGGAAAATTTTGATCAAATTTTAAGTCTTCCAGTTGTCAGTTATACAATTCGTGTTTTCCATCAATTTCACAATCCCCAAGGTTTGACTTTGAACTATCAAATTAGACATATGATGTTTTCAGGGAATTTTTCCGCCACAATTCCACAAATGGCGGATAACTATTCGCAAAATAAAAGCACATAATGCCATGCCAGAAAAGAAAAGGCAGATTTGTGATAATAGACCAATGTCACAATATGATTTGTCATAACCACTATGGAGTCTATGACAATTAAGACAAATTTGAACAGGGTCGAACCAAGTTTGAATACAAGTTTCTAAGCTATTGCCTATATTAATCAGGTAAAAATTTCGAACTTCGTGCATACTTTTCCTTGGTTCTAAAGGACAAGGTAACTACCTTTTTTGGGTTTGGAATTGAGCACAGTGGAAGGTGAGTAATCATTTCTTGATATGCACATTCATCTCTCTCTGTCAATTGAATAACTCCATCCAGGATAAGCACTTTCCCATAGGTTGCTGACTGCATACAAGATACCAACAACACGGTTTAGGATCCACATGAACTTATAAGTTGAAACTGGAAACTACAGACTGAAACGAGTATATTCATTACCTGAAAGACCATAACTTTCTGGTAGTCAGACTTCCCTTCGAACAAGACCTTCTCTACCTTGAGAGAATGTGCCTCCCCTGCATGTTTTAAACATGAAGTTTCAGCTAAAAGAGTAAACTCTAAACTCTGGAAAGTGCAGACGAAGGTGAAAATATATAATATTGGTTTGCAACAGGCTTCAGATAACCAGCTATAACTTGAAGAAACGCTCAAGGAAGCCGTGAAGAAAAGAAAAGTTAATTATGGTGAATTCTTAACTAGATAGGATACAATATAAATAGTAGAATAATAGCGGCTGTTTAAAGGATATATTCAGGCCTTTCCCAGATATAAGTGCAACGAAGAAGATTTTGAAAGGTAAGAAGGTGGACAGGGCATAAAGGGAACACTCTAGCAACGGATAAAAATTAAAGCCGTCACGATATGTGTTCCGTCGACTTCCTACATTGGTTTCCAATGAGGTAACCAACTATCCTTCGAACTCCTTTTAAGGAAGCTTCTCTCCATAAGTCCCTAATATTCTTTGTTAGCAGACGGCAGAATATGGTTCTGAATACAATAAAGAAGCTACGAGTGTTTCGAATGCTAGATATAGAACCAAAAAAAAAAGAGAAACAAAATACCACGCAGGAGACTTGCACCGGTGAAAGTTTTATCACAAAAAGGAAATTAAAGAAGTTATGAGACGAGCCAGCGAGGAATTATAAACAAAAAACACCATATCTTTGTTCCAATATAATGCAAAAACGACTTCAAAACAGGAACAGAAACAAATTCAAGTAGAAAGAGCTCTGTAATGGAAACGCAACAGTTTCCGGGATTTACAATCTCTAAACAACCGAAAAGCAAATCAGAGAAAAAAATACCAGGCCACATTGGGCTAATCTCAGAGAACCATCCAGGAATAACAGTTGATATATACTGCGAGCTGATGTTATTCTCTGTCTCCATAGCTTCTGTGGTCCCTGAAACTCCATTGTCTCCGTCTTCTCTCGCCCTTTTCACAGACAAATCACCGGACACAATACCCTGTTCAGCCATGGACATCCTTTCACCCTCAAACCTCTCTCCCGCACCCAAAACCCTGAAAAGCTTGAACCTTGAAAGACTCCAACCAAAACGGGGCACCGAAGCCGAGAGATGCCGCACACACTTATCTTTGGGCCTGTAAGCTTTATATAATGTTGAGGACAGGCAATTCATGTCAAACTGAGCCTTTAATTGTTTAAAATCTTTATGTGATATGATAAAATAAACAGCGTTAAATGAAACAGTAAAAAACAGTAATGAAGTGAAAAAATTATGGGAATATTATATTAGAGAATATTATGCTTCTGCTTTGTAAAGACGCGTCTTTTGAGGCTTCGAACAAATATCTCCGACATTGTTCATTATTTTACTAGGGTTTAGGGTGAAATTGGGATTGTATTATATATTAAATGATAGGGCTCTCAAGTAGTCCCTTGGGGTATGGGTTGCTTGCCCTAATCTTTCTTTTACAGATGAAACATCAACGAGTCAAATGATGATTTAATAGATATCCTAAACCCTACTACTAACGCTTTGAATATATGGGAGAGATCATACATCTTTCTCAAATTGTTATGGATTGCGTTAAAAGTTCAAATTCTTAAAAGATCATGTAATAATCTGTTAGTTACCTATTTTAAATCAAATGAGATAATGGATGCAACTGAATAATGATAGGCTCAGGAGTTCCACCTAATCCGAATTCCCAAGAACAAGGAGCAAGTGCGAATCTGATTCGTGCATTGGAACCCTCAATTTAGGGAGGCATTTCTTCATCGGTCGGAGTCGGAATCGGAGCACCTGCAAGAGGAAGTCGTAATTTCACTTGAGACCAGTAGCGGTGTGAGGTCCGTATTGAAATTGGATGTGACAGAAACAGATAAAAAAAGCGTAACCACTCCCAAGTTTGGGCGAAAAGGACTACGAAGAAGACAAATCAGTTGTAGCCATAAGCTCTCGAGCTCAGGTCACCACTTATCCGCTCATTTTGGGATGTGGGAATCGGGAAGAGATGATGAGAGAGACACACGTAGTTGGACAATATCTCATCAAATGCCTCGACCAATTCCAAAGATGCCGGTGTTTCTTTTTTAACTTTTAACTATTTTCCCCAACCAATTAAATTTAATTTTCAAATTTTTTATTAGGTCATATTACCAATTAACTGATTTTATTAGCGGTCAATAAAATTAGCGAAATCAATTATTTATTTAAAATTGTTTAGTTAAATTAGTTGTTTATTATTAACTGTTTATATATAAAATAACTTATAAGAGCATGATTTAAAAATAAATTTTGTAAAGGCATGAGTACTATATCTTAGTACTTCTTTAAATATTTTAAAAAAAATTTAGATTTTATATTAAACTCTAAAAAAACTTAGATTATTTTTTTAATAATTATTATTATTATTTTTATTATTGTTGTTGTTGTTGTTGTTACTATTATTACTTCCTTTCTCCCTATCAATCAAGTTGAAGTATAGTGAAGAAAAAACAATAATAAAATATGACAATTTAAATAGTTTGTAATAACTTTTGGACACAATTGTCTTTTTATCTATTAATTTCTCAGCTGCTAAAGTAAAATGTCCTCATAAGAGCATTTTTAATAAAAATAAATTGGGTTCAATCCGTCAACTTAATCAGCTGATTATCAATGATTTGATTTGGTAAAACAACTAAAAAATTTTTAATTATTCAAAAAATAGTGATAAGTCATTTATCAAACAAGACATAAGATATAATTTTGACTTTTTCGTTTTTAACAAAATTTTAATATTCTTTGATATTATTTATTTATTATTAAAATATTAATGAGATTTGATATAAAAAGAATCAA
Source organism: Erythroxylum baracoense (assembly GCA_025629805.1). NCBI lineage: Eukaryota > Viridiplantae > Streptophyta > Magnoliopsida > Malpighiales > Erythroxylaceae > Erythroxylum > Erythroxylum baracoense. Next base: position 10,038,278 of record JAOTAY010000003.1, on the reverse strand, counting down.
AATGTGTGTCGCACAAGAGGTGGTTGAATTTTATTTTAAAAAGCAGACTGATAATTAAAGCACTAAGTGACAAGAGACTCTGCCGACAAGCACGCACCCAAATTGAACACGTTGTTGAAACATGCCTAGGAAGGGTGACTGACCACATCATATACCAAAAACAGTGGATTTGAAAGCCACAAAATTAAGTACGGTCCAAGTCCAGTGTGCAAAAAGGCTTAAAGATACTTGGGCTCTGTGGCCCAAAAATAAAATCTTACTCTCCGTTTCTCTCTGAATGTCAATGTCTCGTATTATCGTAAAATTCATAACCTCTGTTCTGAAGCTTCGTCTCCGCTTAACAGATTCCAGTTTGTTATAGGTAGACGCAGAGGTACCCACTAATCTTTCCACTTTTAAGTTTCCCAATTCGCAAATTTGCCGTCGTATTTTGTTATTTCGTTTAATCTGTTCTCTTATTCTTCTCTCTTTCTGTGGCTTGTAGAACAAACTTATCGAGTCGGTGCTTCGATTTCCGGGCAAATATGGTGACTTCTTCTACTTCTTTCTCGTTCCCTTTTCTATTCTTACGTTCTTTAGGCAATGAATTGTTTAATATTCATGGGGTGTTATGGATTAGTTCAAAAAATTAAAGCTTTGCCTCTTCTGTTGCTTTCTCATAGTTCGTGGGTGTCTTGAGACCTTAGGGTTTTCTTGTTTGTGTAATTTACATGTTCTGTTCGTTATTTTATTTTACGCTAATACAGCATCCTGTTACGTTAATATATTTTAAGCTGTAAGGACCAGTGACTCGTCTGTTGTTATACTGTAATCTCATTCAAGTGAAAAAACTCCTTGATAATGGTTCTTACTGTTGGGAATTACGATTTTGATTTTGATTTTGATTTAGATGCTTGTTTCTTCTGCTTTTGTTTCTCATGGGTTCATCATTCTTGTGTGATTCTCAGGCAAAATCTACCGTGTTTCTCTACTAACAGTCCTACTTTTGGATCATATTTTCAGGCTACTCTTGCTGATTCCTTTCTTGCAGACCTTGACGAGTTATCTGACAATGATGCTGATGTTATTGTAAGTACTAGTGTCCATTGCATTTCCCTCCTGCCCTTTTACAGGATAATGTTGTAAATCTGACCTTTTTATCAAATTTAGCATTTGTTGGTTCCCAATTCTGGAAACAAAATGAACTTTTTAAATGGTTTTTGTGTGCAGGAGGAAGAAGATGTTGACACCACAAATATGGAAGAAGATATTGATGGGGACATGGCAGACATTGAAGCATTAAACTATGATGACTTGGATAGTGTCTCAAAATTGCAGAAAACACAGAGATACAATGATATAATGAAGGTTTGTTAATTTAATTCTTCAGTTGGTGCACATTTAGACTTGTGCCTACATTAGTTTTCTTTTTCTTATGCTTATTTTCTCATATTTCTATACAAGACATTGAGACAATAACTGCTTGTAGCTGTCTGTTATTTTCACATTCTACATTGCCTATGTATAATTGCATAAACTGGGTTGCTGGTTTGGATTGATTTTATGCTTTGTTCTATTGCCATGCTAATTATAGCAGGCTTGTAATTAAGTATGCTTTGATTGCTAGAAAGTTGAAGATGGACTTGAGAAGGGGTCTGATATATCAATTCAGGGGATTGTATTGGAAGATGATCCTGAATACCAATTAATCGTGGACTGTAATGCTCTATCAGTTGACATTGAGAATGAAATTATCATTATTCACAATTTTATCCGTGATAAGTACCGGTTAAAATTTCCAGAACTTGAGTCACTAGTGCACCACCCAATTGATTATGCTCGTGTGGTGAAGAAGATTGGGAATGAGATGGATCTTACCCTTGTTGATTTGGAGGGCCTTTTACCTTCAGCTATTATTATGGTGGTTTCAGTGACAGCATCAACGACAAGTGGAAAGCCACTTCCTGAGGAAGTACTTCAGAAGACTATTGATGCTTGTGATCGTGCTCTTGCCCTTGATTCAGCAAAGAAAAAAGTCCTGGATTTTGTGGAAAGCAGAATGGGGTACATTGCACCAAATCTTTCTGCTATTGTTGGAAGTGCTTGTGCGGCCAAACTTATGGGAACTGCTGGTGGCCTCTCATCGTTAGCCAAGATGCCTGCCTGTAATGTTCAACTTCTTGGTGCCAAGAAAAAGAACCTTGCTGGGTTTTCTACTGCAACTAGTCAATTCCGTGTAGGTTATATTGAGCAAACTGAGATATTTCAGTCAGCACCACCTAATCTGCGAATGCGTGCTTGTCGACTATTGGCTTCAAAGTCTACCCTTGCAGCACGAGTAGATTGCATAAGAGGAGATCCATCAGGAAACACTGGAAGAACCTTTAGGGAAGAAATACGAAAGAAAATAGAGAAGTGGCAAGAGCCTCCTCCTGCAAAGCAACCTAAACCACTTCCAGTTCCTGATTCTGAGCCTAAGAAAAAGAGAGGTGGTCGACGGCTAAGGAAGATGAAGGAAAGGTAGATTTGTACAACATGCTTAAAAGTACAGCATGCTTGATATGGAATTATAGTATTCTTGACTACTAATGTAAAATTTCTCAGATATGCATTGACGGACATGAGGAAGCTTGCTAATAGGATGCAATTTGGTGTACCTGAAGAGAGCTCCTTAGGTAAATATATTTTGATTTGGTTATAAAATTTCCCTTTTCAATGAATTTACTTTCATGACAATTAAGTTAGATTAATTGCTTAGTGGTAAAAATTCTATATACTATCAGCTGCTATCTTTAATTTTAGTATAGTAATTGCTTTTGGACACTGCTATGAATTGACTACTTATTGCTGGTCTTTGCCTATTTAATTGCACTTTTAACATCGTGAAGAAAAGAATCTATCGATCTATTGAAAAATTTTTGTTAGGAAGTTTCTAAGTAGGCAAGCAATCCTTCCCAGATCCTTACGTGCATATAATTCTTGTTCAAAGGTGATGGACTGGGTGAAGGTTATGGAATGCTTGGTCAGGCTGGGAGTGGCAAGCTGCGTGTATCAATTGGTCAGAGCAAACTTGCTGCAAAAGTTGCTAAGAAGTATGCTTTTCTTTCTTTTTCTCTTGTTTTTTTATATTTTCAGCTCTTTTTAGTTCTTTGTTTTGGTTTCTGGAAACAGTGGAATGCCTAAGGGGTCAGAAGCTCTTTTAAATTTCTATGAGGTTATTATCTGAATGCTTTTCATTGTTTTAACCAATCTCAGATACTGATGGATTCATTGTTTTTCAGATTCAAGGAGAAGCAGTATGGAAGCAGTGGTGCGACCTCAGGCTTGACTTCAAGCTTGGCTTTTACACCAGTGCAGGTTTGTACTTATTTATCATTGTTGCACATTTTAAAACTGTTGATGTAGGGAAAATACATGTCGGGTTCGGTTGAATCTATGTATTTCGGTTAGTAGATTCTTAAGACACACAAATGCATCTAACTTAAAGTGAGTGAGTTGGCAGTGTAGTAGAGTGGGTTTATGGGTCTACTTAGCTACTCAAGTTTTTAAATTTTCACTTCTAAAGAGATATGAGGCAACGCTTAATATTTGCTCTTTATTTCAAAATACTTCTGTGTTCAAACTCATATATGAAACTAAAAGAACTAATTAAATAAATACACGAATTACTTGCTTTCTTTCCTGTTTGGTAGACAACATCAAATGAAAAAGGAAAAGAATTTCATCGAATATTGCATTGGTACTAAGTTGATGAATCCATACAATTACAAACCTTTTCTATATATTTGAGTTGGTTAGTTGGGTTGATAGTCAACCCAAAACCCAACTCAGAGTTTTGGTTTAGAACCTTTTAACAATTTGTTAGGTGTAAAACTCGATAGGTTTCAATTTTTTATGGCAGTTGGATTAGGCTAAGCACGATGGTCAGGTCATGTTACCCTACATGTAGATATTGCTTTTTTATGTGGCCATTTTATTGTTTCATGTGACAAATCTACCACCTTCTCCTTTTCACGACCGTATTCTGTAATGTAATTTATAAAGTTGGGAAGATCTTCTCTGTATGTTACTCAAATATTTCTTGTTTGCTATGTTTTATTGTAATGTAAGCATGGATCCTATTTTGACAGGGGATTGAACTCTCGAACCCACAAGCACATGCACACCAACTTGGTGGTGGAACCCAGAGTACCTACTTTTCTGAGACAGGAACATTTTCAAGGATAAAGAGGACCTGAATGGTACAAAATTAGTAAAACACAGCGCGATCAGCTTCTTCAGTTTCTATTCTATTCATGTAGTACTAACTAAATGTTCCAGTCCGCACTGGAAGGAGCGAGCAGGGCTAAAGCAAAGGTCAGAATTGAGTTTGAAGGTTTTGATTAAATCCTTTGAATTTTTGGTATTTCAAGGTAAAAGGATTAAAAGAAAAAGCTTGCATTTGGGCCCTTTTATCTACTTTTGTATGCAGTAAGTCCTCAAAGGCATAAAAGGAGTTGGCAATTACTTTTATGTCGACAGTACGACTGGTTTGCTTCAACAGTCGAACGTTAGGTGTTGATTAAGCTGTCATGAACGATAGGATATATCCCTTTCGACTGTTGTGTCCATTTTATCCAGGAAATGGAAATAATATTGTAAGTACAAAACAAGCTTACGGGACGGACCACAGAAGCCTTGAAAGCGTCCTTTCAGTGGCTTTATTTGATCTGGCGTTACAAATACAGGGAGATGAACCTTTGGTTTGGCTATCAAGCCCTCATGTATTGAGTTTGACGAAGTAACGAAATTGTTCGTACCGGTAACTCATTTATGCGCCAAAAATTAAGTTGTTGGTTTGGAACGAATGTGACCTATCTTAGAGTAGAGTTTTGAAACGATAGTTGTATGTTAAAAATACAATGTTATCCCTCTGACAACCGATCACGGGCTCTCAACTTTATTGTCTTGGGCATCATTGAGCTATTTATTTAAAATTGGACTATTGTTTATCGCCACATCTGTCGAGAGAACAATAGAAGTGTCGATTGACTTACTAATTACGCAGTTCATTCTGATATCGGCGTCATCTTTCTCGATACTTTACCGATTGAGTGTCACTTAGTCCTTTTAGAGGATTTATCAGGAATTTGTCTTCTTATTTTTAATATGTAATCTTTTGCTCTTCTTCCTTTTGATATAAAAAAAAATTACAATGTTCCATAGGGTGCCTTTGTCCGCGTACGTATCATTTTCGATTACACTTGGTCTTTATGTCGCGCAGTCAGTCAGAGATTGTCCGGACTCCAGGGCATTTCTTTGGACACCGGCCATTATCGTGCGTACGGGTTCAGCATGGGAATGAGTTAGTGCTCAATACAAATTGGTATATGCAGATAACGTACAGTTCTGGGTGGATTTTGGTGGTCCATCAGATGCTATGCTAAAAATGAGCCTGCCCTTGATTATTACCCAATGGCTCATGTGATATTAACTAGACTGTAACTCATAGGAACTCCTAAAAAGGCCAAATATTTAATGATTCATTCCTAAATTTGGTGCACTAAGAATGTAACCATTTAATATTTAGTCGCTTCATACCCTAAACATCACATGGCACCAATTTCAGGTTGCCGAATATTCTTCTCAACAGTTCATCGCCACTGCTAAATTTTATATAGTTCTAATGTACCCCTTTCCCTTCCAACAAAATATAATTAAATGGTACCATCTTACAATTCAAATCAGTAAGTACAGACCAGTATTTGCTCAAATTACAAGTTCGTCCATCCCATCTATACGATCTCGGTTAGTATTTTATTGTAATCAAGAAAACATAGAAAATGATTCTTACAACTCATTATGTAAAAATTTATATCTAAGATCGATTTTAAGATCAATTTCATCAACAAAATATTGTTCATTAATTTCCATTCCCAGGCTATTACAATAAGTAATAATACCCCATACGCGTGGGAGAAGTTGTGAGACAATTTTGCTCTTAAGGACAATTTTGTAATTTTTTCTTAAAGAGGACATTTATTAATTGTAATTTTGGTTTTTCAATTAATTACTGGTTAAGTTATGTAATTTGATCCAGAAAAGGGTAATAAAGTGGCTCAATAAATGATCTAGATTAATTGGTCGAAGTCCGGGTAAAAAATGAATCCCTTCTAGTGTGGATCTGATTCATATCGCCCTTGTGATGGGGAAGCCCGATATGGAAGCTATATAAATAGGTTATGGTCTCCTACAGTTGCACAGATCAATCGCAAGCATACAAAATCTCTGACCGGTTAAGAGAGTTTGTATATTGAGAAAACTGTAGAAAGGCCTAGATCACGTGCTGATGAACACTTTCCATAAAGGTCCCAAGAGATTGTAGCTCGTTTGGTGACCAAAAACTGCTTCGGAACAAGAGATGGAATCGAAATTAGGTATTCCACATTCCTTCACTTTTAATCCTTTTATGATCGATCCCGAGTAGGTAATAAGGTCTGTGCTACGTATTACACGTAGTATCAGAGAGGTTACGTGATCGATAGTCGGAAATGAAGGTTTTTCAATTTTTCACCTTATATGGCTTTTCTCTATTTTTGATTCATTTTTTGGTTTTTCACATATATAATTACATAAAAGTGGTATATATAAGGCTAGCTATAAAAAACGGGTCAAAAAAAGGCCAAACAGAGAAAAAAAAGGATTCTAGGATGTCGACAATCGCCTCCGACGTCGGAAGCATGACCAAACATCGGGCGCATGCAGGTGCTAAATTGGAGGGGAGCGCACGTGTCAATCGCGTGCCGCCACGTCTCTCCAAGCGAAGTGCAACGTGAATCGCGCGTGAGTCGCACTCGTGGGACATGGCCTGTGCTCCCACGAGCGTGGGTATGTCGCACGCGCCCATTCGGATTGCACATGTGGCACACGCGGATGGGGGACACATGGCGGCGTGTGACGCACACCCTCCAGACGCATCTGGTGCACGTGAGTGTTGTGCATGCATAGTGACGTGGCATCCACGTCAGTGGCTGATGTCATGCTGATGTTAGTGACTGACGTACTGTGCTACAGTACAAAAAAAAAGGAAAATTTTCAAAATTTTCCATAAAGCTATCCCAGGTATTTTTGGGTCGGAGAATTTTTTTAAGTGATTTTCTAATTTTTCTGGATTTATTACATTAGTAATTGGGTTCTAGAAAAGTTTTTAAACCTCTTTTAAAGCCGATTTTGAGTGCATTTTCGTACTCCGAACTGCACATAAGAGAGACACTTAAAGTTTTATGTCTTGTGTGGTAAGGTCGGTATCCAAAAAAATACGGTGGACACTCTTATTTATATTTTTTTAAAATAAAAATCTCAAATAAAGTTTAAAGACGATGTTTTTAGTTTTTGTATGTGATTATTTGACTATGCATTTAGTTTTTGCAGCTATAATTAATTTTAACATACATTATGCCCATATAGAATATGAGGATGACATAAAGTTGTATCCCTCGTGTTTGTGATACTTTTTAGGTATTGATAAGATTGTAGTCACTACAGTGGCCTTTCGAGTCAATATTTGGATTGTATCATTTGTATGTTTGGGGATGTTTCTGGTCTCATATTCGATTATTCTGCCCACAGGTGTTGACCTTATATGAGATTTTGAGATGTACATAAAGACATTACATAGAGAAAGATCGTTACTTAAACGATTTATTCACCTACAAGTGGTAGTGTCATGAGAGTTGATGGTTTGTACTTTGATCGCTTTTATGTGGAGGTCTAATTGTATATATTATGTATTCAGCCCACAAGTGTTTCACAATATGTGTAATCGGATTCTCTGTACAAATAGTGTTTTACTGTTTTAAAGTGTTGCTGTTATCCTGCATTTATACTGATTTTGACATTGTCTTTTCTATTTTTCAGTCACCTTTTCGGTCAACAACAATGTTGTCACAATTGAAACCTTGAATGGTTTTAACTTCAGGAAGTGGAAGAAGGACGTTGAGTTCGCATTGGAGATAGCGGATGTCTGTAACACCCCATTACCCTATGGTACGCACCAAGATGCCCGTAGGTCATTCCGATACATATCCTAAGATAAGGGAGCGCTACGTGCAATCACTACAGAACTCCACATGGCATCACATACATTTAAATAATAAAACCAGTAACTGTAAATTACAAGATTTTTAAAATCAAAATCCTTCCTCTTTCATTACTCAAAATCAACAGTGTATACAACAAATGTACAGTCTGTATATACAGACAACCCTAATACAAATACTATGAAAGAGGAAGAAATATAACTCCTAACTAGGTCATCCCAAAATCTGAAGTCCCAGCTGACCCACCTGTGTGCCATGACCTCTCTCGCCAAGCTGGTCCACACAGTCTCAGAGTAGTCCCTCTGGAGCTAGGAGCCTAATCTCTCGGTCCTGAAAAATATTTTGCAATTTTGGGTGAGTTTGCGAACTCAG